>CM046456.1:2770570-3313070 GCA_025506515.1 Flaveria trinervia | reverse complement strand
ATATACACACACATTTGATTTAGTTTTTACACAAAACGGTGTATTCTATGATATTTTTAAGTGTTTTTATCATTTAAAACATATTTTAGGTTGTAGGTGGTTCTTTCCTTTTTGGTTGTATATTATAATGAACCTCAACATATTTATATGTCTGCACGCCCGTCCGTCCACCCGCACGCATGCCCACCCGCCCGCCCGCAAGCTTGCCTGTCCGCCGCACACGCACACGCAGACGCACAAAGTGTGTGTGTGTATATATATATATATATATATATATATATATATATATATATATATGTAAATACATGGTACAAAGTATACAATTGACAGTTATTTATATGTAGGGGTTATGTATATATACGTATGTAATACTAAGTATACCACTAAAAGTTACATACATATAACTAATTATACAAGTTATATATCACACCCCAACCTTGGTGGCAATCAAATTTGAGCATTTCCTAAAACATGTTAAAAATTAAAGGTCAACAATAATGTTGGTGAAATTTCCATAGTTTTCAATACATAAGTATATAAAAGATGGAAATTCGTATCATGAAATTAGCGAACAAAGTAAATTGGGATGTAAGACAGAATGCACAATCAAACCTTGATAGTTTTACAAGTCTCAAACGTTTACAAGTATATACGATTAGCTAAGTGTACTTGGATTAACCAAGCAGGCTTGTCAGGTCCATAGATCTATGACGTCACCAGGCTAGCAATAGTTAATGATTGTACATATAATCGACATTACATAGTAGTTACGAAGATCAACTAACCACGACATACAAGTGAATTGTCATAAGTTTACAAGAATTAAACATTTTACAAAGGCAACGATTTTAAGGTAACATGTTTCACCCCAAAGTGTTAAAATATGAAAAATGGGTATAGAAATACTCACATGATCAAGTACATATAGAATGATGATTAATAAGAAATATTATATAACGCTCCAACGCAAAACCCTTCACAAGGCACCTACAATTATATATATAATTACAAGGTTAAAGTTTAATAATAGACTTTGTGATTTAACTAGAACTAGGGTTTCAAGTGAGGTTTGGGGATTTTTGTAGTAATCTAAACAATATAAAATATACAATTTACGTAATTTATCATAACAAAAATAATACTAAATAGTAGCTAGTGAAGTTTACATATAAACTTAAATAAACATTTGAAATAATCATGATTTTAATAATTCAAAGGTAATATTTGAATCAATAAAAATTTATCAATTTTTTTATTTAAAATTCATTTTAATAGAAATAATCCAAGAACATCCTTTTGTTAAAATGTTTTATTAACAAAATTTATTTATTAGAACTTAGAAAAATTACAGAAAAATATTTTAGTGGTTTTAAAAATTATCACAGTTTATAAAATAATTTTTTTATAATTTTTAGAATCTTTTTTATATTTAATTTGAAGGCCAAAAACTCAAAAAAAAGCAGTTTGAGGTTGCCCGGGTTCGAACCCTGGACCTCAAATATAGCAAGTGAGAGTGTAACCAGTAAACCAACGGTCGTGGCCGCATTTAAAGATGGTTTGAAATAGTCTTAAACTAAACTAAGAAAATGCCCCCAAAACCCATGAACCCTAGATTTGATTCGAGCCAAAATTTACAGCCAAAACGTTATTGTTAATGCTAAAGATCATGAGGCTTTTATTCCCCACGTTTAGACGAACACAATGGTGTGTTTGATTACCCGAAAGATAGTGGTGTGATGGTGAACACGTCATAGGGAAGACCGCAACCAACTCGTGTCCAACTTGTGTGCAAGTGTTCATGATAATCAAATTAGACTCGAGAGTAGCTTCGGATGTTGTTATAGACTCAAAGCCCCTTGTTAATTTCAACTCTTGATGTGCAGAGGATAGTATTCAAGTAAGTTGCAGGTCGCGATGTTCGGAGGGAGTTGAATTCGATGTTGATGTTTGTTTCAGATGAAAATGACAGTTGTATTCGATTAAGGGTTCATAGATGATCGTTTATGTTGAGTTAATTGTGTTATTATTGAGGTTTAATGATCGAATGGCTCTAGGATTAAAGGTTTCGGTTATGAACTTGTTTGATCTTAGTAACCGGTGTTTTAAACCACAATTATGTTGTGCATTTAGTTCGAGACATAACACGAAGCGTTTAGGAACGGTTTGATTAATAATTTGTAAGTTTTAGTGTGTTTTAGAGGTGGCCGGAGCTCCTGCCGGAGTTGTTGGTTCAGTGGGCGGGGGGTTGGGTTGAAATTTAAGAAGTTACACATTTGGCCCTTGTAGTTTATATGTTATTACTTTATGCACATAATTACCTTTTAAAGTTTATAAAATGACCAAACAAATCCTCCTAACTTAACTAAACCCAAGTTTTAAATATAAATTTTTTTAACTTAATAACTTTTACAAATTATTATTATTAATAGCAAATTATTATTATTATTCTTAGTTGTTATTATCATTGTTATTATTAGTACAATTATTGTTATTATTATTATTATTATTATTATTTATTTAATATGAATTAATTACCATTATTAACTTTCAATTTAAAGAATTTAAGACAAATAAACATAAGTAACTCAATGAGGTTCACAAAAGGTAATAATGATCGCTACAAGAATTAACAACATTATTTTTTTATTAACAAAAAATTCAAGATGTTACATTATGTATACGTAAGTCGTTTCGTCATAATTGTCATTACTTGGAGTTTAAACTAAATAATATATAATGAACTCAAAAAATAAGTTGAAGTTTACTCAAATATCTTTTAAATAATTAAAAAGTTAAATCAATTATAAATTATATGATTGAGAAGTGATGGTTTCACAATTTTCAATTATAAACATTATTTTTTATGCATCTAAGCTACCCATATCTATAACTTATAATAAAAAATATTTTTTAAGACACATGTCATCATTCTAGCATATCAATAACATGTGTTATCATTCTAGCATATCATAAAATTATTTTTCTGTCTTTCTCTCATAAAAATACAAAAGTTATAAAAACAATTAATTTGACTTTTATTTTTAACTAGAATATGTTAAAACATATATATCTATATTTATGTTTCTTGTCTCTATCATATTAAATGATGTTATTGTAAATAAGTAAAATAAATTATTAAACATCTAAAATATATATATAGTTATTTTATTGTATTTTTATTTCATCAATGGATAACAAAATTACAAAATAAAAAAATTATAAAACTAATGATCTTAATATGTTTTATTTATTCTACTCATAAAATACATGAGTTTTAACTTAATATATTATATAGCAAATCCTATATATTTGCTAACATGATGTGATTCTAGGCCCCTAGTATAGTTTATTTATATAGCAAATCTATAAACTATAATAAAAAAAGGTTTTCTTAATACACGTGTTATCATTCTTGCATATCAAATGACACATGTCATAATAAATACAAAAAATTTATAAAACAATTAACTTAACTTTTCTTTTTAACTAAAATTTATTAAAACAAACATTTTTATATTTGTGTTTCTTGTTTTTCTAATATTAAATGATAATTATTATAAATAAATAAACTAAACTTTTAAACATCTAAAATATAAATATAGTTATTTTAATAATTTAATAATACATATTAAATATAATGTAATAATTACTAATTCATTATATGTTATAACTTTTATATATTTATTATATTTTTATTTTATCAATGAATAATAATATCTTAAAAATAAAATATTAATAAAACTAATAATTTTTATATGTTTTTTTATTTTACCCATGTGAATAATGAGTTCTAACTTAATCTTATATATTTGCTAACATGATGTGATTCTAGGCCCCATTGAGTTGTCAATTTCTCTTTATGCAATCAAGTGGGGAGGTTCATTTTGTTAGGTGGTGGCTGTATTATAATTTTCCAGGGGGACGTGTATTAAATAATAATGAAAAATAGAGAAAAGAAACTGTAACAAGTAAAATGGATCGTCCATTGAATGCATCAAAAGGAAACTATTCGCTTAATGGGCATACTTTATATTATACAAGTGTTAGACCGTGTTTGTTCGTGATTTGATTTTGAGCATATAAAAAACATCATAATTATAGTTTTGAGATTATCATGGTTTCAATAAGTTCAACTATATATGCACTCAGACTGTCGTTACACATGTTTTAACAATTTATTAATATATTATCATGATACAATTATCATTGTTATAGATATAATGATATTATATTGTAACTAATATTATAACAAAACTATTATAGTTGTTATTGTTTGTAACCTTATAATAATAATTAGTAGTAGTATTAATATGGTGATATTTATTATTATTCTAATTATTTTTCAAAACATATTAAATAATATGTCATCAACTAACATATTTTAGATAAATATTAAAATTATTAAACTCACAATATACCCCAAGAAAATATTAGTATAATTTTTATTTTATATGTATATATATATATACTTAATTTTAAATAGTATTTAGTTATAAATATATAATTAGTAAATATAGATTTAAACGTCATTTTATAGTATTATAAATAAAATAAAATTTAATGTAAGTGAACTAAATAATATCATATTATAAAATAATATATCAATAATATGTATTAAAATAATGTATTATAAATTACTATCTTGTTATCCTAAGATATATCTATCATATAGTGGTTTAATCCATGTGATGCGAGCGGTGTAACTGAGTTTCAATTGAAGAGCACATCTAACCCGGCCGCCTAACTGAAACATTAACTATATTTGGGTGTTATTATTATTATTATTATTATTATTATTATTATTATTATTTTAACTATGTAATATTTAGTAAGTATATACATATGCATAATCATAAGATAATACTTAGTTTTAATAATATATAATTATAAATGTAAATTTAATTATTATTTTAAAAGCATTATTAATAAGATAATACTTAATTTAGTGAATTAAATAATGTATTAGTTAGAAGAAATATACTTAATTAGAGAAATTTAAAAACTATTATATAACACACTTATATATTGTGCTTAAAAAGTTATTTTAGGTGTCTTACACTTTAAATAAAATTAAAATTGTATCCTCTCTAAATATTTTATGTAGTAGTATGAATATATATTAAAGTTCTTGCCTAATTAATTGTACATGCTTTATTAGAACATGACTATGTGGCTTCATGAGACTTGTCTGAAGCTCGTGTCGAGTCCAATTCTAAAATTCACACATCGAGCTTGAGTCTGTTTACGAACCTAAACTAGTTATTTTATATTATATATTTATATATAATTGTTATGATTATCTATAAAATTATGCTACAAATAATATAATAATATATATTCTGCTATTTAATATATAAACTATTATATGATGCCGAGAATATAATTCAAAATTTGTTATTTTAACATGATAGCTGGTTTTACATAACGTCTTTCATTTGTAATTTCATCGATTATTCAAAGTTTGAAAAAAAAAATCTCTGCATTTTCAACAAAAGGCTAGCCCTAATCGGTTTCGGAATTAACGGTGATGATACCGGCTTTCCTGCGACCAAAATCTTGTGACATTCATTTTGGTTCGACGAATCAGGTAAAACCATATGCCCCTTATCAAATCGCCAAATCAATGAGTTTATCATCATTCTTTTCTTCTTTGTTTAATCACGTTTTCTGTTGTTCGGATTGCCGGCTATTATGATGTTTCATTGTTTGTTTTGATGTTCCTTTTGTCAGCTTTCTTACCTTCGTTCATTTTCTGTTAGAATGTTGACATCAATGGGCCCATATTTGATTTTTTCAGCAGTAGCCCAAAGCATACCAAAGCACGATATATTGGCCGGAAATTTAAATATATTTTAATAGGGGTATTCATCGGATCAGATAAAAGATTACTTGAATTTAAAAATTTCATGACCCTATCCAAATTCCAATCCAATCTCCGAATCTATCCGAATTCAATTCGGATTGGATTCGGATGTATCCGAATAAACCAATTAACAATTTTTCTTATTATTTGGGTTCCTAATTTTTTTGGCTAATTTTTTATTCTTAACATTTTATAAGTTAAAATCACAATAAAAGATATAAAAACTATAAATACAAATTTGATTTCAACATATATTGAAATATAATAGATAGTTGTATAGAACTCGAAAACTAGAATCTCTAATTTAGAACAATAATCGATTATTATATAATTGTTTAGGATTTAAAAGATTAAAATATGTTAAAATTCTTGAGTGTTAGGGTTAAATACGTAATAGGTAGTTAGGTAATGAGTTTGAACTAGAAACATAGTTGAATTATTACTCGGATTAATCGGATATCCGAATAAAAAATTATGATATCCGAAATCTGAATAAGAAATTCGGATTCGGATGAGATCCTATTCGAATATCCGAATAAGGATTCAGATCAGTTTATTTGGATTTGAATTTAAATTTGGATATGAATACGAATTAGATTTTAGATATTTTCGGATTTTAGATTTTTTTAACACATCTATTCCATTGTGTATCTTACACACATACACATATGCTTTAAATGCAAAAGTGTTATTTAAAAGTCAAAATTGATTTAATTTCTTCTTTCCATGATGCAATAGCTTATAGATGAGAGTATGAAGTTGAACACGAACCTATATTTCAACTGTAAGTGCTACTGCTGTAAGTATTATATCTGGGTTATCTTTTCTAGGGTTGTTCACGAGTCGAGTCGAGTCGAGCGAATCTTTGCTCGTGCTTTGCTTGTTTCCAAACCGAACCGAGTCGATTGACTCATTTACAACCGAGCGGAAAATCGAACGAGCATTTTTCGATGGTTAAATTTTCGAGAGTTTGTAAACGAGTGACAAACAATTTATACAACCCAACTATTTTGTATGTCATACGATTTATACTACATCGAATAAAGTTTATTGACTTAAAAATTAGAGACATTTCATTACATAATAATTTCATAGATGACAATAAATTATAGTTGGCGATGAAGTTAAGGGTGTAACTGATAAGACGGAGAGCAGATTAGATAAAGATGACGGTGAGAGCGGGAGATGATCGAAAAAAATATCTTATCGGCTTAGGATTTCACTTTTATGTTTAATGTAAATTTTTTTATTATGTTAATTGATCAAGTATAGATAAATATAATTATATATTTGTATATACTGAGTCAAATCTACTAGAGTGTTACGTATAAACTATATATACATATTGATTCAATTCAAACCGAACTGAGCGGACATTTGCTCATGCTTGGCTCGTTTACAAACCGATCCGAGCCAATCGGCTCGTTTACAACCAAGTAAAAATTCGAACGAGCATTTCTCGAGTAAATTCCGAACAAACGTCGAACGAACGTCGATCTTCGAGTGGTTTGAACATCCCTAATGTTTTGTAGTTGAAGTCAAATTTATTTTTACCTATGGCTCCTAGGTCTTTTACATTCTCATATGCGTTTGTTCACTCTAATATTTCTATTAAAATATTAATATAATAGCATTTATTAATTATAAAATAATATTTTAAGATATGATATAATTGAAATTACGTATAAGAAATAACTAACTAATAAAACAGTGATATCAACTTTTTGAAATTTTATTTTTGTATTTTTTTCAAAAAATAAACATAATGTTGTAAAACAAACCATATAAAAATGTCATTTTTAAATTTTTTTTTATTATAACTCCCAAATTAATTATTTTTGGTTTAATAAATTGAATTGTTAAAAATACCAATTTTTAAAGTATTTCGTATTTTTAAAAAGAGTTTTATGCTTTAGAAATAATTATTAGTTTATAGAAAGATTGTTTATATAGAAATAACGATGCGGAAAAATTTTAGTGAGCATAATTATGATGATGTCACGTGGTATTTCAAGTTACACTTTTATTAGATTAGTAAAGTTATCTTTTAAAATTTCCTAGAATATTATTTTGGTCATTTTTAATTTGTTTATAAATACTCTTTCTTACCAATACGTTTTCTTTATAAACCACCCTGGTTGTAATTATGTATAGAATTTTTTTGTAACAAAGAAAATGGACCGTCCATTAATGCATCAAAAGAATTTGAATATTTGATCCCTTAATGGGCCATAAATTGTAATTATGCATAGCAATATCGAACAAGCATGCCTTGTTTTCAAAACCAGTAGTATGTCAAAACTAAAAAAATTACATAGGGCACTTGTATACAATTTACAGAAGATTGATCAAAATGGTGAAGAAAGTGAGAGACTTTGATGACGTACCATCTGTGACTGTGTTGTCATGCCATATAAGTGTTATTGTTTTAATGATGCAACTACGTAGTTGTAATGATATAACAACACACTTAAATGGTAAACTATGACATTTAAAAGGATAGAATAACAATGTTATAAAGAAAAAACCAACATTCTAACACCTTGCTTAGCTTAGGGCCGATGTGTCATAAACTTAATATTCCTTATAATAAGTCACTATAATATTCCTTATAATAGATTCGCCATCAAAGTCGTTACACAAACTTAAACCCAGATGTCTTAAATAAATACTAGGGTTATTAAGAGGTCTCTTGATTCTTCATTCCCTAGCTCGTATTCAAACTCTCTTCACACGTTCCTCACCTTCGCCTAAGTAGTCTTGTGGAGGAACAGTGTGGCCAAGCAAGTTCTTAATGAACAGATAAAAAGAAAATTGACTTGTGTATAGCTTTTTGAAATTTTAATATATTCGGATAAAAAGAAATTACATGACAAGCCAAGTACACAAGTCAGATGGAACATACCAAAAAATAGATATCGAGGTCTCTATTACAACACCACGGATGGTGTGCAGATGGAACCTCGTAGACAAGTTGCTTGAGTATTAGAATTCAAATGAACTTAAGTAATTGAATTTAAATACAGCAATATAGTTAAAGAAACAAACAAGTTAAAGTACCTAGGTAAATAAAGTTTTTGTTTATACATAGTCACACAAATTAAAGTTGCAAATAAGAAGACTAGAAAGTTGTATGGAATTTCACTAACGTAATAGTCAGATTAGATATCACTTGTTTGCAGAAACAAAATTCTACCTAGTGAAAATAATCATCGTGGGCACAGTGATAAAACGAAGTATTATGAAAAATTATTTACGGATAAAAACAAAAATAAACAGATAGTAAAGTATGATCCTTTATATTTTGTAGAATGAATCAGATTATGTCCACCTTATTGCACAACGTCAATTTACATTAACATCTCTCCCATGGACCGTGGTAACCATGTAAGCAAAACCAATATCAATAAAAGAAAACATACGTCAAAAGTTGACATTGGTCAGAACTTTAGGTCTCGTTATCAAATAATAGATCATAGTCAAATTGGTTCACGAGTCTTCTGATCACAAAAACAAATACCGAGCTTAGTAGGGTTTATGTCTCGTGAACAGGTCAATCCGACTTGTTACTATTTTAATATAAATACATTAAGTGTTAAAATACAAAAAAAAAAAGTAATTAAATCATTCAAATAAGATGGTTGTTAATTTTACTCTTTACTAATATCTAAACACTAAATAACTTTTGAAATCATTTTAAAACATGAATACGTAAATTTAGTTAAATTTTAAAAACCTAAAACCAGGATAGTTAAAATTAAAGATATATTATATATAATCAAATTGATTAATTTTTATAACTTAATTTTGTATTTATTAAGAAAAGAGATACGAGAAATATTTTTTATATATGTTAGAATGATAACATGCGTCCCCGAAAATCTTCTTTTATTGTATACTATAAATTAAGTTTATAACTTTCAGTTTATGTTTTTTAGAAGTTTTAATAGTTTTTAAGTTTCTAAATAATTTTACAAACTTAAAAGATACAGGAAATGAAAAGTTGACGCTGACGCTAGAGAATAAATTCTGATCATTAGCTGGAGCAAGAAAGGAAGATATTATTGGAGAAAGAATATAATGTTGGAGAAAGAATATAATGTTGGAGAAAGAATCTAATGTTGCATATTGGTTTTTTAAATATTAATTAGTAACTATTATTTAGTTTAGAAGTTTAATTTTCTAACTCATGTAATACATGAGTCTCTATCTTAGTATATTAATTAATGGTCTTAATCAAGACAAATAAAAATAAATTGTGCGCATCAATGGAGATTAAATGTGGTTTCTTAACTCCACGTTGTTTTTGAGACAAGTTACTTAAAGTTAATGTGAGTTTGTTAAACAAATGTTACGTGTTGTTTAATGATTACTAATGAGTGCCAAATCAATTTGTTTGTGAGAAGACGCCATGTGGCTTTTCAATGTTTACGGCATAAGTTCAAATCTCACTTGATACTTTATGTTCCAGCTAGTTGTACTAATGTATTATCACGGTGAACCTTTAGTTGGTGCATTTCTTTTAAAATAGTGGGTGCGTCGGGTTATTAGCGTTGTCTGTGTTCGCGGGCGTGAGTAGCCTTTCGCCAATAAGTTTAGTTGAGTGACCGTACTTATAATATTCGTTAGTCGTTATAAAAAGAGTTGTTTAACAATTGTAATAAAGTACTTCACAAGTTATCGATCATACATTTTTAGAACTATCCATACCGCACCTCACAGAATTTAACAAATCTCAAGAAACATAGAAATCTAACATATATTTATAACACATACAATAAAGTAGTTCAAATTAAAAAAAAATAATAGATCGAACATAACATAAAGATAGATAATATGAGATTATTAAAACCATAAGCTTCATTGATAATATGAGATTATCTAGTTTTTACACTAGATAGCACACCAAACCAACGTGTGATCTTGAACCATTCATTTTAGAACTAAACTAGTGTCACCTAGCTTTTCATCAATCAATTTATCAATCTTCTCAATCATCTCAGGGGTGAAGTAGTTCTTCCAATCACCAACCTTAGCCTTCCTGAAGAAAAGTTAGTTCTCAATAGCAATAACTTCTTCTGCACGATGCTTTCCACTTTTGTTTACTTCTAGGTTGCTCAAATTCTCAAAACTACACAACTTTACTATGCCCTCAATAACACCTGCTTTCTCTTCTTCTATTGTAAAGGGACGCCCAATAAACTGTACTAGTTTCTTGACATTGCTCGTTGGATCCTTTTTCATATCTTCGTATTTTAAGAAAAGAATTATCTCGGGTTTCTTCACACTTGCTTCCCAATATCCTAATATGTGATTCCAATATGGCCCACACCATGAAATGCCTTGATAGAACTCATCAAATGCCTCCTCAAATGGAACATCTTCAATGGGTAGGTTTACTACCTCCCTCAAGAAATGGTACCCAGAAACGATGACATCTTTTGTATTCCGATATATGTAAACCATCTTGCAGTTTGAAGCAAGGATTGATTCCGGCAGAGAATTGTAGGGAAGGTGTGTGGCTACAAGTGGAAAGCTCGACTTCTTGTGGTTTTCTTCAATTAGTTCAAGGTCTTTCTCTAACAGAGGAATGCAATCATGAGGCATTGTTGTGTTCAAAGGACTCGTCGATTTATCAAACTTTTCTCGTGTTATGATGGCAAAAGCCAGGGCTTTTATAGCCATGTTGTGCCACTTTTAGGAGAACTACAAAGAAATATATCACTTGATTTAGCCTTGAATCTTTGTTGAGCCAAAATTATTCCTTCACAAAACTCTTTACTGCACCAAAAGTCTTGATATTTGTATAAAGTCATCCGGTCTTTCACCCATCTACAAGTGTGTTGTGGAAATGTTTTGACCGTCTCTTTCATGTTTGATCGCTATGATAGAACTATATTTGCTCTACATATATACCACATTTGAGTGCCGGCACTCACAATAATTTAAACACGAGGTTAGATGTAACGTATCACTTGTTTTTTTTCAATATTCAAAGTATTTTTTTATATGCAAAATAACGGTCCTACATATATTTCCGGATAGGGAGTTGTGAGTTGTGAGTTTATGACTTTTTTATAAACCTACGAAAACATATGGGCCACTTAGCCAATAATCCAATCAATGAGTAAATGTGCATGTGCGATGTTTATTTTTCTATACCTACCATTTATTTGGCTTCAATTGTTCTTTTCTGTAGAGACGTGCGACCAAAGGTCGGGTTGTGAGTTTCTTGAAACAATGACGTGTTCAAGCATCGTTTGATTGTTTACCGAGCTATCACCGTTCACGTTAGATACTTTAGTATAATTGTATTGACTAATAAATGTAATCATAACATCTATCAAACAAGTCAAAATGTAAGGAATGCATATTTGTTTAAGTTTATTGTGATCCTCGATATGACGATATCGAAAGCCTTCTTAGGGGGTTCCAAGATGGCAACATCCCCTTGGCGAGAACCTATGAGCACCCTGGAAACGGATTCCAAGGGGTGCAAGCCTGGTTTTTTTATTTTGGTAATAATTGCTTTATTAAATATGCACAAAAAACTTGATTTTCTTGAAATTTTGATGTGAAATTATGTGGTAAAAAGTGTTATATTTCAAGATGAAAACTACCTCGTCAATTGCTCCCCACTCATGCAAATGTTAATTTCATAACATGTTGATCGATCTATTCATGATCTGGTTCTCGAAACACACACAAAACGCATACTACGTTTTTTTATTCGGAGTTGTATCTAATTGAGATAGTCAGTTAAACCACCGAATAATTTTGATTTGAAAGTGTCTGTCACGACTCTCAAATTAACCAAATTTTGATTTAAATTCTCTACACTCCATGGTTCTTTTGTCTATTCTCCATCCTCAACTCGATATTTTTTCTTCGATAAACAAAACACTAGAATGAATCCAAAGCACAATTTCTGAATAAGATACCTACAAGCTAACCTTCAATCCCGATCAACAAGATAAAAATAAAATAAAAAATGTTAAGGCACCACAGCGGAGAGGAAATGCTTCCTTGTGAATAACCCTCCATTGTGAATTAGATTAGAGAAGTAATCAAAATTAGTGAGAGTGAATGATATACATCTTATGTTCCCATAAATATAATATTAGAACTCGCATTTTATGCATAGCTAAAAATACTTTTTTTATTGTATTGGTTTATTCACCTTCATACATACTGTCTACTCAGATTTTTACTGTGAAATGATAAGATCAATATATTAATATATGATATTTTCCGATGTGTTGATCACATCAACCAATGAAGACCCATGTTCTATGTCATTCTACGCTACTTGTACAATTGTATTTTCGGTCAACCGTTTTATTTTGGGTTCACAAGTTGGATCATATCTTTTTTATACTCAATCTCTTCAATACTTCTTTACTAGACATCACTTCTTAATAAGCCATAAAATCCAGGGGTTTTTTTATCATTTTTTCAAGAAAAATGTGATTTTTTAAACGGAGTGTTTTTGAGTTAGGCACGGTAATTTTTATATGAAACTCAAGCAACTTGAGCTAACTTTTAATATGCCGTCTTAGTTTTTTTTAGTGTTTTACACTTTTGACATTAAATACGTGATGTTTAATTTGTCATGATTTTTACATCGAGGCGTTAATTTCACTATGGTGTTTTATCATTTTAACATGATGTTTTAGCATTTGCACGTAACGGTTTCGCCCTTCTTCTTTGGACTTGCACCTAACCCCCCTCCCTTTTTTTTAAGTTTTCACATCTTCTCCTTTATTCACCAGTAATCAGCGGGGCAGGACGCTTGATTACATGATGAGCTTCTAATAGGTGTTTGTTTATATGTATTAAGTAGAGTGATTTATGTTTGTTTATATAAATTAACTAGAATGATTTGTGTTATTATGTCATATGCAACTACGGAGTTAAAGATTGAAGTCTCTCTAGACAACTTCACATGCATATGGGTTCTAACATTATAACTTGAATGACACCATACAACTTCAAGCATGTCAACTCTATGATCATGGTAACACTTCATTGTTTATTCTATCATGTATAGGTAATTTATGTTTCAAGTCCTCAAATATAAAATGGGATGTTTAAAGTTGTTGCACATAGACCATCGATGAGGACATGAGGTATCCCCTCATGTTGGACCAAAACCGCCCAACAAAAATTAGTCTAATGTTGATAAAACCAATTATGAGTGGCCCATGGTCGATATGCTTTCTATAAATAGAAAGCATGACAATCATTTTAACAAGGTTATATCCTTCTCTCTAGACTCTCTCTCAGCCTCTCTACATATATTTGCGTATATATATACACATATGTTACTATCATGGTTGATAATCAAGGGCGGCCCTGAGATAGGGCGGGGTGGGGGACCTCACAGGGCCAGATCTCCTCGAGGCCCAAAAATTCTTCTATCTATGAATGCAGCTCAAGAAGAACCAGTTTTACATCATTAACCGAGTTGATCCGACCGCTCCTGACATTGTTACCTGAAACCAAAGCTAATCGTGAGGTTTTGGGTAGCAACAAACATGAACTAAAAATGTTATTTTATGTCGCTAGTGAACCTAACTTAGATTATTTTAGTGACGAATCATAATAAAATCCAAATGTATAATTAAAAGTTGTTAACTCAAGATTGAGAATTTCAGTCTACTAGGTCAATAATTTTCTAAAGAACTTGGATATCAACATATAGCATTGTGGACGTGAATGATGCACAAAATTGATGGATTGAAGCTTTTGCTATAGTTGTGTATGCAATGTTATCTCAACCGATTTTTTTATTTATGTAGGTGGTGTAGAATATAAACATGGTTTATAGGTGGGTTTTGAGACCACTTTAATTCTAGGTGGTTTTGAAAATCACTTAAATGTGGTTTATTAACTCCACGATGTTTTGAGACAAGTTACCAAAAGTTAATACGAGTTTGTTAAAACACGCAATAAAAGTTGCTAATGGTTGTATTAAAGTACTTGACCACACAATTTAGTAAATCTCTCAAAAAACATAGAAATCTAAAAACATCATAATAACGCATACAATAGAGTAGTTTAAATTAAAAAGACAGAACATAACATAATGATATATGGAAAGCATCCATCCAATAATCCAAAGAGAGAATATGTCACTCATTTATTAAAAGCATTATGAAATTATCTAGTTTTTGAACTAAATAACACAGCCAACCAATAGTGCGTGTGATCTTGAGCCCTTCATTTTAGAACTAAACCAGTGGTACCCAATTTTTCATCAATCAGTTTGTCAATCTTCTCAACCATCTCAGGCGTGAAGTAGTTCTTCCAATCACCAACCTTAGCCTTCCTGAAGTAAAGTCGGTTTTCAATAGCAATAGCTTCTTCAGCACGATGCTTTCCACTTTTGTTTACTTCTAGGTTACTCAAATTCTCAAAACTACACAATTTCACTATGCCCTCAATAACGCCCGCTTTCTCTTCTTCTATTGTAAAGGGACGCCCAATAAACTGTGCTAGTTTCTTGACGTTGCTCGTTGGATCCTTTTTCATATCTTCATATTTCAATAAAAGAATTATCTCAGGTCTCTTCACACTTGCTTCCCAATATCCCAATATGTGATTCCAATATGGCCCGTAATAAGAAATGCCTTGATAAATCTCATCAAATGCCTCCTCAAATGGGGCCTCTTCAACGGATAGGTTTGTTGCTTCTCTCAAGAAATGATATCCAGAAACGATGACATCTTTCATATTCCGATATACGTAAACTATCTTGCAGTTTGAAGCAACGATTGATTCCGGCAGGGAATTGTAAGGAAGGTGTGTGGCCACAAGTGGGAAGCTCGAGTTCTTGTGGTTTTCTTCAATTCGTTCAAGGTCTTTCTCTAGCAGAGGAATGCATTCATGAGGCATTGTTGTATTCAAAGGACTCGTTGATTTATCGAACTTTTCTCGTGTTATAATGGCAAAAGCCAAGGCCTTTAGCCATGTTGTGCCACTTTTAGGAGAACTACAAAGAAATACATCACTTGATTTAGCCTTGAAGCTTTGTTGAGCCAAGATTGTTCCTTCACAAAACTCTTTACCGCACCAAAAGTCTTGATACTTGTATAACGTCATCCTGTTTTTCAACCAGCTACAAGTGTGTTGTGGAAACGTTTTGATCGTCTCCTCCATGTTTGATTGTGATTATAGAACTAGGAAGTTCTATTCTATTAGTTTGTATGATGATGGAGAATGTTTTTTTCAATTCTCTCTGCTCCACATATATAATGGTGTTTGTCTACCATCTATTAGTTTATATTGAAAAAGAGGTAAGCCCAAACGTATCACATGTTTTTATTATATTGTATTATTGTGAGTGATTATTTTATGTGCAGGAAAACATAGAAGTCATTATGGTTTCTAAACACTTTCATATATAAGTTCAAAATGGATACAAAGTAAACATGATCCGACGTCGATATTTAATTTAACTAGTATTTTGCCGTAAATTCCGCTCAAATAAATATATCAAAGAAGTATAGATGAAAATAAATACATCTTAATGTTTTATGTGGAATACTAAGAAAACAATTATGATATTTTATAAAAAACTAAAATATATTATATTTGAACCACAGGTTGATCGCACATTGCAAGACTTGGTTTCATATAGATAACCAAAAGAAATTATAAAAAACTCCTAAACTAAATATAAGCCTTTAATCGGTTAATATCCATGGTTCTAGTTTTTTTAAACAAAAATATACAGATATATACTTTGGTGGGACCTTTTCCGACATCAACTAGAACCATTACTTTTAATCAACGATAACTTATTTGATATAAAATAATGAAATATTGGGTTTAATATTTTCCATATATATATATATATATATATATATATGTATATATATATATAATAATGAAATAGATCTAATGATAACTCACAGGATTCGTTAACTCGTCCAACTAATATTGGGCCAACTAGAAATTAATAAAAAAATCAAGAAAATGTCAAAGTGATTGAAACTTTTTTAAGTTTTTGCAAACTTGATAGTTTTGGCAAAACTACTTAATAGTTTTTGCATTCAAAATTTAGAAAAAGTAACAGTTTAAAAAAATTAGTTAAAAGTTTTCTTTTTAATAAAACTATGTAATGTTTTCTCTGTCCAAAATAATTCTCGTTTTTTAAATCCAATGATCAAGTTTTCACTTTTTAGACTTAGATTTCTAGGTTTCCCTATCTGAGTTTTCACTTATTAACCCTAAATATCTCGGTCTTCACTTAAGTTCATGAAATTTCAAAAGTTCGCGCATCTGATATTCAAGATGCGCAAAGTCCCGTCTTTGATTTAGCAACTAATCTTGAACATGATCATATCACATTGTCTACTCTAATCAATTATACCTAAACCATTCAATTTTTTTGAAACCAAAGGCACCAAATGCCACACTCATGGACGTTATGCACTCAAACTTGTACACCGTGCATTATGAGTGTGTTGTTTGAATTTTAGTGGATGATCGATATATATCAGGATAGTGGATTTTGGCACCATTCTATTTCTATCAATAAAATCAACTTACTTAAACATATGGGCCCATTAGCCAATGATCTCATGAGTAAAGTGATGGATTGTGGGCCCATAGCTGTATGTACTTTTTCTTCAACTACCATTTATTTGTCCCAAATGTTTGTCTCATGAATTATACTATACCTCGGATTCTTTCATAGACCAAATATGTTATTTTTTAAAACCTAACTAGTATTAAGCACTCGCGTTGTTACGGGAGGCATAAAAACATGTCAAGTAGCACGAATGACATACTGGCGTCAGTATCCACCAACATCTAAAGTGCTTTAATTAGAAAAGAAATAATAAATGAAAAAATAAAACCGATGAAAAAGTAGATATAGTGACATACTGACGTTGAACCAGGCAGACGAATTAAAACGTAAAACATCTAAAACAATAAATAACTCGTTATAGGACCGATGCGTTATAACGGGGTCGTTAAAGGAGAAAATATAAGTGTAAAAATGTTAAACCACACACACATTACGGTGTGTTAACTCCCAAAATTTATACCGAAATGTGCTAAATAGGAAAAAGTAAGTGTAAATTGTTAAACTACACACACGTTATGACATGGTAACTCATAAAATTTAGACTAAAACGTAGAATTTTTTTATTGAGACTAAATTGTAAAAGACGTTAAAATAGTATGTTAAAATATAAAAAAAATTATATATTAAAAAGAGTACAACCACTAACCACATGGTACAACATTTTCAAGCATAAACAACTTGATAAGCATGATATACCACATCTTTATACACAAACTATTTGATAATTAGTATTATATATAATTTTAAAAGTAGAAATGGAGCAGTTGGTAATAATGCTCCTTTTCACTAGAACAAGGGTTCGAGCCTTAGCTCATTTGTTTTTTTGTTTTTGGTTTTATTGTTTTTTTTCTTTGTTATTTTCATTCAAAAACATGAATCTCGTGAAAGAAAATTTATCATCAATACGTTAACATAAATTAGAATTTCGTTTTCATATTAAAAATTACATAAGTAGCCTTTTAACAATGAATATTTAAGATTTTAATATAATGGAGCTAATATTTATTTTATGAAAATAACAATTTTTTAAACCTAGGGGAGTCAAACGCATGAAAAAATATATTTTTAGATCAGTAATTAGTATAATTATATAATAGAAGAGATAAGCGGAAAAATTTTGATTAGGATTAATGCGGTGTTGTCACGTTTCACATCTAATTACTCTTTTATTAGAGTCTAAATATAAATATAAATATAAATATAAAGATGAAGGTTTATTTAAAATTAAATCATAAAATATAGTGTTTTAATATTTAATATGAATATGATATTGCTATATTATTTGAGATAAACATACAATTTTCTGAATAAAGATTTTTGGAGATAAGCGCAACAACGCATGAAGTTTTAGCATCCGACGCTAATTTTCACATGGAGTTTAGTTGTTTAAAGGTGTTTTACACTTTTGGTGTCAAATTTCAACGTGTCATTTAATTTGTTATGGTGTTTTACACTCTAGGTGTTAATTTTAACATGATTTTGTCATTTCAACATTGTGTTTTAGCATTTGTACATGGTTTTTTTCACTCTTATAATTCTTTTCATTGATAAACAACAAGGCGGGAGACT
The DNA here is from genome assembly GCA_025506515.1 of Flaveria trinervia. Lineage (NCBI taxonomy): Eukaryota > Viridiplantae > Streptophyta > Magnoliopsida > Asterales > Asteraceae > Flaveria > Flaveria trinervia. Next base: position 3,294,039 of record CM046456.1, on the reverse strand, counting down.
GGATTGCATGAAGAGCTTCTTAAATGTGTTTGTTTATAAATTAATTAACTATAAATAATGTGGTTTTGTTATGTCATAGGCCACCAAGAAGTTAAAAGATTGAAGTCTCTCTAGACAACTTTACATGTGTGGGGTAATAGCTATGTAAGCTTGAATAACACCATACAACTTTAGCCATTTAACTCCATGATGAAAGTGACCGTTCATTCTTATTTTATTATTTGAAAACTGATTTATGTTTCAAGTACTCCAAAATATAAAATGTGATACATAGACCATTTATGAGGATCCCCTCGTATTGGATAGAAACCTAACACATGGGCCCAAGTGTCCAACTAAAGTTGGCATGGTGTTGGTAAGCCCAATTTATGGGTGGCCCGTTAGGTTAAGGTAGGTTAGCTTTTTATAAACATAAAACATGTCTATCATTCTGACTAGGTTTTGACGCGCGCGTTGCCGCGCCTATGCGAGCTTTACTATAACCCTAAATCAAAATCAAAATGAAGGTTCAAAATTGCAAATCAGTAAAATAGACAAAGTAAAACACATCAAAACCCTAAATCCATAACACACCAGAACATATAGAACCCAAAAACTAAATCAAAAGCCCAACACCATATATAATATAGACGAAAATCAAAGACACAAGAAGGCAACACAGTCCAAAATAGAAAATCAAAAAAAATCAAAGCCCCGAAAAAAGCAAACAAATGGAAAACCCAAACCTTAATAGAATCGTCAGGGTATCGATAACGAAATAAAGAAAACAAGAACATGGAGAAAGACAATGCCAACGAGCCCTATAAACGAAAATAATCAAAACACACATCAAATACACGTGTCCAGACACCAAAAACCAACAAAAAACCTCACCGCCAAGCCTCGAAGCCATGCCTAAAACAAACCATATTAAAACACAAACAAACAATAAAAAGAAAAGAAGAAAAGAAGAAAAAACACCCCACCAACCAAAACTATTAATAAGAATATATAATGAGGTTATATTTTCTTTATCTTGACATATACACACACGTGTATATATACATATACGTATATATATTACCATCATTGTTAAAATGATACTGATTTGAGCATCGAAGCGTCCTCATGGCTAACTCGTTCGGATCAACTAACAAGATCTGTTTGTGGATGCAATTCAAATCTAGAAGTGTGAAAAAGAATAATCACTCTTACATCATTAATTAGGTTGGTTTGACTCGGAGTTACCTCTCCTAGCATTGTTTACTAGCCGCTCCTTTCGATAGTTGGTAAATTAGAGTCATCCATTTTTATAATTGAAATTAGCACCGTTTACATCTACTAGTGTTATCAGCCGATGCCACGAAAAACAAAAACGATTTTAAAAACATATAAAAACAATGTTTATAAATCTAATCTATCTACAAATAATTAAAATGTTGACATAATTACGACTAAGAGCAACGAGTAATGTTTTTGTTTATAAAGAGGTTAGACAATTGTGTTACACGGGTTGAGAAAATATATATATTAATTTATATATGTACAATCTAATATATATTATAAATAATAACATATGAATGAAATATATATATCAAATATATATCAATACTAATAAAAAAAGGTTTTTATAGGTCATTTTTCACAATTCTAAAGCCCCTAAATTTGATTTTTCCTCTCCTAATAAATATCATATTAATTAGAAATGATATATTTAATTCTTTTTATATTAAAAATACTTTTATTGAATTAAAGAAAAGAACTTTCTACAAATGCAATTTGTAAAAACATTAATTTAATTATAAAATATAAATGTTTTTCAAAAAGAAAAATCAAACTTTCAAAAAACACGATATATTTTAAAACCTATGGCTTTTAAAAAATAAAATTTTAATGAAACAAAAGTAAATAAATTTCAAAGTTATAGTAAAAAATTATTAAAAATGAACTTTTTTAAAACGGTTTTTTTTGAAACAATTTATTCAAAAATCAACTTTTTTAGAAAACCAAAAAAAAAGTAAACAAAATTTTAAAAGATGATATTGTTTTTTATCACTCGTACGTAATGTCACTTATATTTTACATCAAAAGATCGTTTTACAATTCATTATTTTTTATTAATAACTATTTAATATTTTATTTTCAAGCCATATAATACACGGGTACTAACTTAATTCTTCTACATAACAAATATATTTAAGTTATAAAAAACAATACAAAAATAAAAATGATATTATTATTCTAAATATGCATAAACCACTTTATATACCTTTTAAAATATTCTTAAAGGGTTGGGCATTACAAGTAATAAAAGAAGATATGTGAGTTCGATTAAGATAACACTCTGAGCAAAATGCTTATAGTTGAGGCATGGGGGTTTCTCAGTAATGAGTTTTCTTTTGAGTGGGTTGGGGTGCGGTCTCAGTTGAGAAACGAATAAATGAGCTTGATTAATATAACGTTTATCCTTTGTTACAGTGGATATGTATATTTGTCGTTTATAAAAATAAAAAATAAAAGTGGATATGTATATGTGATAGATAGTTATTTTGTTTTATTAAAGAAATATTTATATAATAAAAATTTTCCTAAAACGGATAAATTCTTTTTTTAGATAAAACTTAAAAAAAGGAAAATTTCAAGCAAAGCACAAGTGAACAGTCTTACCATCTTTTAGCAGCATTTGTTACGGTCCCATCTCCTTCGTTGGCTAATCGGATTCAAGTACGTACTCTTAAAATCAGTTTTGTTATTCATTTCAAATCCATTTGGTTTATTGATACTTTAATCAGTCATTTCTCTCTTAATCTTATGCTCCTGATTTGGTTGGTGGTTCTCTTGATATGCTTGCATTATACCCTTTTGTTCTTGCTTGATTTTAAAAGATTTTTTGCTGTTTTAGTCCCAAAATTTGATCTTTTAGGGTTTTGAAGGTGATTATGGTTGAGTTGATGTTTGGAACTAGTGACACTGTTTGATTATCTGTATGGGAATGTTTAGCATTGTGAAATAATAAGTTTTAGAGTAGTTGCTTTTTGTTGTGTAGGTTACACTTATTTGTATTACACGAGATGAATAAATAAAATATTAAATAGTTAATAATCAAAATTTAGGATTTATAAAACAATAGTTTGAGCAAAGATATAATTGAAATTACGTATTGTTTTTATTCCATGCCAAACATACAAACATAGCTAAAAGAAGCGGACAAAAAAATATTAGGCTCATAGAATTGTGACATATGACGTATCCAGCTAGCTATTTAGAAGATTTGAAATACCTATCTTACGCTAGGCCATTTTATTCCTCTTGAATATCTTATTTCAGTTGTTTAGGATCATATAATCACTTTCAAAACGCATTGCCAGAGACCTGATAAATGTTAATAACTATTTTTTACAATTTCATACAATCCAGGGGCAAGAGTTAAGAAAGCTTTCATGTAAACTCATTCATAATGGATTTTGTGTACAGAAAATTGGGTGTTTTTCATGTAGCAGACCCAAGTTGGGTGCTTGGGTTTTCATGTTCATATGCGTTCTTGATGATTGTTATAGCTTCAGGAGTTAAAAACACCAAACATGAGCAAGTTACTACTTTAAAAGTTATAGGCGTGTCACAAACACATTGCAAAAGTATATATTCGATCAGCGTCCTCCATGTGCTTATAGATTCACATAAAAATGCACCAATAAGAAGCGGGCCGAAACAGTAGCTTTGCTGCTGCACTTTGCATTCTGATCTGATTGTTATTTCTAACACTTATAGATTCACATAAAAATGCACCAATAAGTTTGCTACTTTGTGTACCTAACCTCTTTAAGCTCTGCAGGACAGCATTTTGTTAGTTTTCTTGGACATTTATCGATATTCGCAGTAGTTTATTTAATATGCAGAAAACCTTAAGTAAGATGTTGTAGGTCATGGTGGCTTTTGAACACCTTTAAACAGAAGTGCAAATTGCAAAAGGTAGTATGGATATAATTCTATATAGGGTAATATAATATCTTATGATTCAACTTTTGAAAAACTTTTGTTTACGAGTATCTTGTAAGTTAACCAGTTTGCATGTACCTCGCAATAATATTAGAAGTTAGCATGGTCAATGAAAGTATGAAACCAGAACCTGGTTACTTAGTTTAATTGCCTTAAAATACATTTTATTTATAAATATTGATCCTTTTCAATGGGAATTTTGAAAGATATGACCAAACTATTTACCTTATGCAATTGTCCCTAAACAAAAATATTAACATTTGCAAATGACTGTCCACTAACTGCATGAGATGCTCTTGTATTTATACTCTATTTGCTCTTGCAATAAAACTAATGCATACTTGTGCTCTTGTGCATACACATACAGAAAAGGACATAACTACCACACCGAAAGAATGGGAGAGCAAAAGTAGAATTGGACAAATGAGGAAGAACATCAATCTTAAGGTGTCAAAAAGCATGTGTTTGGCAATTCGAAAGATATTCTCTCTGATTCCCAGTTTGCTTCTTCTTTAGCTAATCGATCGAATATCAATCTTAAGGTGTTCTTCTCACCAAGTTTTTGTTACTTCTTTCTCCTTTACTTGTAATCCACAGTATATATTTCATTATAAATCTGATGCTGTGTGTTTTTTTATTACATGTATCAATTTGCTTCCTGATATATGCAGATAACAGTATTACAATCAAACTATGATCAATTTTTTTCGAAACCTATTCTTGATCTACATTCACACACACACAATAAGGTTCATTTGTAAATTATTACTCTCCACATGGTATAAATAAATATCCTTACAATTTGTATGTGTAGGACAAATGGCAAAACCTGATATGGAAGGAAATTCGTGATTCAAAAAGCAGAGAGAAAGTAAGAAGTCCTAGGTTAGGAGTTGCTACTAACACATCCTTTGAATTCTTCATAACCTTTGACATCAATATTTCTTAATATTTTACTTAACTCGTCTATTTCGTTGTTTGTAGTTTAGATAAACGTGTGTTACATGTAGTTGCAAGCATAAACTACCATTACTGCCTATGCAGTAATATACCAATAACTAAATCAATACAAATCATGAAAATTCTCAATTTTGCTGAAGAACTTCAGTGATTAGGAACTGAAAATTCTCAATGTTGGTATGGAATTCCAAACATGAGTTACATTGTGCACATGTGAACAATGCTGATTATTATATCATACAAATATGTTACTTGGTCCTTATTCCCATTATATTGCAGGTGTGTGTGTATAGACCAAATTACTTGCAGAATACGTAAGTCGATGCGTTCACCTCCACATTCAAGAAAAAGAAGGAAAAAAGTAGTTGAAGTAGAACTTATCGAGCGTAAAGATTACCATAATGCATGCATAATCACTTATCAAAGAAGAGGGGTCCGGAGCAAAGCAGTTTACCAATCTAGGAAGTTGAACTCCGAGGAATTCCACAATTACCTAGAGTAAGCTAAACCGATTAGTTCTTCTAATTTAGAAAAAAACTGTACTTAGTCGTGTGTATTATCTTTAATGTAACGCTTAAAGTTATATAGGAATATATGGCTCAGCTTTCCTGAAGATAAAAAGAGTTCATTTACACACATTGATCCATTATGGTATACTTTGTACTCATCTGACTCCAACAAAGAGAAGGTGCTGAGCTGGATCAAGAAGAAGAACATATTTTCTAGAAAATACGTCGTTTTTCCCATTGTTCAATGGTGTGTAGATATATCTTAAGTAGATAATGTGTAGCGTATGTTTTATTATCGTTGGAGTTTGGTGATTTGAAGATTTATTTTGCAGGGGTCATTGGTTTGTAGTTATATTCTGTCACTTTGGCGAAAGTTTAGGGTCGAAATTGAGAACTCCATGTATCTTGCTGCTGGATTCACTTGCAAAAACTGATCACTCCAACCAACTTGAACCTGTTATACGAAAGTAATGTTTGGTTTATTGTAATCTACCTTCTTATGTCTTTAGTTATGTGTAAATAAACACTTTAACCCTTTATTTCCACTATAACCATGGTCTACATCTGTGACAGATTTGTTTTGGACATCTACAGTAATTTAGAGAGGACAGAGGATAAAGATCTTGTGTGTAAAATGCCGTTTTTGGTTCCTAAGGTGACTAGCATTTCTGCCTATATTTCTTGATATGGTTTTGGTCGCGAGTCAATTCACATTCATTTAGTTGGGTCATGGGTCAGATCAGATCATTATCCGATCTGACCCAAATCCGACCCATTGACAAATCTTATGTGTTTTTATCGAGTGCTTAATCACAAACATTTTTACAGGTTCCACAGCAGAGGGATAACAAAGAATGCGGGTTTTTTGTTCTTTATTATATTAAACTCTTTGTTGAGAGTGCTCCTGAAAATTTTAGCATAACTAACGGATACCCATATTTTGTAAGTTCCCCATGTCACATTGGCACATTTGTTACATTAATCGTATATCAATATCAATACATCATACCACTCTTTTTCTTAACTTTTAGAAGTCAACTAAACAATATTTTGACAAACTCTTATCAAATTATTAATATGTTTGTAGATGAAGAAAGACTGGTTTGATTCTAAAGGATTGGATAGCTTTTGCAGAACTCTTGATTTATCACATGTGTAGCGTTTGCGGCTCATTGTCTATGATGGTACAGACGTATGACCTTGTATTTGAGTTAAAGATATTATATGAGGTTAGTAGCTGAGTTAGTTGGTTAGCGTCAGTTAGAATAGTTGGTGATAGTTAAGGTAGTTAGCAAGTTAAATCAATAGAGGAGCTATGTACCTGACATGCAGATCGAATGAATACTACTACCTGACCGCGTTGCTCTACTCCCTCGACTCTAAATTTGTGTGATTGTCTTGTAACCTCGAGAACTATTCTTCGATGTTTTTCAAGTTATTTAGACTGGTGTTTCACCACTTATTCTCCAGTCCTGATAGGAATGACAAAAGAACCGAAACCTGACGGGAAACTTGAAATATTTGGGACGAATAGGGTTTTGTGGGGATAAATATGGGACAAAATGATACTTGTCTAGTTACTCGAATTTATTTACCTAAATATATTATTATATCATATAATCATACAAATAATAAATAGTATGTCAAATGTGTTAGAAATCTAGAATATGAAAATACAAATATATTAAACACGAGTGTGAGAGCGTATCAAAAAGTTTGTCATGGTTACAAATCATAATTGTAACTCATGTCATATAGTTATAGAACTACAGATAAAAGTGGTTACCACCTTGATAACTCGATTAACAAGATTGAGGTTTATTCAAAAGTTTTGGTTCGATTTACTAGTGATTTTAATCACTTTAAACGGATAGATGTTTGATTATGAACTGATTAACAACTTCAATTTGCGCCTTGGGTCTTTAATTTCACCATTGTTCGTTTCTAACTCTTCATGAACACTAGAATTTTGACTTTAGGTTTGTAAACATACGACCCGAGTCAACCGACCATCTAATATGGCTTATATCAAGATTGTATTGAAGTTTGCAGTTGACTATAATCAGCCTCTCAAATCTCGATTGTTGGGTTTTGACCCAGAGGTTTAGTTTATACTATGGCCCAAAATCTAATATTTAACGACATTTTAGCTCCATTGTAATAATAACTAAAAATGAACAATGTATATATGTATACAATTTTAATATTATATTATGTAATATAATTTGTGTAGGATGTTTCGTTGTTTAATAAATAACTCCTGCATACGATATGTTTATAATATGCACTTTGTCCGAGCTTTGGAAAAATTTTAATACCTTTTATTGCCTTGAAACATGTTTGGTTCATCTACATAATGTAGATGTCCATTTCATGTAATGTTAAATCATTTGCACAAGAGGATAAGACAATATTTTCACTAAAATGCACTCTAAAAATACATACATACACTTGTCTTTCTATCTTTATTTTCATTCCTCTCTCTCTCTCTCTCTCTCTCTCTCTTCGATGTGAATCATCTTGCAACGCCGAATAATATAAAGTTGGTTGTCAAGGGGGCTTATAACGGAGGGCCAACACCAAGAAATGTTTTTTGACGAAACGACATATTAGTGTTGTGGTGGTGGTTTGTATTAGCGTTGAAGGGAATATTGGTTTCTTTGAATCTAGTTTCATAACTTTCACGTCTATACTACATATTCTCTAACAGGCGGGGTCTATGTGCAAGTGGTTATTAACATCTCTTCTTATTAATGCATGATCTTACAAGATATTTATCAATTCGCCAACCATCTCCCCCACCCCCACCCCTATCCTCCCCCAATGCAACTTAAAAAAAAGGAATTTCGATGCATTACATATATTGTAGATAGACATATAAACAAATGAACCTCTTATAACCATTTGCTTTTAGCATTTCAAGTTGCAACTAAGGGGTTGTTTGATACCTTTTTAATCAACCTTTTAAGAGACTGTTTGACACCCTTTTAATCAGCCTCTTAATGCGTTCACATGTTTGAATAGTTAAGCATTTAATGGTTTAGACTGTTTATTTCGCGAGCAAATGTTTAAATGGTTTAGACATTTGCCTCTGAATGGTTAAGCATTATACTAATGTTGAATGGTTAAGAAATATAATGCTAAATTAGTCAGACATTTTTGAATAGTTAAACGATTTACTGGCTCTTAATGGTTCAACACTTAATGGTTCAGACATCTTATTGGTTCGACACTTAATCATTTAAAAATTGCCAAACAACCTCTAACATGATTACTTAGACAATTGGGTTGGTGTAGGGGGATTGTGGGAGGATACCCACCCCATGCGGCAACACTTAGGACTACTCTACATTAAAAACATACATGTGTTAATAGTGGTTTTGAAATGGTAGTGCATATAAAAGCAGTTTCTATAAACCTAGTTCTAGACCATCCAAAGGGAGCGGCAAGTGAAAGAAGATAACATTAACTCACGTGTTTCACCCAACTAGTTACACAAAAATCGACACCTTAATGGCTTAATCAATGCATTGTACTTAATCCTATGATATATCATAAGGATGTCCATAAATTGCCCCACAAGTGCAGTACTCAACATAGTTAAAGACTCACAACGTCATAGATCTTGAAATGATTTTCTACAAAAGAAAACGTCTGCTTTCCCGACTTTCATTAAAAAAAAAAGTTTTTCGACTACTTTTAACATACATCTCAAACATGAAGGGCTTAACAGCACTTCTTGCTTTCTTAGGTTTCGTCAACATAACCTCTCTGTACGTCTTCCTATAAATAGGACTAGGGTTTCTCTTCGAGTCATCGCCTCACAACTTACTTAGTGGCTGCTATCGGACATCTCATCATCAGGTACTCTCAATTACTTATGATTCTTGATTTCTATCTAAACAGTTGATTGATTATTGATCACATGAACTACATGAGTAAAGTCGATTGAAATTGTTCACTGATTAACATATAGCTGCGGTTTTTAGTTAGACTTGATAGATCTGTATGTCCTTCATGATTTTAAGCTCACTTAACTTCTATTGCTGCAGTTTTTAGTTATATAATCTCATTTATGTATCCTGAGTCAACAGTTTGGATAATCAATGTAGGTGTTAAGATCTGAGTTCGTTAGGTTGAAGTTTAACAGATTAAGGTGTATAAATCTTAGTTTACGTCTTCGATGAATCATATCAGTAGAAAAATAGCTCGAGAGCACTAATATGATGTTTAGAATTGAAATTTTGAGCTATGACTTAACTTTAAAAGATGAATATTTCAATTTGAATAGTTAGAATTCATATTGTTTATGGTTAGTTTGTATATATTGCTTATACAGAGTTATTGCAGAAGTGCTTTATTGTCTTGAAATGGCGCCCACATTCTATGTTGGTTCTGAAGCTGGTCTGAAGAAGCTTGATGAGTACCTTTTGTCTCGGAGTTACATCACCGGGTGAGTTTATATTGTTCTTTGAAAGAAAGGCTATTCGTTATGTGTTTTTGATTCTCTATGATGCCGAGTAGTAATAGATCTTGTTTTCTCAGGTACCAAGCTTCAAAGGATGACCTCACTGTTCATGGTGCTTTCACGAAACCTCCATCACCGCAATATGTGAATGTGTCTCGTTGGTTCAACCATATTGAAGCGCTTTTGAGGATCTCGTACGTTTCTTAATCTTGAACATCAATTTGCTTTGCAATTTATTAAGAATTCTTTAGCCTGTATGTAATGCAAGTTAGATCATACTCATTATTAAACTTCTTGCAGTGGTGTCTCGGCTGAAGGAAGTGGTGTTACCATCGAGGGATCTGCTTCTTTCCCCGAAGAGACTATTGCAACTCCTCCTGTTGCCGAGACAAAGGTAAAATCTGCTTACTTTTTTTTACATGATTGATGTAATTTGCTGTTTTTGCACTTACCAGAATGTGATTTCATGTGTATTATTCAGGCTGCAGCTGATGAGGATGATGATAGTGATGTCGATCTTTTTGGTGAAGAGACTGAAGAGGAGAAGAAAGCTGCCGAAGATCGTGCAGCTGCAGTGAAGGCTTCTGGAAAGAAGAAAGAATGTGGGTTTATGCTTGTTTTATTCAACATTCTCGAATTTTACTTTTACAACCATCATTTTGATTTGTTTTATTTGTTATTCTGTTTGTGGTTACATCATCAGCTGGCAAGTCTTCGGTTTTGATGGACATAAAGCCTGGGATGACGAGACCGATATGCAAAAGCTTGAGGAGGCTGTTAGAAGCGTGCAAATGGATGGCTTGCTGTGGGGTGCATGTACGTTTTTCTTTTCTTTTTTTTTCTTAAATAATACTATGCTATATTTATGTGCAAATCCAAGGATTGAAATTTTAATTTTTTATTACAGCAAAGTTGGTGCCGGTAGGGTATGGTATTAAGAAGCTACAGATCATGTTGACAATTGTCGATGATTTGGTGTCTGTTGACACACTTATTGAAGAACACCTTACCGTGGAACCAATCAATGAGTACGTCCAGAGTTGTGATATTGTTGCCTTCAACAAGATCTGTAAGTTTTCTTTTGGTGTTTTCTTTTTATCAGAAAAACATAATTTGTGATGTTACTTAGGTGCGTTGTTTTATTCACTGATAATCTGCTTTTGTGATTTCAGAGTTCATGAACATTTGCTGCTACGATGCTGCCGATGCATGTGGTTTCTGAGGTTTATGTTTTGTTTTATCATTGTACTATTATGTTGATCTGGTGACTGGATTCAGGTCTGAGTATGTATGGATTGTTTGTCGGTTTTGGTTCAGTTGGTTTAATCATTTGGTCTATGGCTGCTGAAAGAACAAACTTTTATTGATTCCAGAAACTTACTGTTTAAACCAATTAAGAATCCAACTTCATAGGTAATCTACTTTGACCTGACATAGAAAGTCAACAATTTGGTGAAAACCAGATATATCTTGTGTTTGATGTGAAAATGGTGGAGACAGCAGATATCTTTTTGTGTTTAATGCAAAAATGAAACTGAGTTGATAAATTTTGGCATGGTAGTGGTAGCAAAGGCCTAATGGTGACAATTTCCGATACAAGTAGAAACATGGTAGTGATTTACTTGGGTTTTGGGTAACAATTTAACATGTCAACCTGACATGTTGACACCATTATGAACAGCCCTCATGCCTCCTGTCGTGACGAAACTTTGGATTCCAGTGAAAGAAGATGAGATGATAGTTGCTTGAGAGTACATAGCCATTTATTCGAGAGATTAGTTGAGTTAGTTTCATGGTTGTTATTCTAGTTGTTGGAGTTACTTAATTTCTAGTTAGGATAGATCCTTCTAGAATGTGCTAGATATTCTCTCTTGTTCATGAATAAATAGGACATATTGTCCCTCTCTTTGAAATTTGAATCAACGAAACAAAGTATCTCACATACACATTTACAATACCATTGTTAAGAACTATGACACCCATCAAGAAAGCAGAGAGGTTGACTAGGGAATGACAATTTTCCCAACTCTCATATAAAGCCCTGAATGTTCATCGTTTAAGTTAAGACTGAAATACCTTTAAATTGCAAAACATCATTACTTGATATAATAATGATTTTAAAAAGAGAAACAAATGCTATTGTAGCTTTATACTTGTAATTAAATACATATTTTTAAAAACTTTCAATTAGTCATCATAGATTGGTTCAACTGGTTGGGCTTTTAATTTTAAAATGTGTGAGGCGTTTTGAGGTGTTAAGGTCTTGAAATTCAATGTGTGGCAAGGAGTGAGAGCTTCACATATAGGAGGGGTTGTTCTATGGTTCTACTGCTTTAAAACGAAAGGGAAGGAGGGCCGGTCTGGCCAACAAGTAGACCGGAATAACTAGCTTCTAGCCCAACCAAACAAATTTCAGGTACAAATTTGGTTACTTTTCATATAAGCCTTCTCCGTACTTTAATTTAAACCAATTTTGTTCAACATGCGTATCTAGAGTGACTATAACCAATCCCTCAAAATGTTGATTGTTACATCCAAACATTCCTTGCTTCTGGGAATCGTTTTCTATTCAAATGCAACAATAATTTTCACGAATTAAAATTAAAAATTAGAAACTTTTTCATTGGTTAGTTCATATAGTTCTCAAAAAATTAAAATTGAAATTTTTTTTATACGAAATCATATTTGATTGATTAGGGATGGAATTGGAATTGCAAAATTTATCCATATTCATTGGAATTCATATTTATTTACTTACACATTAAATGTTTAAAGATCTAATAGAATGTTTAAAATTAACATTCCAATTACATTTAAAATTGACAAACCAAAGAAAGTATCAATTTAACAAGATTTCATTCGAATTCAATTTTAAATTTCCAATTGTATCTAAAAACATCTTGCGAACCAAAAACAAATGTACCAAAGTTGTAAAAGAAGCATACTCAACGGGTGATAAATGTAACCAAAATTTCACACACAAACAGAAAAACGAAAGTGTGTTTCAATTTCACTATACAACCCCTGCGACTACTTCTCCGGTGGTTTCCGACGGTCGCCGGCGAGATCTCCGCCCTCCAACGCCGCCGGAGTTTGAGAGTTGACGAAAAACCGACGATATGCCGAAGAGGACGACTCACACATACTCGAGTGAAGATGCAGCACCAGATGGTCCAGATTCCGATCTCTTCGTCTATTACTGCAAGCATTGTAGCTCACACGTTCTCATCACCGGTGAACCTCTCTCTTTTTTAGTTTTATTGTATGTTAATTTGTTGTTTTGTGAGATTGTGTGTAACAGATTTCGGTTTTATCCCTAAATTCGGTTGTTTAGATTGTGAATACCGACGAGCATAGAAGAAACCCTAGTTTAGCTGAAATGTATCTGGAATAGTGTTGTTTCGTTGAATTTGAAGGGATTCTTTGTTTCTATCTTATTTGGCAAACTGTTGTGTACCTAAAAAGCCATGTTTTAGAATTTAGATGGTATACAGTTGTGTTACAATGGTTTGAGCAAGTGTATGATAGTTGGTTCAACCAACTTGGTTGTTTATATCTCGATATAAGGTTGTGAATGATCATAGGTAATGATAGATTTAAGGGAGTGTTAAGAGGTCTAACTCTAGATTGAATAGTGATAGACCTAGGTAGAAGAAAGTGCTAGGTCCACTCGTGGCGCAGAGGGTGAGCCTGTTGCGTAGGCACACGACGCTCAAAAAGCAAAGGCCTTTATAAGCAAAGTGCAAAACATGCCGTTGTTGGGGGTCCTAGACATGTTTTAGGCTGGTCTCAGGGCATTTTTTGATGTTTCAGACCATTATTAGCTGTTTCAGACAGGTTTTTTTTTCTAACGTTACTATTGAGCATATTACCTTGATGGACGCAAGGCGTTATTACTTTGCTATGCTCGTGTTTGACTACATAGTCATAAACCAATTACACAGCATGGAATGAATGATTGTAGAAATGTATGTGGTACAATCTTGCTTTGATTGTCACTGGTTTTACACATGATATCGGTCTCAATTTTTTTTCCGTGTAGTGCTTTGACCCTTATAAGTGGGTTGTATGTCCTTTTCCTGCATTACTTTGTATTGTTTTCCTATACTAAAGTATGATTGTAGATACCCAATTGCAGAGGATGCCTAAGAGAAAAACTGACAAAGCATATGTATTGGATAAGAAAAAGCATCTAACGAGGTTGAACATAAACGAGGCAGGAAAAATCCTCCTAAAGCGGTAAGCTTTTTACACCTGTTTGGTACTTGGAAATGAAAGGTTTGCCTGATGCATGTCTCATGGTGAGCACATGCATTTTCTTTTGATACCTAATGGATGTATTCCATTATAGGGGTGAAGGAAATTAGAAAAACAATTTCGCATGAATTGCATGGGCTGTGGGCTCTTGTTTGCTACCGCTCTGAAGAAGACTTGGAATCTGCTTCTTTTATATATGTTGTTGATGGTGCACTTAGTACTGTGGCTGCAGAAACTAACCCCCAGGTAACTACCACAAAGTGTTTTAATATTGTAATTATACATGGGTTTTGCATTTGGCCAATTGAGCTCATGAGGCTTCCACTAGTTGTGTTGGTAATACTGTTTTGTAATTTAACACATCTATTGTTTTACAAAATACAAAGCAATCAGACTGTTGGTGGATCCGCACAACCCTACCTGATCTGTTTGGCACACAAATTATAATGACCCTTTGTGACTGAACCCATTTTGACATGTTTTCCAAAATGCTCATTCCGGTTGCTTTGCCACCTCTAATGATAGGGTTTAGGAAAGTGGGAGTTATCAGAAATCTTTATCAAACCTGTATGAAGGCATTAAAAAATTTCTATAATATTTCTTGTTTGGTTTAATGCCACAGGATGCTCCTGTACCACCGTGCATATCCCAGTTAGAAGGAGGACTCGTGCAGGTGGCTATTGAAGTGGAAGACCGTGCGCAGCGATCTGCAATTACAAGTACATCTTTTTTTATCCGCAAGTTTAAACTGCCTTATGAAATTACGCATGAATATATGATAATAATACGGATAATTTACCTGATAAATTACCAGAGTGAAAACTGACACGTCATATTTAGAATAGAAATATTATCAGTATATGTTGACCTGTTATATACACTAAAATCTCACTCATGGCAAAGCTATTTGGAAGGTGTGGGTGACCTAGTAACCTAGGAATAATCTCAAATTTTACAAAACTGAAACACCTAATGAATGTCGAGTGGTTTTATCTATACAAAAAAACTTGAGTGACTTCAGGGAACATGACTACTAGTGGGTGAATTTTTCATTATAAATATCAATAACAAGCATCCATCTAACATATATCCATAAAAACCTCTGAACTTGCGTTTGCATCCAAAACTTTTCAGGAGTAAATGCTGATGATGTTAGAATCACTGTGGCTGCACCTGCAGCGCGCGGGGAAGCTAACAATGAACTTTTAGAATTCATGGGCAAGGTCTGTTCTTTCTTTATGATCTCCCCTTCTGGCTTTCTGTAATATTTTCATTCTTTTATGCGGTCTAGCTAACTTGATGTGTATTTAATCTAGGTTTTAGGTTTGAAACTAAGCCAGATGACCCTCCAAAGAGGTTGGAACAGCAAGTCCAAGCTCCTTGTGGTGAGTTGAAATAAAACTACTGTTATTGCAGTCACAATCTTTTTCGTCTCCTTTCGGTGAAATCATCTAGGTGTTCCTAGCACACGATGCAATACTCACCAAGTACCAAGTAGATTATGTCAATGCTCTGTTTTCATTCGTACTTTTTGGAGCAGGTGGAAGATTTGACAGCCAGACAGGTATATGAGAAACTGCTTGAAGCTGTGCTGCCTTGAATTCAGTCACTGGATGCTTTATGTGATTCTCGATCGGCTCTGAGTTTTCATCTTAAACATAAATTTTTCTTGAATCTTTTTTCTGTACTCTCATTGCGAACGACACTTTTTACTACCAAAATCCATATGAATCGGTGAAGTGAAGTTAGATTTAAACATTTTGTTTTCATCAGGACATCATTGTCACTGGTAGGTCCTTGCTTGTTTTCATTTTGTTATCAGGGTATGTATTTCGAACTTGTTGCTATTTGTTGTAAAAGAATATTTTCGAAGTCATATTAATGAAGCGCTTTTAAGCCCTATAATAATATACAAAAGTTTATATCGGAATATACACCTCTCTACTTTTAACCATCAACTGAGCATGAGGATGGGTTACCACTCTAAATACAACACAAATCATTGATAAAAAAAATTAAACACAGTATGATGAAGTGATTGCACTAAGCAAAGGTAACAAGGTGGCACAGGGCAACCTGGGGTGCGACTTAAGAGGATGAACCTTAGCCACAAACTTAGAAATCATGACTTATTATAATCCACCATTTGCCCAAACTTAAGTATCACCTGCAGAAGAATTGTTAATGAAATAAGTTCATGGGACCACAAGCTTAGAAAGGTGGGACCTAGGCCGTGGCTGACACAAGGGAAGAACCTTTAGCATCGGTTGACACGCAAGGAGAGGACCCGGTTTTGACTTAATATAGAGTGAGTAGTTTGGAGTTTTCTACACTTGATAGTTTCGAGAAATCAAGTACAAGGGAAATAAGAGTCTTAGGCTTAGAAGAGAAAGAGGTTCTTAATAGTCGATAGAGAATATAATCAAGTCATAAAATAACAGAGAGCGTAAGTCAAGCTCTTAGAAGATAAAAACATATACAGAAGTTGAGTCAAAAGAAACATGATACATAAGTCAACTAATAAGAAAATAAGCATTTATGTTATGAAAAAACCCTTCACAACAAAAAGATATGATCTTCTAGTTCAAGAATGATCAACTTTAGCAAGTGTTGTAAAAATCAGGATTAATCGCCGATTAATCGGAAATCAAGATCAGGCTATCACCTTGTATTTTTTTGTTAATCGACCATATAATCACTAGGCGGTCAACGGAGGTCAAAATCAAACCTAGGCGGTTTGGCCAAAAATATGTGATTTCAACGAAATTCCGGCGAGGTTCCTGCTACTTCCAGCGAACTTCAAAAAAGCCGGCCATAATACGGAGATTCCAGCTTAGACACCAAATATGTGTATTTGTATATAAAATTAAACTTTTTTTATTAAAGTTACATATGAAAATATGTATTTATATATAAAACTAGAAATTATATATAAAAATTCCAATCCGAGTAATCTCAATTAATCGCTAGGCGGTAGACGCAACCCCATCGCCCGACTAACACCTAACGATTTTTACAACACTAATCTTAGATGTTTGATCTCAAAACACCTAAAAATAGAATTAGCTCCCAAACCCTAGATCCCTAACCATTATAAATATCATCCATCAACAGATAAATACATTAACATAATCACCAACTCTAAGCTTTCAAAAATTTAAACTTAACCTCTCATACTTAGTCTTTATTCTTACTTTTATACATATTACTAATATATCATACATCTCATAAGCAAAGGAGAAATGAACAATTATCACCCATGAAAAGAATGATAACTGGATGACTCGCTCACTCTCAATGTTCTTTATTATGATTATAAAACAATTTTAAAACGTTTATCTATATTGCTAACAATTAACCTACGCAATATAAAGTAACCCATGCCATACATGCCACAATTTTAGCTTTAAAAAGAAAAACTTTTTCTCAATATTATTGTCTTTAAATTTACTTGTCTATTTGAGCTGCAATTCTATTTAAATTTGGCTTCAGTTTTCAATACCATCTGATACCATCTGTTTAGACAAAAACCTTGGCTACAACTAAAAGTACATAGATCTTGTGAACCTAAAACCAAATCTATTCAATTTGTTGCAAGATTTTATGCACTTATTGCAACTAACATGGAACTAACATGGAACTTTTGCTGATATCACATAATCAAACATAAACTCAACCAATCAAAAAAAAAGAGAAAAAACAAAGTCACAACTGAACATTCAACCATGAATGAAACAAGTTTCCTTAAAAAATTTAAATCCATAAAGCACGAGCACCGTAACTGATATGATAAGAATCTTTAGAAATGGAAATATAACAAATGAGAACAAAAACGACACGCTATGACTCGCTATGACTAAGGAAGATGCACCCCAGACTTAAGCTTGGTTCTTTTTGGTTCTAGGGGCCAGCTGAGTCTCAGGCTGCAATATCCACAAATGGTTCATATATTAATAAACTTCCCAACAAGCATTTACTGTTTAAAGGCAACATTAAAATTATAAAAACCTGAAAACTAACCTCCTTTTTAACTGGTTCTTCTTTCTCAGACAAAGTGAGCTCAATGTGACAAGGAGATGACATGTAAGCTGCACAGCAAAACAAAGGTTTCCATTACTCAACAAAAACAAAATAAGATCCTTATCTAATCCACCCAACACGCCCATTTTACTTACGGTTAATTCTTCCATGGGCACGGTATGTGCGACGTCTTTGTTTCTGTGCCTGGTTCACCTGGATGTGAGAGATGTGAAGAGCATCAACATCCAAACCTTTGACCTACATGATAATTTAAAAAACGATAAAAAACATGATATGGCAATATAAAGGAAAAAGAATGAATGTGTTCAAATATCATGCTTACTTCTGCATTACTCTCGGCATTTTTTAGGAGATCAAGGATAAACTTTGCAGACTTAGCAGGCCAACGACCTTGACCATTAGAGTGACGGTTCTTTGCTTGTGCAGTACGCCCAACTCCACCACAAAAACGGGTAAATGGAATAGCTTGCTTGTGGGCCAAAACATCTTCTAAGTATCTCTTAGCCTTAACCAAAGGCAACTTACGGATAGCATGGGCAGTTTCACGGGTGTTCTATGAAAAACGCAATAAGAGTACCAGAGGATCAGAGATGAATAAACAGATGAGCTGATATACAATCTTTTGAAACAATACTGTAAAGCAACAAAGCACATGTTGGATGAGCTATTACAACATTCATCAAGTTACCCATGGAAGATATATAAACTTGGACTTAGAATGTCAAATAATGCTTTAGAAACTGTAACTCATCATATAAAGTTTATAATATCTAACAAAAACTGTTAACTACATTAATAATCGAAAAAATGAAACAACACTATATATGCAGTTGATTTGGTGTGGGAATTCGAATAAAACTCAAAACTAGAGTGTTTACTGCCCGGCTCAAGCTGAATTAAAAATTTTCTAGGCTGAACCGCTAAGTAAGATTCAGGAAAAACAAACCAAACTATCAGGTTGGTTTTCTTGTGTGAACCGGCTTTTTTTCATTTTTTTAAATCATTAGCTACTATCAAATTACTAAACTGATTAGCTCATTCATGAATATAATACATAAACATAACTACATTTTCCGGGGAAAAAAGTTATAAAAAGTTCCAAGTTCCAACAGGACCACAAAATTAAATCAACAAACAGCTAAAACCAAACCATGAACCGAACGATTGATCTAAAACCAGCCAACTTGTTTCTGTTTGAAAAATGCAGTAGCTTTTAACAGCTTCTGGACACCTCAAATTCATATATTTCATATCAAAAGTAATCATCATAATCTACATTCATATACCATAAACAAGTAATCCATATGACAAAAAGTTCAAAAACAATCATCAAAATACCTTGAAATGGCACCTGAGATCAGATCCCCTAGCTTTGCAAGCTGAAAAAACACACATCAACACAAAAAATATATATATCAATTAGCATACATACAAACTATACAATCGCGAAATCAGCAAACAAATTTAATGAAACTCCCATCCCAAAGTACTCATTCGACTCCAAATTTCCGCAATAATATCCGCATATGAACATCTCAAAGCTTAAAACTAAACATTTACGATCTACAACTCTATACACAGTTGGAATCTGGAAAAGTAAGTATGTTCAATTGTCCAAAAACTAAACAAACACAAGTTAAAACTTACATTTGGTAGGGTTCTCTGGTTCCTTCGAGTACTTCACCTGAGATAACAACAAACAACAGTAACTTATCACATCAATCTACAAAACTCAATAATAGTAGATATATCAGATACAACGGTGCATGTGTGTGTGTGTTTAGGGGTGAAAACTGACCATTGCTGCAACTGCTGCTGATGAAAGGTGTTGTGTTCTTCGGAGGCCACCCCTACAACGAATCAAAGGGGGAGTTTTAGGGTTTCTAGCTATAACGATTTAGGTTGGGATGGGCTTTACACACTATGGCCCATTTTTTATGTTTCTAGTTGGGCTTTTTATAAGCAATGTTTTAAAGCTAGTGGTGCTGTAGCCTGTACACACACAACTACACAAGGGTTTAGTTTTTTGAAACTGCGTCGGGTTGTGGTCGAAGAAATATAAAACGGGTTTGATCGGGGTTTGAATCCGGTCTAACTCAAGTTCAAGTTCAAGAGGTGTGAACTCTACTCTGTCGAATTTGTGTGGGGTCGGGTCTCAAACCGAGTTGGGTTTAAATAAATATTAAAAAATATCCATTATCATAATATATATACCAACAATTTTAAGGGAAAATAATGTAAATACGTCATTTATCTAAAAATAACTTAATATTAACCAACTACTATGTTAATAACCTTAAAACAATTTTAATACATTAAAAATAAAATTACCTTAAAACAAATTACAATCATAATTAACATAGACATCTTCTATCTGTAGAAAATTAGAAATTAATTCGTTGAATAAAACCTCTCAAGTTGCTAACTAAGCATGGTTTTCCATGAGCTCTTTTGTATTCAACACATGATTCTTGAACAATAGCATTGGTTTTACGATCTTCCAAAAGATCCACCCGTCTCCTGGAAAATCAGTGAATTTTTTAACATGTTATTATATATTCATTGTTATTTCATCATTTGTACGCACCTTTATTGAATAATTCAATCATCAAATTTATCCTTAACGTGATCCTAGAAATCATCATCATCCAAGAAGTTATCAAGATGTACTCTTCGTTATCGCCCCACCAAACGTTTGATATTGTCGAGTATAAAGATTGAAATTTTATTTCAAAAAAATGTTTTTTTATGTAAAGAATGATTGATTTTTACTCTGTATTTTTATGATATCCCTCCACATAGCCATTTGAATTTATAGTTGTTTGAAATTAATACCTGTTTGAATTTATACTTGTTTTAATTAAATATTTAAACTTTTATTTAATAAAGTTCATTACAAAAAAATATAAATTCATTTACTAAAAATTCAGCTTTGTTTATTTGAACAAATAAACAAAACAAAAAAAAACATAACTTTACATAAATCAAGAATTAGAATGCAAATACAAATTATATTTTATATATGATCATCGTTGCTGCCAATGTGTTAATTCTTCTTCAACTGGTATTTCATCTTTTAACGCTTGATTATCTTGTTTTAGTTTCTTCACGTCCAAGTGATATTTTAAACAAATACACATCTCTTTTGTCGTTGGGATTAGTCTTGTTTTCCTTATTGACAACACTTTATCACTAACAAAAAATGCATATTCTAAAACTACAATGAAAGTTTGAATGGTTAGTGAATCACGAGCTATGATAGCTAAGGTTGGAAATTCTGATTACTTTCCTTTTCATCGGAACAAAATATCAAATAACACAAAATTTTCAAGAGTCGTACTAGATAAAAATATAATACAAATTAAGCATTAGGATTTTACTTGAGCTATATGAACTCAAAGACGATGTGCCCATTGACGTGTGAATGTTTGATGTATCATATCTTAAAAGATAAACATCAAACATATTGTGAGTATAAGTTGCAAAATTCGGGTTTTCATTGTAAATCCAAATCATAAGTTATTCCCCAATTAAATTTATACCCCAATAACATTTAAACACGAGTTTGATACGACGACACAAGTAATAACAAGGGGTAATTCATAAACAAATATTTTAAAATTTTATTGCATAGGCGCCACAACTATCGCAAAAATATCATTTTTATCTCGAAATTCACTTAATTTGTTAGTCACTAAATATACTTGATTAAAACTAAAGAAGTTGTTTGATAATAAACTCCCAACAGTTTTGTTGGTGCGTTTTAAAAAAACTTTTAAAAAATAATTTATATCGTGAATACATTCCTAACCTTCAAACAAAAACAGAACAACCCGACCACGCGACACAAAGACTATGATGAAACATTTATAGTATTTGTTTTGTAGTAAAGCACTGTAAAATTATTTCCAAGTTGAATTTCAACTGGTCGGTACGTCTCAATTGAGTATGACAAATGAAATTCGTATTGTGACATATTTTACCATAACTAGCAGGTGCTTTCGCGCTTTGCAGCGGATGTCAAGTAAAACCTATATAAAACAGTAGATAAGATTAAACACAACGTAAGTATACGTTTGGTACATTAACCAAAAATTAAAAAGAAACGATCAAAACTTGAAAGTATTAAATAGATAATAGATTTTTTCTCTATAAATATTTGTTGGCAACACAACTTACTCGCCACTTAGGTTAGCAGTCAAAACTTGAAAGTATTAAATTTAAAATTACTTATAAATAGTTTGAAGGATCTTTAAATTGTGTATTGTTATTTAAAAAGACTAACTCGCATTCTTTGTTTTCATCAATTGAGAACGTAAAACAATAGTTTCTAAAAATAAATCAAGTTGTATGAACTTAAAACTTTAAATTAATTATCATAAGATATGATAGTTTTATAAATAATATATAATGAAACTTTAAAAATAGTATTCATAAAGTGAGAAATTAGCTACTGTAGCTAACTCTCATCAATTATATAGATATAATTTATATTTTTTTCTACTAGTTTTAAAAATGTCACATAATAAAGTTTTAGAATCAACATCTTGACTGATAAGTCCCTCTTACACAACTAAATTGATAGTATGAAAAAAAAACCATCACAAATCAGTAATATTTTAAATTTAATATTTGAACGGCGGTTTGCTGTTTGAGACGTTACCAAATTAAAAAAATATTGTTTTGTAATGTGTAAGTTTTTGTTACAAAACCTAATATTTGGAATGGGTTTATACTGATATGTAGATATCCAAATAGTTCAAATACAATCATATGTTTCTTCATTTGTCACTTATTTAGATCTAGCCAATAGGCAATGACGCAAAATTATGATTCCGGTAAATAGGAGAGCCGACCAAACATCAGGTGTTAAGTTCACACTGGTTTCTAAATTTCAAATAACATTTTAAATCATTTTTTGTTTGTTTCCAAATGATTTAAACAATCATGTCTAAATTTAGTAAGAAGTACGTGAGTTTAACAAGGTTGGGGAGTTTCTTAAATTAATCTTGTCAATCAAGGGTTATCATAGTGATCAAATGACAAACCTTTAATTACAAACTTTGTCATTCACTTCGAAACCATTTTTAGGTCTAGGTTCCATATAACACCATCAGTTTCGATTTTTGTTTTACTTTAAGAACATCTTGCAATATCTTGTTACATGATTTCTCAAAGTCACGTTTGAATCTGACTTGAAAAACATACTACAAGCCTTGCATTGAGCTCTAGTTTGACGATTAAACTTTTCACATATTTCAAAATTGCACCAAAGCCCATTGTTTCTCGTTGTTTGTAGAATCTTCATAACCAGTGTTGTAAAAATCAGTAGGGATTAATCAGATCAAACTTTTGTATATAATTTTGCAACTTTATGTATATTAAACATTAATTTTATGCTTTTTATGAAATAATTTACAAGTTACTCGATACAAACTTTTTTTTTGAAGATCCACTATGATAATGAGAAAAATTTCTGTGTATACGGCCAAAACGCTCAATAATATCAGAATCTGATAAATCGGTCCAAATCGCCGTACCAATAGGACACCCCAATGTGTTACAAAATTCGATTTAGCCAATGATCCAACCAGAGGCATATTGGAACAATGCTATCAAACTTCTTAATCGCATTATCAATTAAAAATGTATTTTCTAGCATTTGACCGCGTACCATTGAAGCCTTTAGTGTGGATAATTTATATATCGGTGAACATTGAGGTGGTTGAATGTTAAAATTCAGAAAATTAAATTATTTAACTCTATTACCACGTCGTTCAACCTGTTGTTCTTGTCACACCCCAACCTTGACGGCGGAAACGTCGAGGAGTGAGAGTTAAGATCGTTCACAGCCACATAACGCTATTAATAACCTAAATATAAATTATTCATGAAATTCAATTGTATCATTACAAGCTTAAGTCTCAAAGAAACAAACAACATAACATAAAAGATAACAAGCCTTTTTAATTCACTACTTTATCTAGGTCCATTCCTAGATGTGTAAGCTCCAATGTGTAAGAATCAAACTTGGGCGTTTCCTGAAACATGTTAAAAATAAAGAGGTCAACAATAATGTTGGTGAGCATTCCATAGGTTTAAGTACATAGATTATATAAAAGATGGCAATTCAAGCCATAAATTAGTGAAATAAGTGATTAGGGATGTTATAAACAATGCAACAATCAAACCTCGACAAAGTTTTACAAGTCTCAAACGTTTACAAGATTATACGATCAACTAAGTGTACTTGGATCAATCAAAGCAGGCTTGTCTTGCCCATAGATCTATGGCTTCGCTGGGCTAGCAATAGTTAATGATTGTACATATAACGCCATAACATGGTAACCACAAAAGTTCAACTAACCACAACTTTACAAGATGAATTGCCATAGGTTTACAAGTCTCAAATAAGTTTACAAGTGCAATAGTATAAGTTAACATGTTTCACCCCAAAGTGTGAACATAAGAAAAAAGGGTATAGAATACTCACTTGATCAAAAGTATTTATTGGATGATTAATAAGAAAATAATCAAAAGCGTCGATTCGACGTAGACCTTCACAATGCACCTAAAATATATGTATTTATAAGATTTTTAAGTTAATATTATTAAAGTTAACGTTTTAACGCGGACAAGAGTTTTAGGATTTTGGGGTTTTATAAACAATTTAGTAACCCTTATTTATATATTTAGTTCAATAGAGAAGTTTTATAAAATTTTAAGGGAAAAATAGCCATTGTTAATAATTTGTGCAATAAAACATACACCTTTAATCAAAGAAAACATAAAACTCAAAAATAATTAATAATTCAAATTATTATATAGCTCCATTTGTTTGTAACAACACTTGATTATAACCTTTATAATAAAATATTACAATATTTTATAAGGATAAATTTTCAGAAAATATTTTGTTGATTTAAAAAATTTTAGAAGTTTGTAATAGTCATTTTTATATGTAATAGAATTTTTCTAAAATGAAATTTAGGCTAAAAATCCATTTTAAAAATAATAAGAGGGTGCCCGGGTTCGAACCCGGGACCTCTAAGTTAGAATGTGGAGTGTGAACCGGTGAACCAAGGCTCTCAGTCGCGGTATAACCGGTTTCCATCTGATTTATCCTTAATCGACCGAACACCCCCAATTCCAAGAACCCTAGGTTGTTCTTGAATCAAATTGAACACCAAATCGATGTCGTTAATGAAATTAAACTTAGGGTTTTCATTGCCCATATGAAACCGAGTGTGAAGATGTGTCGTATTACCCGAATTGGTGAGATTTTAATGAAGAACGAGTACACGAGCCGCTCGCGACCATGTACAACTTGTTTGCTACCCAAACAATGATGATAATCCAATTAAACTCGAGGGAAGCTTCGAAAGGTGAACCAGATGCGAAGCCCCTTGTCAATTTAAGCCAAATTCGTTCGGACAGTGGCCTCGACTAAGTTGCAGGTTCCGACGAAGATGAAGCTCAATTTCAAAGATTTTGATTGTTTTAGATTCAATTGAGTGCGGTGCTCGATTAACAAACGGTATAGCATCGTTTGGGTTAGTTTAATTAGGTTATTAAGGAGTATTAATGCCCGAACGGCTAGTGGATTGAAGATGTTTCGGTTATGTGATTGTTTAGGTCGTAACCGATGCTTTAACTTTGATTAAACAAGGCGTTTAAGTTCGAATCGAATCCTAGAACGGTTTGGGAACGGTTCTAGACCATGAATCGATAGAATTTAAGGGTTTCGGGCTCGCCGGAGGTTCGGCCGGCGGTGGCCGGTGACCGACCGGAAAGACGGGAAAGAAAAGGGAATGGTTTGGGTTTTGAAAAATTACACAAATGGTCCCTCGAGTTATAAATGTTTATTATTTTATGCAAAAACTCCCATATTAAGTTTCTAAAATGACAAAACACCCCCCTCAACCTAATTACTTTAAGTTCTAACATTTTTAAGTTTAATAATTTTTTATAAATTATTATCATTATAGTTATCATTTATTGTTGTTATTATTATTAATATTATTTTTATTATTAACATTGTTATTATTTTTATTATTAGATATTATTACCATTATTATTTATTTTATGTTCAATTTAATAGATAAACTATAATTGTTTACATTAAAAGATTAAAGACTAACTATAGATAAGCACAATAGCCCACAAGTTTCATGAAAAAGCATTAATAGTCCTTACAAGAATAAACAAGATTAACTATTAGTTAACCAAAAATACAAGATGTTACAGTTCTCATTCCCCTTCTATCATTTTAGACACCAGAGTCGGCTAAGGGAGACAAAGGAACAAAGTTTGTCTAAACCGAAGAGGGGGAGGGGTTCGGGGGAGGAGAAGATGAAATCTCACAACTCCAACCGGAAACCCTTCCAAGTAAAAAACCAAAAAGAATCAAACAAAAAACCGCCGAAAACGGAAAAGCCAGCGGTTCCTAACATCGGAATACCACCAATTTGGACGATTTAATCCGACTCACTTTGACCATTTTTGACCTGATAGCGCCTAGCACATCCGATGTTGTGAAATCGAAGCAACCAGCCTCCGATTGGTGACTATTCGCCGACTAATCGGAGGCTAGTCGCGATTTTAACACCGTTGCTCACACCGGTATGCACCGGTTGGAACGGATGATTTAAAAGCCATATCAAAAGAGATAATAGACTAGAAAGTAGAGAGAACGTGTCTAAGAATGTTTTTAGTATGTTTTTAAGTGTTTGAGTGTTGTGATCAAATTATTACACCCACAACCTATTTGTACTATCGCATAAAGGCAATATAGTCAAAAATATTTATGAAAAAGAGTCAAAATGGTCCCCGGTCATATTACCGTTCTCAAATGGTCATAAAGTTTATAACTGCCAAAATGAGGTTTGAATTGGGTTGGATCAGGTCGGGTTCAACTCAAGCTCGCATAAATCGGGTTGTGCAAAATGGGAAAACCGTTCAGACCCGTCGAATTAGACAAGGTTGGAACTGGGTTAGGGTATCTCCAGAACCTTGGTTCGATGTACAACTCTAGTTTGCTAGTTCAAATATCAATAAACAAGTAAAAACAAGTTTAGAAAATTCTACTTTTTAAACATGAAATAAATATTACATGAAATCAAAACAATATGTAATAAGAAAAGTGATATTCAGGTGGCTCGTCTTGTTGGAAAAAAACATAGCTAAACAGAATGTGCGTGCGTGCGTGCGGGCGGGCGGGCGGGCGGGCGTGCGTGCGTGCGTGCGTGCGTGCGGGCAGGCGGGCGGGCGGGCGGGCGTGCGTGCGGGCGTGCGGGCGTGCATGCGTGCGGGCGTGCGTGCGTGCGTGCGTGCGTGCGTCGTCACGCGGATGCTCGCTGTCTCGTCCTCTCTTTTATAGCTTCAACGGGGCTTTGTGAGCGTTTTAAAGAATAGGTGCTGAAAGCAGGCCTTCCGAAGGAGTAGTACCAGTAGGGTAGAGATGGTCATTCCAGTTCAACTATAGGGTAGGAGAGGGAGACGTACCCTCGACTACTGTCGAGTGGGGTTAACAGAACCCATTGGGGATTGAAATAGAACATTAAACCGTATGCTCAGATCGCGTGCCTGTTAAAGAATAAGCCTGCAACTTATAGGTAGTGAAGGGAACCGTAGTAGCCATAGGGTTGTACCAAATCGAGGATTACACAAAAGACTTGATATGACCTCACAATAACAGGTTTCTGGTCAGCCTGTGAGACAATGTTGGTGATGGATGTTCTGTTGTTTGTTTCACATTGAGAGGGAATCCTCTCATGCACCTAATTGACCGCTCTGTGAGAAATGTAGGGGAGCATAACCATCTACCTACTTGTATGCGAAGTATGCGAAGGTTGTTAAGCGGTTGTATAGGAAGGAGGATTGAATGCAACCTAGGATAAACCCGGAACTAGATGCCAGAAGTTACTCGAAAGGAGAAAAACATCCCGAACTTTCTATACATATCTAACTGGATGACTAGGAACGAAGGGTAAAAGAGTGGTCTAAGGGAAGCGAAAGACACTGTACCGACTGAACTCCTATAGACTCAAGAGAAGCTGTAGGCCTTACAGAGCTAATTCAGTAAGCTATTCAAGCTCCGTCTGCCTAGTCCTAAAGAATAGGTTTCATTGTAGCCTCTAGAGTTTCGAGTAGTACTCACTTCCCTGATTCCTAATTCTCTCCGGGATCAACTAAAGAGTAGGGTTTGAGGGAGCAAAGACCATCTTTTTTCCTGAATGGTTGATGTTCTTTTGGGAAGGGAATGAGGAAGGTTAATACAAATGCGGGTGTACTTTTTTTGCTGACTCTTCCATTGATTAGTGAAGTGGACTGCGGAAAGGCAGGACATGAAGGTTGATAGATTGGTTTAGTCAAGCCAGGAACTGGCAAGGGAATACTCCATGGATAATCGAAAGGGAGTGCTACGTTCCGGATTGACAGTTAGGTTCCAGGGAGGTATTGCTTGTTCCGTACCCTCTTCGCCTGATGTAGGTTGCCTGGAAATGTAGTTCCGCTCTTCACCGAAGAGCCCCATCAGAAATCAGATTTGTTTTGGTTGCCATACCTCTATCTAACAATAGATAACT
Source organism: Flaveria trinervia (assembly GCA_025506515.1). Classification (NCBI taxonomy): domain Eukaryota; kingdom Viridiplantae; phylum Streptophyta; class Magnoliopsida; order Asterales; family Asteraceae; genus Flaveria; species Flaveria trinervia. The sequence goes on along the minus strand of CM046456.1, from coordinate 3,265,243 downwards.
CATGATCTGATAGGCACTTGACGATGCATCTTGGGTAATAGGAATACAATTCAAAGATCGTTCTCAAGCACAAAGGTGCTGCTAAAAACTTAGTGACACTGGAATGGTTTCAGTCACAGTACGATGACACATCTCGGAAACAACAGGTCTTGGTTACTTATTGGTATCGATCGGGATACCCTGTCCGGGGCTTCCCTCTCTTACTGGTTGAATAGATCGGGTGCTTGAGGTATACCTTGCTGATTGTTTTACTCGACAGTAGTCGAGGGCACATCTCACTCTCCTACCTTTACTTTAAAGAAGGGACATGTCCAACGACTGCTTCCTCCTGGGCTTGATCCTTAATTGAAAGCGATCTCCTTTTGCTTTCAGCCTTTCTTTCAGATGGGACAGAAAGGCATCGACTCCTATCATAGCTCTTTCCGCCCGTTACCGCTCCGTGGGCTACGATAAACACCGAAATACATTACGACAGAAAAATGCCCTACGAGAGAGACTTCTTCCAGGTATAGTATCTACGACCTCCTATTGGGTTTGCTCGATTGGAAATCCATAAGCAAGAAAGTTTATACAAGTTAGGTCTTAGCATGGATTCTAAAAGGTTACCAGTATATAGCAAGAATCAATGGATTGATACCGAACCTATTCATATCAGAGATCTGTCTAACGTTAGTCCTCTTTTGGGAGAAATAATCTTATTCTATCTCAGGAATGAAGTGAATAACCTTCAGACTAAGAGTGAGATTCTCAGTGAAAAACTCTCTCAAAGGGATAGAGAGATGATCGGCATCATTTCAGAGAAGGATAGAGAGATCTCCGAGATGAAAAGTAAGATTGATTATCTTCAAGATGAGATGAAGAAATTCACTAAGCCAACAACCAAGACTGATCAGAAAACCAAGACGGATAAGAAAACCAAGACTGATCAGAAAACCAAGACGGATAAGAAAACAGAGAGGAAAAGCCAGACTGACAAGGGAAAACCTCCGTAAAACCACTCCATTCACAAAACCAGAGGAATGACTTTCGCTTATAGAACGTCAGATGATCTGATCATTGATACCAAAACAGTACAATTCTAAAAGCTATGTACAGAGAACCTGTGTTTGATATAGTAAATGGGTAAATACTCGTTAAGGTAGCTAAATAGGTGTTAGAGAGGCCTACAGAGGTCATAAGAATTCTTTTTTACTTTCTAAACAAAGGTTAGGCGGAAAGGATACCCTTAGACCATAAGCCAGTGAAAAATAAAACCTAGCTAGCCTATAAGCTTCCCTCTCCGATCATTGCTTGACTCGCCATAACCCTTACACCGCCCCTCATCTTCAAGCTACCAGCATGAAAGTTCCATTTCAGGGAAGGACGACGTACCGCTGTTTATCCAGAATAGATGGGGTTGTCTATTAGAGCCTATTAACAGCTTATACAGTAAAGGAGTTGTTTGGTGGAGGATTGCCTTGATCTGCCATTCAACGTTTAGTTCCGGAAGGAATATCCCGTCGTACCTCTTTCCTCTTTCATCAACATTACATACAACAATTGATTGCCTGCTACCAATGAATTGGATTCCCGGCACGCGAAAGAAGTTCTCATTTGCGTGCGTGCGTGCGTGATGAAGAACACATAGATTATAGAGAGAAACGTTGAGAGTGATGATTTGGGGGAATGTTGGGGAATGATGAAATGCGGGTGGTATTTGAAGATTTGCAAATCCCAACATATTATTAATATTATTGTTATTTTTAGTATGGAATCTTGCTGTTTAGATTTTATTATTTTAGCAGTTGTGATTTATATTTATGATCTGTAACATGATTTGGAAATCCCGGTATTAATTATTACATTACATGTTGTTAATTTTGTCGTTTTAGCCGTTAAGTACGAATACACGTTTTGGTAATTTTGGGGTGAAGTTACAAAATAATAACAAAATATAACAAAGAGGTTTATTTAACTAGTGATGTGGGTAAAGAAAAAGTAATTATCAATGGTTAATTTTAAAATAACTTGTATGATGTTTTAAATCTACTAAAATTATTTTCTCAGATGTATTGTTTTTTTTATATTGGTAACATCTTACTATTGTAATAAAAAGGTAAATGAGTATGTTACTTGTCAGCACTACGTTTATTATCATCAAATTTTTCTCGTTTTTCTCTCATATTAAATAACCACATTAATTACCAACAATATTATATATTTGAAATTAAAATTTAATATTACATTATAATTAGTTTTTTAATAAATTAAGAAAAAAAACTTTTTATTAATATTATTTCTATAGAAATAGTTGTTTAGGTTTTTTTAAAATAAAACTAATTTTACGTAATACTTTAAAATTGGTTTTTTTAAGTATTTTTTTATAAAACAAAATAATTAAAATAGGAAGTTATAGTAAGGAAATTGTTTAAAAGTGAAAATTTTTGAAAGGTTATTACAAAACTAAATATTTAATTTATCTTTGAAAAACAAAAAAAATAAATAAATTGATATTATGATTTTATTACTTATAGTTATTACAATATAAAATTTCAATATATCATGTCTTAATCTATAGTTTTATAACTAATAAATTTTATTTTATTTAATATTTTATTTATTCAATCCGGATAGTTTATAATATATCATTAAGAAGTGTAAATGAGCATTTGAACCCAAACACAACCCGTTATATTAGAAAAACTATCAAATACGAATGTATTATTATTAATATTAATATTATTATTATTATTATTATATTATTATTATTAGCTTTTTGTTCCTTTTTTTCTTTTTATATTTTCCTAAAAGTAGTTTCATAAAGTGGGGAGTAGGTGTGGTTTTGGTGTTGTCAACCAAGAGGTAATGATGAGGTTTAGATGTTAGGATTGATGTGTATTAACTTAGGTGCTTGTGTTGGCATCATAAGAATGTGTAGGGTGGTTTAAGCAGATGACGGTTCATAGCTAGAACTAATTAGGGTTGGTCATTAAGAATGGATAAGGATCGAGACGATTAGTTGCATGTTAGATCTTAAACATTTGTATTAGGTTAAGTAATTAGGAGGCTATCTCACGTGTTGTCGTGGGTAAGGTTATGTGTAGGTGTCATTATACATTACACATTTACACGTGTATGTATGCATATTTCCGGACGGATTGAAACGTAAATGCATAGTAGGTAAGTGTTATATAGTTAATAAGAATGTTACAACTGTGTATTATAAATCTTAAAATGATAACGTTGGTGTGGTTAAAACCAATAAATTATTTACTTTACTCAACAGCTTTTAGTTAAGTATTAAAAGAAATAAAAAACCAAAAAGTAAAAAACAAACAACAAAATAAATAAGCAGCCAGAAAAATAAACAAACAACAAAACACTACTTTTAATTAGAGGGTGTAGGCAATAATTGTAAATGGGTGGATGTAAGGAAGAAATAAGGTCTTAATGGGATGTTGGAATGATCTCTTGCTTGTTAAGAGAGAGGTGGGAGTTTGGAGATTTTAGCTCTCTTGTACTGATTTTGAAAAGAATTTTATATATCAAGTAAATAAGTAAAAAACAGAAGAAAAAAATCCAAAGGGAATAACATATGGACTAGTAAAACGTTGTTATCGTAGATGATAGTTGGTAATTGTTATTATTTTAATCGGTGTTTATGATTTTTAAATGAGTCTTGGATCAATTGGTTTAAATGAGACATTTAAAATATTTCAAAGTAGATATTATAATTTCAAGTCTCATTTGATACAATATGCTTCAGATGGACTAGAGGTTTTACTATAGTTGGGTGGTAGACGGGGAAGGACGAAAGTAAGTTGTTAACAAAATGATTACAGTGATTTTACAATTTCTTTAATGTATATGGTACAAATTTCTAATGACCCCATTATTTTTTTAAGGCTTGACCCTAATAAAATAGCCTGCTTGAAAGACTTACCAAGTTATACACGTTGTCCTAGCGGTCTATACCTTTGATGTTGTTTTTTCACTATGCACTCATGAAGTCTTTTGTTATGACTTTTTTCTACTTTATCAGGCATCAGCCAATAGGCTTTTGTTTAGAAAGCCCAAATCTTGAGTGCAAGCCCAGTTCAAATCCAATAACTCAAACCCTCTGAATCCTAAACCTAAATCTAAAGATGAAAAAAGGGTTTTTGAAAGGTAGAATCGTACAAGTCTGTGATTAAATTATCTTCATTGCAAACTTCAACAGGATGAGGAGAATTGATGCATATTACTTCAACCTAACTCTCACTATGGTTGTTAGATATTAAAAAAATTATTATAATTACTATCAAATATATTAGTTTTAGAGTTAGATTGTTAGATAAAATTACTTCATATAGGTGACCTGATTCGGTAAAGCACTCCATATAGGAAAACATGGACTGAAAATTTGTGACCGAAATAAAATAATTTGCTGCTTCCACCACTGTTTGTGGGCGAGGCGGGTCAACAACAATGTATGTGTTCACAAGGGCATAGGTGTCTTTTCACCAATGGGTTTATTCGGTGCTCGGGCTCAAAGTATCGTTTACCATTTAGGAACAAAAAAGTAATGTCCATGATTTGGCATGCTTAGGTTTATTAGTTGTAATAGGTTAAGTATTTTAGATGTACTAGGTATGAAGTATTTTAGGTCATGTGTATAACTAGTTTTATACCTGTCCGACCATCCGGTGGCCTGGTTTTTTAACGTTAAAATATCAATCGTCTATCATTATATTGAATTGCATTTAAAAAGGATTTTTTTATATTTTACGCATCAAAATTACACTTTGGTGACATTCCACTCTTATCATTGTAACTATTTTTCTTAGGTTTGCTTGTTTAATTTGTTAGAGAAACAACAAAAGACCATCATATAATGAACGCACTAAACTAATGAAATATATAGGCCCACAGTGGCACTGCTTCTTAATAACTCAGCTAGGTGGTAATAACTTGGAGTTGCAAGTGTACATCAAACACAAGTAGACCATGAAATATATGATTGACATAAGTTACATGTAACATAAGATTTAACATACATGTACAAAATTATTACAGTATACTGACATGTGCAGTATTCACTAAACACTACCTTCAACCCTTTTGGACACAAACAACAAAAATGAAGATCAAATCATCATCATCATTCATTATCATCATCATCATCATCATTGTATCATCATGTTGAACAAGTAACATACCTGCTAAATGTTAAGGGCCTTGCAAGATTGCATTCTATGTACCTTTTCTTTTTATGTTGTTCAAAACAGCAGGCTTCCCTTCGAATAAATCCGACAAGTAATTCTCCAAATCATCAGGGGCGTATTTGACGTACTTCCAAGCATGTCTTCCGCTCTCTAACTGACTCCCGAACCTCCCTACAAACGCGCGGTAAGCAGGAAGCACCTTTTCAGATATTGATATCCGAAGTTCCTCGCGAAGTTGATCATCCGGGACCCTCCAAAGAGACTGTACCCTATAAATTTCTTCAAAACATGCATTAAAGCTTTTGAATCTTTCTTTAAGAACTAACTTAGATGCACTACTTGACCCCCCACCTATACCCTCATCCTTCAAACACATCAAGGCTTTCCCCCATGCTGATCTGAGGTAACTTGTGTGCATTTGACGAATTTTCCCACGATGCTTTCGTATCCAACGATCACCCAAAAGGTTTCGAAGCTCAGAGTCTTTTACTTTCTGAACAATGTAAAGTATGTTGTTCATCAAGAATATGTACTGCAGGGCGTTGTCATCGTACAATCTTGATTTCTCTTCAAGATTCGTTTCTAAACAAGTTATTAGTTGTAACAGCCGGCGTGAAATAGGCGATAAGGTATCACCACTGTCGATATCATCAACCTCCTCAGGGTTCGAATCATGATCTTGATCGTTTGGCAACAGGGTGTTCAACGAATCGCTATAATCCACCAGTAACTTGATGTAGTTCATAACATAACGGGTCACCGGATGAATCTCCCCACCCTGTAAAGCTCTTCTCGAATTCTCACCCTTAACAGCATTCTCAAACTCGACAAAAGTCCCAATTGCTGCTTCACCCAACCCACTCAACACAACTTTTGCCTCGTTACAAACCGATTCACCAGACTCATCAGTGAACAGCATCTCGATATCTGGTAACACGTCTGCAACAACATCATACATGTCAAGAATCCGAAACAGCTTCTCGGATGACCTCTCTCCAATGGAGACAGCTTCACCGAAGTTCAGAAGCTGCATCACACACCCTTTTGCAGTCTCGACAAAACTGATCTCTTTGATCAGTTCAGACTCGCTAAACACCTGTTCGCACAGTCGTTTTTCCCCGAAAAGAAGAGCTTTTACGACGATTTTAACCGCTTGAATCCACTTCTTCATCTTCTCATCAAGTTCTTTCCACTCAATCTTCCGCACTTCTTCAATACTCCTCTTCTCAACTCCAACAATGGACAAACATTCATCCAACACATCACGACGAACATTACAATACACTTGACAACACTCTTTCTCATAGCCAGATCGAATCATTCGATCTGCAATTGCTTTAAGGTCATTAATCGCTTCACTGTAGATCAATTCAACATAAACATCACATCCTAAACTCATACCTCTTTCGTGATGATATCCACTTCCTCCATCATCATCATCATCTTCTCTATAGCTTTCAAAATCACCCCCAATTTCGATCTCCTGTGACGCAAACGACACCAAACCCTTACGAATCGATCCGTACAGTCGATCAACATCAAGAGGAACAGTATTACGAATCAAAACATGAAGAAACTCATCTTCAAGCTTCGCCATAGCTATCTGCAACGCGTTTTCAGCTCGATCCATAACTTCGTTATCCCAATCGGACTGAACGTTGAGATTCTCCGTCAGTTCGATGATCGTATCAACGGCTTGTAGATACTCGCCGATTGGAACGGAGCTCCGGCGAGGTTCGCCGGAACTTCGCCGGAGGATGACGTTCTCCGCCGTTTCAAACCGGTGGTCGATTTCTCCACCTTCCTCCATCAAATTGGTGATGTTGGAGAGACGATTGTCGAAGCTTGAGAGGATCAGTATCATGTCCTCCGTTGCTTTCGTGTTGATGTTGAGGCTCTTGACGATCTGTTGAGCTGTTGCGAGAACTCTATCTTGACCTTCAATGGTGGTCGTCATCACCGCTGGTGAAAATGAAGAACTCTGTGTGTGTGTGTGTGTGTGTGTGATTGGTGGTTGATGGGTGAATTAGGATCGCCGGCAGTGAAGTTTTCCGGCGAAAAGGTGGTCGGCCGGCGGGAGTACGACGTGTGAAAGACGTTTAAGGAAAGAGGGTTGTGTTTAATGTTTATTTATATAATTCCAGTTGGTCAAAATCACTTTCGGTTGGAAGAAGAGCTTTGTTGTAATAACGATATCTTTTTATATGTAGAAATTATTTCATACACCACCGATTCAGTATTTACACCACCACTGATTAAACGGTCGTTTGTTAAACTGTAAACGGTCGTTTGTCAAGCAGCAAATGACAGTTTGCATGGCTGTAAACGGCCGTTTACAGTGTAGTAAACGGTCATTTACAGGGTAATAAACGGTAGTTTGCAAAATACTAACGGCCGTTTACTGTTATTAGGGTTTTTATAAATTTTTTCTAATTATAATTATATTAAAATTAGTATTGTTAGTTTTTATTTGATTTTTAATATTTTTATTAATTTTAATTATAGTAATTATAAATTGAATATAAGTATAAATAGAAAAAAAGTTAATACATGTACAAAAAAATTTATGTACCTGTATTAACATTTTATTTCTAATTATATTAATCTTTTGTATGTTTTAATTTGTAACGTTTTTATTCTATTTTTAATATTTTTACTGTACTAAGTTTTTATATATTGTTAAATATAATTATACTAAATTATATAATTTATATATTAATAAGTTTTTATGTACATGTATTAACATTTTATTTCTAATTATAAGTTTTTATATATTGTTAAATATAATTATACTAAATTATATAATTTATATATTAATAAGTTTTTATGTACATGTATTAACATTTTATTTCTAATTATAAGTTTTTATATAATTTATATATTAATAAGTTTTTATGTATAATAAAACTTATATAGTTTGCAATTATTAACTTTATAAAATGAATATATTGTTAGTAACTTAGTAAATGTCCGTTTACTGTTTTTAAGATTTTTATTAATTTTTTCTAATTATGGTTATATTATATTAAATTTATATATTGTTAAGTTTTTCAGATTTTCATATGATGTTTACAATTTTTATAATTTTGAAGTTTAGAAATAACAATAGAACTTATATAGTTTACAAATTTTGAACTTTATAAAATGAATAATTACAAATGATACTAATCTAGTCTATATTGAAATGAGTAACAGTTTTATTTTGAGTATATATTGACTATATCTTTGAAGTCTCTCCTCGTATATTCTTTCCCATGCAGCCGCACTATTACTTTTGTGAAAATTCCATAACGGCGTTATGAAAGGCAATGGATATTCACCCTCTAAACGCACAGAGACGTAGTGGCAACCATACACATGTGCAATAGTAATGAATTGATGGTACGTGAGTTCATCCGGACCTGTCCATAACGGAAAATAAGTTGCGCTTTCAGTGGGAGATAAGCATTGAAGAATCACATTAAATCTGTTTGCGATTAATAATCCTGTATAAGGCATTATCATCAAGTGTTGATCAGAAGCTGGACCCGGATGTAGCCACGATAAACTACGTTTTGTCTCATCATATGAGCTCGAGAAAAGAATTCTGTACAGATTAGAATTGTTATGTAACTCGTTTAAAAGGTCATACCTCATGTTCAGCCAATATTCTTCGCCGAATCCTAAGGAAAAGGAAACTGCACGAAACCCACAGTTACCATCATTATTTACGTTCCCTGTGTGTGTTATATATGGATGGAATAGTTTTGGAATCTGTGTTAGTAAAGGATGGTGATATAAAGAAGATTGAGTTGTGTTATGTACGTTTGAACTATGTTTCGGGGGGCTCGTCTCCATAAAATCATAACTAACAAAATCATCTGTCGTGTAGGCATGAACTCGAGTAGGTTGAGCAGGTTTGTTTTGTTTTTAAGATTTGAGTGTTGGCCTTCCACGAGTATTTTTTTGTATTGTAGGCTCGTTAAGATTTATGCTGATAGGATCCCTTATGCTTTTTATTCTTTCTAACCAATTCCTTTTCACCGTGGGTTTTCTTTGTTTCTGGTAAGCTTCTTTGAACCTCTCAAGTTTGTCATCACATTGAATATCTTCTTCATCTTCGTTTAACAATGTCGGTGAAAAGTCAAGCCTCCTCCAAAATATATCTATTAAATGTAGTGGAATAGCTTTTCCTACTTTTAAATATCATGTGATTTCACAAGCACATGGTAAACCGCAACTAGTACGAATATGGCAGCCACAACTTTGTGATTGGTCTTGAATTTCATTAACTCGTGTCAGCTCCCCAACTAATATATCCAGAGCTTCATGAGAAACATTTGATAACAAAAAAACAAATAAATTATGTGTATGTTGATGTTTTATTTTAATTCGGCTTCCCTCAAAACTTGCCTTTATTTGTGTTTCCTGTAAACGTATTATGTTATTTAAAATTTCTATAAATTTATCTAAATTTGACTTGTCAGAATTCAAATGTTTTTTTAACAGAGCATGTTGGCTTTCTACTCTGTTTGTTGTTCGTTCTCCAAAATTTAGATGTTGATCAATCCGTGCAGACACGAACATCTCTTTGTAATTTTGCAACCAGTTAACATCCAAATAATTAAACACAACTGCAAAGTTAAATGAAATTGTAGGATTCTGTGTGCCCAAGACACTTAGAATATTGATGTGGTTAGTACGTTATGATCCAAGTCGGGTTATACCCAATGACAAGCTTAGCAAACACCAATTAATATTTAATTGATGATATGATCATGCATTAAATATTACACCAATTTAGAAAATGGGTTTTCTAAACAAGTTGCATATGAGATGGAACAATTTATTAGGATATTTTGTTCAATAATATTATTTGTAATGTTATTTAAAAAGGTTAGATAACATTACAATTAATAATGGGAGTGCATAGATTGTACAATTAAAATGTTAGTTGTATATATCTAGTAAAAGGACTAGTTAACACATATAATGTGTGATAAAATTTAAGGGGGAAACTTTTTTTTTTTAAAAAAGCTTGGCTGCCCTCCCCTTAATTCTCATTGGACCTTTGTGTCCTTGAAAACACACAAGTCTTGACTACCCTTGCACACAACTAACTCATCATTCATTACATGCAAGAACACCAAAAGAAAGTGCTATCTCTCTCTCTCAATAGCTACGGCCAGAAGCAGCAGATTTTGGAGTTTTGAGAGCGGTTTTTGGTGAGTTTTGGTGTTGATTCTTCTTAACAAGAAGGTGCTTTGCAAGGAGGCTTGGGGTATGCAAGCTTGAGGGCTCCTTCCTTGAAGTTTTGGCCGAGATTTTGAGCTTTGATCGTCCTTCTTCCCTTGGTCGTTTTAGCTGCTGGAAGGAGGTAGTTTGGCAGCTTGTTTGGTTGTCACATTATGAATGTTTTATGTGTTTATATAGCTTGCTTATTCACATATTAAAGATCCTTTTGATTTGGGTTTGTTTTTCATCTTAAAACACCATTAAGAACATGAAATTTTTCAGCTTATAAACATGTTATAATTCTATACTTCCGTTGCGTTTTTTTCAGAAAGTTTAAAAGGTTAAACTTGTTTACTTTGTGTTCTATCAAAACCATCAGAAATATGTTAGTTTCAATTTCATTAAATAAAAATAATAATTTGAATAGAACATAAAAATACTTCGATGCTTGCTCATCAACTTTGTTTGCAATCATGTTCGACTTTCATAGTAGGCCTCAATGGTTGTAGATTGAAGCAGACATCTCCAGTAATAAATAAATTTATCCCACTCAGTTCGAGACTTGAAAGATGGTCTGCAATGTTTTCTGAGATTCTCCTGTATATGATATCTACAAAGAAATCGGGTTGCTTCTAGAAAAATTACTTGGCATGCATCCATTAATGCCAACTCTCTATCGGTGACTATGACACGCGGTACCATATAGCCATCTATGTTTTTCTCAGACAATTTAAAGCCCACTTAAAATTATCTTTTTTCTCATTTCGTATGAACGCAAAAGTAATACAAAATGTCTTATTTATTGAAGTTAAGCCAACAATTTGAAGAAAAGGGAGGCGATACTTGTTCGTCTTGTACGTGCAATCTAAAATAATCACATGTGGAAATGCACGCCATATTTTTAATGAAGTGGGGTTGATAAAAAACAAATCATTTAGTTGATTTGATTCGTCATCAGTAGTAAAATCATAGATGTATCCGCCCATCTGCAAGGATTGAAGAAGTGCTTGCATTGGGGTGGTTCCAACTTTATCCAACTTTCGTATCCTTGTGTGTGCATCATACACGGTTTCAATCGTGGATACATTTTTATTATTATTTTCTTTTAAAGTTGTAAGAATATCACCTGGCTGCATATTATTTCTTGTAAGACCTTCCACCAATGCATACTCTTCTTTAGACAATCTTTTTGCATAAGCATAACCCTCTAAAAATTTAGAAGGTTCATGGTTATGTTCGTCACAAACAACATGTATTTTCCAACTTCCATCTTCTTCATAATATTTTGCTATAAGTTGAAATGGACAACTTGTCTTCTTCGTCCCTGAATGTGTGGTGGAATATGATGTTGACTTGTATACACCACCACGATCGCACATAAGAAATGTCTTGTTGACGAATCCGTGTATAGTCTTTTTCGTTCGTTGTGTGACAATAACATATCCAAGGGCGTGTGCGGTGTTTTGCACCCAATCCATTAACTCCTCTCTTGTTTGGTACACCCAATCATTATAAAATTGAGACATTATAGACGTAAACGGAATTTCCCAATAATGAATTTGAATACTTTTGAATAAATGAATTTTAATACTTGTGAATTGTGTAAACGGAATTTATAGGCGTCTTCTAATAATTAATATACATTCTTGCACATTTCCCAATAAATTTTGTAAATGATTATTGATTTTATCTGGCACGTTTTCCAATAATTATTATACAATAATTAAATTTTTTATTACAATAACTAAAACATAAATAAATTTAGTATACAAATAAAAACTAAATCACAATTTATATAACTAAAAGAATTACATTACTTTTCCAAAAAAAAATAAAATTACAATTTATTGATACGGGTCATCAGGAGTGTCTTGATATGGAGGTATCCACATTTAATTATTATGTTTAAACCTCCACCTAACTTGTGGATAATCTGCGATCATGTCCATCCGTATAACATGTTCACTATCAACATGTAACATCTCGTATATTTTTTGTTTTTTTTGTTAACTAAAAGTTAACTTCGTTTATTTTTATAGGGTTCATTGTTGTCATTTATAAACTTATGAACTATGCATGATTATTTATTTATTGTCTTTAATTTTTATTATACAAAAATGATAATAAAGCAAAAAAATATAATAATAATAATAATAATAATAATAATAGTAACAATAATAATATTAATAATAAAATTGATACTAATAATATTATTAATAATCATGAGAATTTTATTAACTAAAACTTAAAACAACTAAGCTAGGGGTTAAATTGTTATTTTTAAAATTTTAAATGCAAGTTTTAAGCATAAAATAATAAAAACAAAACTGCAGAGACCAAGTGTGTAAATAATTAAAACCCAAACCCCCTTCCCCCTCTCTCTCCCGTTTTTCCGGCGACCTCGCCGGCCGGACTCTGGCCAAGTCCGGCGAGGCTCTAAACCTACTAGATTCATTCGAATTCGACCCCAAATTGTTACCAATCGGTTCACGAGCATAACTCGACCCCTTTAATACACTTTAATTGAAGTTTAAGCCGGTAATCGACGATTGAACTCGGTAACCGATTCACATTAAACCTCCAAGCCGTTCGAACATTAAAACTCCATAACAATCGAATTAGTTGAATCTAATCGATCCTCTATCTATCTCAAACCGTCTGCTATTTCCAATTACATCCGAAACACACACGAATTACACCCCGATTACCCTTTGAAGCCGCGACCTGCATCTCAAACAAAAACTATCTTCTGAGCTTCATAAACGAAAATTGTTTGAGGGCTTTTAATCTTGTGCACCATTAGAAGCTCTATGTGCAACGAATTTGGTTGGAACCATCTTTTGAACATCGAACAAGCTTCACGAGTTCGTGACTAGTCTTCGTCTTCCTCGCTAACAAATCGATCTCAAAACGGGTAATCAAACACATGGATTCGATTGGTTTTACTTGGGGATTAAAAGCCCCAAGGTTAATTTCATGTTCATAATCGAATTGGGGATCGATTTGGAATCAAACGATTCTAGGGTTCTTAAGGTTTGGGGAATTTTCTTTAAACGGGTTTATAATATTTAGAAACCAATACTTACCGCGGCTGAGAGCCTGGTTCACTGGTTAAGACTCTTGCACCTTCATCATGAGGTCCCGGGTTCGAACCCGGGGACACTCATGTAATTTTTTTAAGGCTTTTTCAGCCTTATTTTAATTATAAAAAATTTCAATAAATATAAAATGATTTTTTACAAACTTCAAATATTTTTATAATCATCTAAATATTTTTCTGTAAATTAATTCTTGTAAAATATTTTAACATTTTATTATCTACAAATGTTATAACTAAATAATTTTTATAAAAGTAGATTATATAATAATTATTAATTATTACTGGTCTATATGTTATCTTTAATTATAGAATCATAAAATGTATATACATTTTATAATCAAATTTTATAAATATATTTTTTTTATAAAGGATTTATTCCTTTAAAAAATTTATAAATAGTACTTTACTTAAGAGTTCACTAATCTTATTTATAAATCCCCAAATTCTAGTACCCTAGTTTACATTAAATCGTTAACCTTATTATTAACTTAAAACTTGTAATATATTATATATATATATATATATATATATATATATATATTTAGGTACCTCGTGAAGGTTTACTTTGGAACGTCGCTTATTATTCTTATTAGACATCTCTTGGATACTTATTGAACATGTGAGTATGCCCATACCCTTTTTTGCTTATTTTCACACTTTGGGTTGAAACATGTTAACTTATTATCATTGCACTTGTAAACTTGTTTGAGACTTGTAATCTTTATGGCAATTCATCATGCAACGTTGTGGTTAGTTGAATTTTTGTGGTGACCATGTTATGGCGTTATATGTACAATCATTAACTATTGCTAGCCTAGAGAAGTCATAGATCTATGGGCCAGACAAGCCTGCTTTGGTTGATCCAAGTACACTTAGCTGATCGTATAATCTTGTAAACGTTTGAGACTTGTAAAACTTTGTCGATGTTTGATTGTTGCATTGTTCATAACATCCCTAATCACTTTATTCACTAACTTATGACTTGAATTGTCATCTTTTATATAATCTATGTATTAAAAACTATGGAATGCTCACCAACATTTTTATGTTGACCTTTTATTTTTAACATATTTCAGGAATACCTCAAGTATGTGTTCTACTCTTTGAAGCTTATCACATCTAGGATTGGACCTAGAGATAAAATGGATGATCATGTTATTTGTAGCATTTGTACATGATGTATTCTTTGTTGAAACTTTTGATTGTAATGTTACAATTGAATCTTATGATTAATATATTTGGATTTAATAAATAGCGTTATGTGGCTGTGAACAATCGTAACCCTCACATCTCGACGTTTCCGCCGTCAAGGTTGGGGTGTGACACAACAAATCCGGACATAAGTACCGGCCCGTTTAAACTTGCCACGTTCTCAGGGGTGAGAATGTGTAAAGACTCGGCGAGTCAAGTAACATATATACTAAAATATTTCATCATTATAATCTTCTAGAATTTGTGTAAGACCGATTAAAAAATCAGATTAATGGGTCTCTTGAACTGTATATAAACCCATCAAAACACCAAACTCGACAACTGAATAAATACGTGGCACCCCCCGAGAACAAAACTGATAACATCGGTATCACTGTTAAAAAATATAAGTTCAATTAAATGTAGACATGAAATTATATATAATCCAACAAAATTGGTATACTTATAGTTATGATTGTTCGAGTCGAAATTAAATGTGGAGAAAAATTCCAAACAAAGCTTCTTATATTGCGGGCCACTAATTGCAAAAAATCTTCTCCACGACTCGTTCATCATGTTACGAGCACGGGTAAATTCCCCCACGTCCCGTAACAAACTCCAAGATATCGAACGTGAAGCCTCAAATTCTTTATCTAAAAGTTTCTGAAGTCTTTTCTATTCATCTGATCCTCGACGAAACTGAAGCCATGGATGATTCGAAGCACGAACCGACGTTGTATCTTGGCGTGAACTTGAAGTCATTACCTAAAATAACTACAATGAGTAACAAAAAAATATTAAACTAAAACTTATGATAATAATAATAAACTAACCTTTATTATAAAAATATAATAAGATGGTGAATATGTTGATGAAGGTAAATTTCATGGACAGAAGATGAAGAAGACGAGGAAGATGAGGTGAATGGAGGTGAAGAAGTTAGATGATAATGGTGAATAGAGGTATGGAGGTGAAGCTGGTGGTATAAATTGAAAGTATGGTTCGGTTCAATGGCTACAAAACGAAGCTTGACTAGTCAAATCAAATAAAAGGTAAATGACCGTTTACAAAAAAAGTAAACAACTGTTTACAGTGGTCTAAACGACAGTTTACAGGCGGTCTAAACGACCGTTTACAGTGGTCTAAACGACCGCTTACAACCTGCTAAACGATCGTTTGCAGAGAATTGTCACATCAAATGGTGTATGAAACCCAACACCCTTTTATAATATATGATTTAAGAGTAAATTATAGGGACGGTCCTTGAATTTTACGTACATTTCATATTTTGTTGAAATTTTGTCTATAGGGCTGAAAAGTTATGTTTTTGATTTAGGGTTTGGAAAAACGTAACATTTGTCGTCTTACGGTTGGATGATTGATAAAAGAATTCTGTTAAATGGGTGTGTGATTATAATTTTACCCTTTTAGTTAAAACAAAAAAGAAAAAAATAGTGATATTAAGTATACAAACGGGGGCCAATCTTTGTGTGATTCATCTTCTTGAAAGAGTTATCACCACCGTAAATCAGCACCTCTAAACCACACTTTTTGCGGGTCATCTTCTATAAAGAAAAAGGTATCATGCCATTGTTGCCATCACAAGACGTGACTCTGGTCACCATCACCGTACTCGTTCGTCACCTCTAAACCTATCACATATTCTTCTGGTTGACGTATCTGGTTCCCCCAAAAGCACAATCAATGTCATTAAATGTACTTCAATCTTTTATTTATTTGCAAATCACCACCAGATATGTTAGAAACGCAACTGGCAAGCAACAAATGGTGTAAAAGGTGGATGCATGTGAGTCTTTAGGAAAGGGTTGGTCGGAGGTGGTTGTAGGTGGTATCAGATGTGTATTAGGTGGTCGCAGGTGATGTCAGTGGTCATAGGTCGTTGCTTTCATCTTATTTGAAACAAGTCGTTGTCGTCACCACTGTCCCTACTCACATTTAGCTTCTTTAAAAAACAAATGATTTTAAAGTTTAATTTTAATTATTGACTTAGTTTAATGATTCAAGATTGGTATGTAGATTGTGAAGTTCACCAGAATTAATATACTCGTGAAGAAGATGACCAAAGTGGTGTAATAATGGGTTATAAGTGGTTTGGTAATTTAACTATATTAAATAATGTTGTTTAGGTAATTTTATATTTTTCTGTATTTTACGTGTTTTTTTATCATTTTATAAATTTATAAGAAAAACTTACAGACGTTTGATCAGAGAGGAAACGTATTACATTGTCCAAACCTTTAGACGAAACATGTATATTTTGAGACTCAAGGACAAATATGAAATTTTAATAAACCTTATGGACCATCAGTGCATTTTACTTTTCATAATTAATTTTTTTCCTTATGCAATTGGCCATTTAGTTTTAAATCTATTATTTATATTTTCTATAAATATTTATTATTATATAAATAAATTAATAGAATAATGTTTGTGAGTGGGCTAGAGACATAAATGAAGAATGAGATAGGAGAAATTATTAAAAATCTAAAAACAAATTAATTATATATATATATATATATATATATATATATACTTAAATTGTATAGAAGAAAATAAATATCGTACACGCATTTAACCTTGGTCTTTAATTATACTGAAAATACATGTTGAGAATCC
Source organism: Flaveria trinervia (assembly GCA_025506515.1). NCBI lineage: Eukaryota > Viridiplantae > Streptophyta > Magnoliopsida > Asterales > Asteraceae > Flaveria > Flaveria trinervia. The sequence goes on along the minus strand of CM046456.1, from coordinate 3,247,918 downwards.
AAGGATTCTTTCGTTCATTTGATGTCATCTAAATAAATTCTTTCTAATAGGAACTTTTTTGTTTTTATTGTTCACAATGTATGGTCACGAATATTGATTCTTCTAAACGTAATATTCATAAATGTTCTCTCGTACAGAAACGGTTCCCTTTTAAAGTGAACGAATTTAGGATAAATTAGAATAAACATCTATTATAAGATTTTCCAGATTAACGTTTAAAGTGATATACTATTATTTATTGATAAAAAATATGTGTTAGTTATATTATTCTTGAGATAAAGGCCGTGTATTTCACACCACTGTTAATATATTATAGTTGATTATATATATTTATCATTAAATTGACACACATTTGACACTTCTTAACATAAAAATAAAATTTCAAAACATATTTTAAATGTCTTTCCAAAAAAGGACTACGATTAATTATATAAAAGTATATCGAATCAAACACAAGTTGTTATTGTCTATTGATGTTTGTAAATTATTACGTATCTCGTGTGATAAATGTGTAACTATTCATCAATTTTACAATGTTAATGAAAAATCAAGTAAATTTTGTTTAATTTTTGTGCAATCATCCTGATATCGTAACATATAAATTATTATTATCAATTAATATTTACAAGTTGATTTGAAAATAAGATTTTTTTCCAAAAGAAAGTGCATGTATACAAAATATGTTATTTTAAAACCATGGATTCAAAAGATAAACATTGGGATGGCACACCAATAAAAGAAAATGGTTTTAACGTTGTTGTATCCGGAGAAGGTCATTCTGCCAAATGTGAAATCTTATACTTTGACTTTATAGAGAATAACAAAATTTTATAATATTTCATTTCACACATCAAAAGTCAAAGCAACCGTTCGTTTGAGTTATTCTAGGCGTTGAATGGCATATTCCACAACTTGATCTTCATGAACATATTCATTTTATTTTTTTAAGCAACAATAGTTTCGTTAATAACAATAGATTTGTTTAAGTTGAGATCAAGTTAGGTTATAACAAGATGGGATTCTTTTGTGGGGTCTATCACCTTTTAATAATATAATCGATTTTGTCAACTTGAAAAAGTTCCAATTTTTGATACCCATAGCACTAATTTAAGTGTTGGATGTAATTTCATTATGTTATAACCATCTAGCAAGTGGATATTATTTATTATCTCTATTTTAGTATGTGATCAAAAGTTATATTGTTAACCATAATTTAATTTTCATGTTTTGGTTCTTGAGATTAGGAATGTTCCTCGAACAAATTAAATTTTAAGTAGATCCTAAGAACCACGATAAAATCATGTGTAGAAAGCCAGATAAAGAGAGATAACTATACAATTATATAAATTATAAATGTCTTGTATGTTATATTTAAATTAATTGTTACAAGTGTTTGTAGTGTTCCGCATCCCTACTTTACTAGTTCTAAAGGACACTATCTACACGACAAAATGCATATAAGACCATAATTATTGGTTCTTTCTTTTGTGGTATATGCAACATTTGAATTTAATCATTTAATTCATATTTATTATTAAAAATATTATATATGACTGTTTACACACGACTATCATCTAATACAACAATTACACATTGTAGTAGCAGATGATTGATACATTACATTTTATTATACTTTACTAATGATTATATACTTAGTTATTATTGTGGAGTAATAATTACTTTTAAAAAAACTAATCACCATGTAACATTCTACGTCATGTCAAGTATTGTGGGACTTACAACATATTCGAGGCCAACATCGCAACTAAATTGAATGACTGATTGTCTGCAACATAACAAGCGGTGGAAACAACGCTCTAAACAAAATGACATATTGGAATTTAGGCTAAACCAAGTCTAGTGTCCTATTCGAGTCTATACCAACCATAATATCCAACTTTTCACCAAAATGAGATCTTTTTGGGCCAAAAATTGAATTTTTGGTTTGTCATGATAATGACTCTGCTCCAAAGTACATTGCTGTTTTTTTGGCATTTATGATATTGATTTGGGTCCACAAAGATCAAATTATTGGTCTTCACTAGAAGGTATTTTAGTCCAAAAATAATTTGTTGGTTACATTGGTGATAAAGATATGTTACTTCAAAAATAAATAAAGCCATTTAGCGAATTGTATGTACTAGAAAAACGTTTGGGATGGGGTTCACCCCTTCAAACCATTTTTCTTCTAGTCAAAGTTTTCAGATTTATCTATTGAGCGGTTAGAATAAAACATAATTCGAATCGACCAGTTGTTAAGCTAGTCAAAACTGCAACTTATGTGATTCAAAGCTTTAATAAAAACTATGATGATCTTTTGTATGATTTAATAGATTACTAATCATGGGTTAACAAGAAGTTGAATCTCATATTACTATGGCTGTCAGATATTTGATTGAATGATTAGTATATTGTTCCCCACACGGCTTAAAACCTCCATAAATTGCTCCATGTTAGTCAACAACATAGACATATAGATAGATTACGGTGCTTAATGGATTTAGCGCTATAATTAGTAAACGATAAGGAATAACGCCGGAAGCGTTAAGCAAATCACATACGATGATACTAAGTTTTTAAATCAAATGGTCATCATAAGATTCTCTTCTCTACCAACTATAACCATGAGATACAATTCATATTTTTCTCTAAATTACTACTTTAAACTAAATAAATAACATTCCCTAGGGAAATAATGGATGACTGTTACTCTTAACATAAAATTATTAATTTTTATTTTTTTTAAATAAAAAGAAAATTATGGTTTTTGCATGTTTAAATAAGTGGATCCTATGTTGAATATTTCAACAATGTCATTTAATCTTACCGAATAAGAAGCAAAAAAGCGCCCATGGCCTAATGGATAAGGCGTCTGACTTCTAATCAGGCGATTGTGGGTTCGAGTCCCACTGGGCGTGTTTTTTGTTTATTGCTTTTATTCTGTAAGCATTAGTTATGTATTTTCAGTGCTTAATTTGTTCTACTTTTGAATACATTTTCCATTATTGTTTATCTTACTAGCAAGACAATTTAATAAATATTCGAAAGCATTTGACATCCTGTTGATTTCATGATATGTATCTATTGATTTTGATCTTTGTATTTGTTCTTTTTAATGGCATTTTATGAGTTCTAGACTCAATGTGCTCCTGAAGGTTTGTATCATATTCATGATTTCTTTTACATATTTTGTATTTTTTCAAAAAAAAAAGTAATAGTAAATACGTAACATGCTTATTTTGTTATGCATACACAGATGCGTCGTTTGTGTTTTATGACAAAAACAAAAACAGGTACGTGTATATATGTATATGTGTATATATATAATATACGTATATATATATATATAAATATACGTATATATATAAATATACGTATATATATAAAAATATACGTATATATATACACACGTATATATATATACATATATATATATGTCATTTATATAGCGAATCAACAAGAGCTAGTGACCCACCGGTAGCAAATCGTGTGGGAAATACATCTTTTTCAAATGGTTGATGGTTTAAATTTATAATGAACACGTATATGGAATAAACGATCAAACTAAATGGTGTGTAGTTATCGTCGAAAGATATATAATGTGAATCAAGGAGTAAGAACAAAGAAGTAAAAAAGAAACCAACAATAAGATTTTGATCCACTTAACATGCGGTTTAATTATTTAAATTTCACGCCATTTGATTATTAGATTGCATATGCATTTTATCAAAAAGATCGTAATTATACTCATCTATCGGCCATTTTAGTGCTTTGATCATATATGTCTAAAGAATATTACATTTCCGAAAACATATTTACTAGTACTCTATAACTTAAGTAATTAGATTCTTGAAACTTATATACGTAAGATGTTGTTCTTGTGCATACCAACCAACTGGATCTACTATTGCTTAAAGTAAGAGTAAGATTGAGAAGGCCTTATAGATGAAAATGTTGCTTATTATTTTCAATGGCCATGACCCATGGGCAAAACCCATAGTTGTTATGACCCGACCCGAATCAAATCTAATAGAGCGTACATTTTACCGCCACTCTGCTTTCGAAACACATCTTTCGTACCAACACACCATACAAAATCAAAAACACTTTTGGTCCTAAATCCGAAAGTGAGAAATCAAAAACCCTAGGTTAATGGAGGAAGACGATGAAGAAGTTATATCTGTATCCGAGACCAGCGATTCGAGCGACAATTTCACTTGCGAAGAATCTGAAGACGAAGACGATGATTTATGCCGATCTGACAGCGATGAAATTTGTAAAGAGAATGAATCTACACTACCAGATTTGTGTAAGCGAAAAACGCAGAATGTTGATGCTCTTTTGAGGTAAATCGTTAGTTTAGGTCAGTTAGACGCTAATTGTTCTGTTCTTTCGGCATTTATTTACGTAATCGAGATCAAATTTTGTAGAATTGATAGGAATTTGTGTGTTTTGGGTTGACAATAGAGTATTGCATGATTACAGTAGAGTTCTGGAGTTTAGTAGTATATACAGTTCTGGTATCAGTTCACTTAAAGCTGGTGCAGAAAAGTTATCGATTAGGTTAAGATGTTTAAGTAAAAACAAAATGATATATGTGTCAAATTTGCAGCATGATTTCTATCGAATTTGCTTCTGGAAAAAGCTAGGTTTAACATAAGAACTATAACATAGCTCTGTAGTTGTTTTTGACTTTCTAGGATGGCTGGAGTAATTGATTATCTATTTCACAACATCATGCTATCACAGTTTGTATTTGAATAAACTAATATGGATTTGTGATATTGATATCAGGGGAAATCTTGTTGTGAGAAGGCAGTCGCTACTTCCACGAGTTCTTTCTGTTAGTGAAAGAGAAGCTGTTCTTAAGAAGCCTTTTAAACCTCCTTGTGCTGATGGGTATTCTAACCAGAATGAACAATTGATTCGCCGCTTGTGTGCTCGTAAGCGGTTTGTACCTTGGGGATCAAACAGGCCAGCTTTGATTCCGATAACAAATAGGTTGAATGCTCATGTTTCTGTGGAGGAGGAAGTGACAGAAGAGATTACAAAGCTGCCACCAGATATTGAGCCTTTGATCTTATGGCAGCCTGAAAATTTTGAAGATGGAGATGGCAATTTGGTACCCATAGAAGTGGATCATATACTTGTTAAGTTTCTCCGACCCCATCAGAGGTACTTCATTAATTAGAAAATGTATTAGATATACATACAAGTAGATATATGAGTAACCTGTGGCTTGCATATTATTGTGCAAGCTATGTCGTGATATATATGGCTTACAAGCTGTTGTTATTTAATATTGCAGGGAAGGGGTACAGTTCATGTTTGAATGTGTTGTGGGTTTATGCAATCCTGATATCAACGGATGCATTCTGGCTGATGACATGGGGTAAATAGTTAATATTAATTGCTAATGCTCATAATGATGTGATGAATACATTGACTGTTACTTATGTACCAATGCTGTGTCTTTTAAATAGATTGGGGAAGACCTTGCAGTCTATTACATTGTTATATACTCTTCTTCGTCAAGGATTTGATGGGAAACCATTGGTTAAAAAGGCAATAATTGTAACTCCTACAAGTCTAGTAAGCAATTGGGAGGCAGAAATTAAGAAATGGGTTGGTGAAAGAGTTAAGCTTGTTGCTTTATGTGAAAGCAGTCGTGATGATGTCATCTCCAGCATTGATAACTTCAGAAGCCCACATAGCCGATTACAGGTAAAGGTAGTCAAAGTCCTTTAGGTTGGAAGTAGACACAAACTGACACTGGTTATCTCCCAGGTACTGATCGTTTCTTATGAGACCTTTCGAATGCATTCATCAAAATTTAATGATAGTGGCTCTTGTGATCTTCTCATATGTGATGAAGCACACAGGCTGAAAAATGACCAGACCTTGACTAATAGAGTAAGTGTAGTAATTTTTGTTAACAATCCAAAATTTTGGATTATTGGTGCTAACTGCCCATTTTTTATATGATCAGGCATTGGCATCCCTTTCTTGCAAAAGACGCATTTTATTATCTGGGACTCCAATGCAAGTGAGGAATATTTGTGGATTTTTATTGTGTTATTCCTCCCTCCCTTCCGTAAAATTGACATTATCTGCTTGACTGCTTCGGCACCTAGCTATTAAAATTGTTTTACTATTGGAAAACTGTCTAAATGTTTTCAGCAACAAAATAACAAATAAATGTTTGGAGCACATCTGATAATTGATGCTATTAGCATTATATAGCAGTTAAAACTTAACTTCGGCAAATATATAATTTTATTTGGAAATTTTCTCTACAGATAGGAAAAGTTGCAGTTGCTATATAACATACAAAAAAGAAATTGTTGCTGTTATTGTGGACGTGGGGGGAAGATGGGGGAGGGAGGGTTATAAAGTGTTCATTGTTGTCAATTATTTTGTCTGTTTTGTAACACATTAGTTTTTTTCTTTTAAACTACTTAACTACTAGAATCACCTAGAAGAGTTTTATGCCATGGTGAACTTCACTAACCCAGGGATTTTGGGTGATGCTGCGTTTTTTCGACGTTATTATGAGGTAAGCTAACTAATAAACCTTTTATTTATTAATTACCATAGAACTCATCAATTTCACTACTAATATAGTGGATTTGGACGTTCTAGTTTTTGTATAATATCATTTTTTTGCTGTTTGGCACAGTAGTTAGTGGAAATGACCTAAGGACAAACAATGGAAAATTTTAAATTTTCGTTGTTTTTATCTGAGTTTTCATTAATTTATTGATTTGAAGGCACCAATCGTTTGTGGGAGAGAACCCACTGCTTCTGAAGAAGAGAAACATCTTGCCAATGAGCGCTCAGCAGAACTGAGTGCAAAAGTGAATCAGGTAATTTTGTCTCATTGATATATAATTAAAACTATTTTAGGATATGAACTTGTTTTCCAGGATATGCTCATTTTGAAAATTTGTGTTGTCAGTTTATATTAAGGAGGACTAATGCATTGCTATCAAATCACTTGCCACCGAAGGTATATAATTATCTGTAGTTTCTTATAGTTATTTGCCTACGGCTTTTCTGTCTACTAACAGAAAGCATTATAGATGCTCATTTTGGCACTTTCTTTTCTCCCACTGTATTTTTATTTTTAATTTTCTAAGCTGCTACTGTTGATAGTTAATAGTAAAGCCATGTTTAGTCTCTGTCTGTAATTTTTAGCTAAGCGTCGAGTAAAATTTGCAGATAGTTGAGGTTGTTTGTTGCAAGCTGACTCCTCTTCAAAAAGAACTGTATACTCACTTTATTCATTCAAAAAATGTAAGTTTTTTTGGGCATTACTCTAATGATATGTTTTTCAAAAGTGCATTGATAGTGGTCTACACACTGAACATCTGAACATACATGATTTCCCTTTCGGTACACTGGGTGTAGGTGAAACAAGCTATCGCTGAAGATGTGAAACAAACAAAAGTTCTGGCTTATATAACTGCCCTGAAGAAGCTCTGCAATCATCCAAAGGTAAATATAAAACATGACTGGAAGATTAAAACTTATCTAAATAACAGCTCATAAGTCATAAGTATCTCTTGTGTATATATGAAATCATGTTGGTGTCATTTTATTTGAAGCTGATTTATGATACGATGAAAAGTGGGAACCCTGGGACAGCAGGGTTTGAGGGCTGTATGCGCTTTTTTCCTCCAGAAATGTTTGCTGGAAGGTAATTGTATCTTCTTGTTTTGTATTTCTTCTTACTATAATTATTATTTTTATGTTCATCTTAGTTTTTGTTAGATCTGGATCTTGGACTGGTGGTGATGGAGCATGGGTTGAACTGTCAGGGAAGATGCACGTGTTAGCCCGTTTGTTGGCTAATCTGCGTAAGAGAACAGATGACCGAATTGTATTGGTTTCAAATTATACACAGGTTTGCAGATTCCACTTAGTCATGATTGTTTTAAGTTGCTATTTTAACTTTTTTCATTAGCAACTAGATTATACTTGGTTATTTCCAAGTCCTTTAAGGTGATCATATTAGATTTGATTTTTCAGACACTGGACCTTATAGTTCAATTATGTCGAGAAAGAAGATATCCATTCTTAAGGCTTGATGGGACTACATCAATCAGCAAGAGACAAAAGCTGGTCAATTGCTTCAATGATCCAGCAAAGGTATTCAAAATCCCTTCATTTATCATTTTTCATATGCATAATATAATACAAGTATTATCTCGCAGGATGAATTTGCATTTCTTTTGAGCAGCAAGGCTGGTGGTTGTGGCCTCAACTTGATAGGTGGAAATAGACTTGTTCTGTTTGATCCTGATTGGAATCCTGCCAATGACAAACAAGTATTTTTTTGTTTTTATCTTATCTTATTTTTATTTTTTTTGAAAATTAATTTTTCTTCTAGTGAAAAATTTTAGACTTTTACCTTCCATGTAGGCTGCTGCAAGAGTGTGGAGAGATGGCCAGAAGAAGAGAGTATATATCTATAGGTTTTTAAGCACTGGAACCATTGAAGAGAAGGTAGTAGATCACACACATACATGTATATATGTATGCATCTTATGCTCAACTTAATAGTATATGAAGGAGTCAAGTATTATGGCAGGTGTACCAGCGACAGATGTCGAAAGAAGGGCTCCAAAAAGTAATTCAACAAGAGCTAGCTGATTCCAAGATGCAGGTGCTTATCACTTGCTATTAGTGTGTATATAAATGTGTTTCTGTTTCTGTGTGTGTGTATGCGAATGTGCTCCCGAGTCACACCTTATACATGCATGCAGGGAAACAATTTCTCAACAGAGGATTTACGCGATCTATTTACATTCCATGAGGATGCAACGTAAGTTCTTTATTTCACCGACTCTATCTTTATTGCATGAGAAGGCGTTAACATCATAGTGATCAATTCCACTTTTACAGATCTGAAATCCACGAGAAGATGAACTGCACACGTTGTGGAGTACAAACAATGGATATAATTTCTATCGATGAAGAAGAGGATATTGGGGGATTTGCAGGCATTTCTGGATGCTTGCATAACTTAAAGTGTTCGGAGAAACAGGTGGGTACCCCATTGGAAGAGGATCTAGCTAGCTGGGGTCATCATTTTTCACCAAACACTGTACCTGATACCATTTTACAAGCATCAGCTGGAGATGAGGTTTATAAATTATAATTACATTCTGTTTGTACATATCAGTCATCTTAATTTAATCAAACAGTTTGACATAATTTAATGTTTATTTTGTTGCAGGTCACTTTTGTTTTTACAAATCAAATAAGTGGAAAACTTGTACCTGTGGAGCCAGTGGTTAAGTCAAAAACAGACGAAGGTACCGCAGATACACACACATTAAAAGGTAATTCGCTTAAAAATTATACGATACCGTTGAAACGTCAACAGACAATGCCGTCTAGTTGGTCCAGTTGTGGGCCCAGAAACAAAGTGCCAACTTCTCTTAGGACCTCACATCATATAGGAAAACCAATAGAAAGTACAACTCATGTAGTATCAAAACCTAAACTTTCCTTTGAAACGTATTTGCCTCAAAAGCGAGTCTTGCCTGGTCCTGTAGATGATGATTTTGCATAAACATTGTTTTACATGTTCTATTGAGTTCATGTCAAGAGTTTTAGATTAACATGCACAAAATGTTGTGCCTTTGATTACATGCATACGCGATCAATGAAGTAGTTTTGTCAAATAACCATTAAACCGCCGTGTTGGTTTTGCTTTGCGTTTTGTCTAGTTTAGTATGTGAAACACTAATCAACTCATCGTTGAGTATTTAACTAAAAGTAAGGTCCAACTAAACTGGTTTAATGCCATAAACTCGACTTGTTTATTATCTTTTTAACAGCCTTAAAGGACTAGGTTGATGGGGTTTGGTCCCATGGCTCTTTCTTCTGTTATGACCTTTTCGTGTACGATGAAGCTAGAGATAAACCAATTAACGAAATCATATCTGAAATATCTAGACACTAGGGATAACCGATGGTTGCGTTTTGAACTTTTCAGTAACTGACTTTTTGGTTTAGTTTTTTATTATTATTTTTTACTTTTTAATTTATTTTCGACACTTTACTGGAACCAGGAACCAGGTAGGCATAGACTAGTTTTTTCTTAAGCCGGGTTTTTTTTGGAACTGGGTAGGAACCGAAACCAGGTCTTGTATAGGTGGAAGTGGAACCATACCCATATGAAACTGAGTAGGGTAGGGTCGGGTTTGGGTAAAGTCTTGGAATTGGTTTTAACCGAATTAGGAAAAGTTTTTTAATTGTTTTTACAAATAAATATATGTTGAACAACATAAAGTTGTTATTTCATTTATTTTTATAGTTAACTATATAAAAGAAAGAGTGAATTATTATTTTGGCCCATGTGGTTTGATTATTTTAACCATTTAAATTCAAAAAGGAATTTTATAACAAATCAAGCCTTGTGGTTTGTATTTTATAACTTTTTCAATCTAATAACTAATAAAGTTAGATTTTTTAGTACTTTTTAATAAAATGATCAAAGGTCTTAAATGATTATTTTAATAACCCCAAGAACTAAAAACGTAATTTACTTTTTCACACATACATTATATATTGTCTGCCTTTCATAAGTTTTATCTAAAACTAACACAAATTTAAAGTGTTAAATTATATATATTTCTAAATAACTCTCTTCATTGTTTTAGAGGCTGTTTGATTACACTGACTCAGTAAGATCTGACTGAGTCAGAAGCTGACTTAGTAAGATGTTTTGACTGGGTATGCGTCTGACTGAAACTTGGTTGTTTGATTCGGTATCTGACTGACTAAAAAACCGTCTTTGCAAATCATCTTATATATAAACATCCCATCTTTTTCACCGCCTCTTCCACCCACCACCCACCTCCAGCATCACCGCCACCACCTCTAGCATCACCGCCACCACCTCCAGCATCACCGCCACCACCTCCAGCATCACTTTGGTTTTGGTCAGACGAAAAGGACCCGGTCAGCATGTTTAAAATTCAGGTCCGGGTCAGACCAAAGGACCTGGTTAGATCTGATTTCAAACGTATCAAACGGGCTGACCGAGTCAGCCGGGTCAGACCAAACAAACAGCCACTTAGTGGTCGTTTTAGAAGGAATTATTGGAAACGAATCGCCACATAATAGGTGAGTTTTTTTCGGATTCGTTGCAAGATGGCTTATAATTCACCTTTGGATTTTTTTGGATCCAACCTGGTTCCACTGTTAACTGGGTAGGAACCGGTTTTGGTTCTAGTCTTTGGGTTTAGATTCTGACCTGTTTTTTCTTGTGTACCTTTAGTGTTAATATTGAAAGGTCAACATACTAAATTTGAACAATTATAAAGTAAACAATAACGTTGTCTTCTCGAGTCATTCTTAAAGATGACAGAAAATAAAGTAAGAAAGAAATTGTAAAATATTTATGTTTGTGAGATTTTAGATGGAAGGAAATATATGAATCGAAAGAAAGATCTGTAGTTATATTCACTTTCTAAATCGATGGACTTATGTTGTGTACTCGAGTATCATTTAAGAAGAGAAATGAAAGTAAATGAATGAAAAGTTGAAACTAATTGTAATCTTGAGTTTTTTTTAAGAAAGAAAATGGAAGGAAACAAAAAACTATGTTTCTGAGTTTTTTAAGGAAAGGAATTGAAAAGAAATGAAATAAAGTTTTTCAAAGATTTATTCTTCTAACTTTTTTTTCAAAATGGAAGGAAATAGAAAAAAAATAAAAAAAAACACATAAAATTCTTACTTTCTTTTTATTTTTTTCAAACTCTGGAATACGAAAATTTGATATGTTTTTTCATTTCTCTCCGTTTCTTTTCTCTTCTTAATTTCATTTCTCTCTATATTTCTTTTCCCTTGTTAATTTTCATTCTGTTTTTTTCTTTTTTTTTTCTTTCGCTTATTAAACTTGGGAACGTAACATTAAAAAGAAAATAATTAAAATTTAAGGTTATGTCATTTATCAATTTACCTTTCCACTCAATATATAAAGATAAGGTTATGTTTATAATATTTTATTTTCAAATTGGAATTTTTTTTCATATGAACTTTGAAATATAAAATAACGTTATATTTTTATTTCCTCCTTAATCCCATTTCCTTTCTTTTCTTTTATTTACTGAAGTCAAGAACACAATATAAAGGCCGAACATGAATGCGACATAAATGGATAAAACAAAATACTAATGATTCAAATTTATACTAAAAATATGCTATAAACAGTTGAGTCGAATACAAATCCATGTAGTATTATATAATTTGATCGATACATGAAAATGCAATCACTAGTCATGTTACTATGTCAAGCACAACAAAATATGATATCAGCAATGGAATAGACACAATCGTGCCAAAGATGACCTTGTAAGAGAAGATCGAATGATAAAAAGAATTCAAGATAGTAAACATCAGTTAGATAAATATCAGTTAGAATTAAAGATAGTAAACATCAGTTAGATAAAAAGAATTCAAGATCGAATGGAACACTACGAGTACCTAAATATCAGTTAGGTAAGTACTAATTTATAGTAGAAAATCGAATTGTGATATCTTGGGTTTTTATAAGAAAAGCAAAGAATCATTATATTTAGAAGTTATTTTTATCTATTAAAACTCACTCCTAACACTAGTTTATGTGATTGTGTGGTCTATATGATATCTAGGTTTTTATAAGAAAAACAAAGAATCATTATATTTAGAAGTTCTTTTAACTATTAAAACACACTCCTAAGTCCTAACACTACTTTATGTGATGTGTGTTTTTATAAACCGTATACAAAAATATTTCAATCATATTCTCACCTGTTAGGTTATTAAGCAAAAGTTTTGTTTTTATGAAAAAGAAGGCCTGACAAAATACGCCTTATATTTTCGACAAGATTGAGTCGACTCTATAAAGAGTTTTGATGTGTTTATATCTTTTAAATATCGTAATTAAGAACTTACGCAGTAGTTATCACATTGGCATGGAGTTCATATTCCTTGGCAAACACGAAAGACGTAATCGCTTGAGGTAGCGCAGCCTGGCAACACCTGCACCTGCTTCAGACATGATCAAAACCGATCCTTGTATGATGTTTGGCATTTTTAGATCCCACCTGAATTCATCAGTAAATTAATTTGCAAACTTATTAAATGTGTAGATGATTATTATTTTGTGTAACTTACTTACACATTTGTATGTTACATGCATAAACGAACAATCAAACTATATCGTTAGTTTGTATATATTTTTTATTAGTTTAACTGCGCGTCTGTGAATTTCATCCATAAATGAATAATCAAACCAATTTCATTATGTACGTATACATTTTTTATTATTTTATATTTTTATACATATGCATAAACAAACACTCGATCAGACTAATTTGTTCATACATATGTTTTACTTTTAGGAAAGAGCAGAAAAACGATAACCATTACATTTAAATTAAATTGTTTTACCCTTTAAAGATTTGAAAAAAAATAATAATAAACGACTCAGATTTATCATGCGTGTTCTCATAATATATAATAATAGGTTAGAAACCTATGTATTCATGGGTAGAAAAATTCAACATATTAAAATTATTAGACTTTATTAATATTTGGTTTCTTACATGTTATTAACAATTAATGAAATAATTAATAATAAAAATTACAAAATTATAAATAACAAAATAATAAAATATAAAGTTATATTTTAAGATAAGATACAATAGAAATGCTATAAATTAATATTTTTTACTAAGTTACTAAAAATAAAAAATTATATTTTGAATATTTGTTTATTTATTTACTTTTGTAAAATCAAATTTATTTAATAGGAGAGATAAACGGAAAATAAAATTTTAGGCTTAATGAAAAGTTGTGATGTATCTATCACTTCAAAAGTTTCTATTATTAGCAATGTTTCTAAAACCGGACCAGACAGTGAACCGAACGTCTTATCGGTCCGATGGTCGAACCGATTCAACCGGTCGGACCGTATATAAGAACCGGATAAAATTATAAGTATTTTTTTATAAATATATGTAAAAATAACAAAAAAATATATAAAAACCGGTTCAACCGGTCCGACCACTGGTTCAACACTAAAACGGTTTTAAACACCGAACCGGAGTTCGGTTCGCGGTCCAACCGGTGGAACCGGCCGGTCCGATCCGGTTCGGTTTTCAAAACCATGATTATAAGATAGTATTGATTCTAAATCTCTAAGCATAAGTATGTATATTTGATATGGAAAGTAACTAATTACCTGTAGGATACAAGTGCCCATGCAAGCCCAAAGATGCATGCATAAGAATTAGGATTCTTAGCAAGCTTTACACCAACAATCTTCAACATAATACAAATTGATGGTCTTCTTGTAGTTGTAGTTGACACATGATCCTCCTTAATATCACCTTCTAGACAAAATTCTATATCTGTCGTTGATACGTCAGGTGACAATTTACTTACACTCTGGAACGCGTACATTGTCAGCAGGACTACACTCCATATTGTAAATTGCAAAATAGACGATTGAATAACAAGATTCTCCCCAACGGGACCAAACATTGCTCCCATAAGCGGGACACCAATGACGAGCGGGTTATTCAAGCTAGCCAAAGAGAAGCTTGTGATTGACCAAGGATAGTTCCCTTTAGTAGTAAACTTAGCCCATATCATTATTGCTATGAGTATGATGCCTTTGGAGATAACATCAGCAACTAAGAACCTAAAGTTCATTTTCAAAGGGTTCACTTGAGTTGTGAAGTTATATGTGAAAAAAGGAATGATGAAGTAGCAACTTAGCCGGTTTATCGCGGCACAATGGTCGGGGTTAAACATGTGCCACCACCTCACGGACCCGTAGCCGAGAATCAGGGCTACGTAGAGCGGCAACATCGACGCGACGACATTGTAAATGTCATCCCACCCTATCATTATAGTTTGAGAAAATGCTTTTGGTTTCTTTCGTTTATGTATACTTGCTTGTATTGATGCATATGAGCTAACAAACTTAACTATATATAGTGCACATTTGGTGACGTATAGCTGTTGTTTTGGGACTTTCTTTCTGTTTCTAGCCGCATATACAAACAATTCTTATTATTAAAATAATGGATGATGAAAAAAGAAAACTCACCATCTATTTGATAAGCATATTGGATTTTAATAATTCTAACTTTCATTTATTAGTCGAAATTAATCAACACTCAGCAAATGTTTACAGATACTTCCAACTTTAAGTTTATTTTTCTCCAACGATCCCCTACTAACTGAAAATTGACCTCGTTATTTTTTTTATGACGTAGATTGTTTTTGTGGCCAAAACACTAAATAGGAAGTTGAATTCTATCATCAGGACCGTCAATTTAAAACTTCCACACCAAAAAACCCGTCAATCTCCTCCTGATTTTAACCATCTCGTTTGTGGATGTAGTAGATTTTAGGTGATGATGGAGGTTAGACAATTGAAAACAGACTTAATTGAGACTAAACGGTGTTGGAGTTAAAAAATAACTCAAAGTTGACCTCATTTCATAAAAAAAACTATCAATGGTTAACTCTTAGTTGTAAGTGATCATTGGAGAAAAATAAGTTTAAAGTTAGAAGTCTCTGTAAACATTTTCTGAGTTGGAATTAATCCTGACCAATAATGAAAGTTAAGATTGTTACAAACCAATAACCCATTTTATAAGTGAACTTTTGTATTATGTGTAAGAGTAATAACTAAACTCTTATAACGTCATCTTGAAAACCATTATGTTTTATGAGAATTTTAGAGACTAATATGAGCCATACATAAATTACATTGAAGTCTCATGCTATTTTCATTTTTTTCTTAAACGTTTATATCACAATATTATTTTTTCAAAAGATTTACTATTAATTAAGTATTTTTTGTATCTCTTCAATGCATATCATATTGATATACTAAAATAAAAACCGTCTATCTGTTATTTACACATGTGTAAATTAGTCATTGTGTAAATCCGGTTTTACGTATGCGTAAGTTAGATATTACATATGTGTAAAACGAAATTCGTAAAAAAAAAAGTTTTTTTTATAATTTTTTATATTTTTATGATAGACGTAAATGAAAGAAACATTTTTATTTTATAATTTTTATATTTTGTTTTTATTGTTCACCCTTTTGACATTAAACACTTTGCGACTCACATCGGTTGATATAGTTGTAAAAGAAGTTTCTTAATCATAAACATTGGATTAAGAAAGAGTAAAAACCCCAAAAAAAAGAATGACTAAAAATCTATCAAGGGAAAGAAAGAAAAAAAAGTCAAAAAATAAAAAAATATCAAAGTAGATAAAAATAAAACAAGAAATGAAAAAAGGAGAATATACTTCGTTTTTTTCTTTGTGGAAGTACGCCCCTCCACCACTATAACCAGCTTTGGGTTTTGTGATCAAACTTCGTTTTTTCTTATTTAACGTAAAGTATGCGGTGGGAATAATAATAATAATAATATAATAATAATAATAATAATAATAATAATAATATAATAATAATAATAATAATAATAATATAATAATATAATAATAATAATAATATAATAATAATAATAATAATAATAATAATAATATAATAATAATAATAATATAATAATAATAATAATATAATAATAATAATAATAATAATAATATAATAATAATAATAAGCTGTCACTCCTAAATATTCATGCTTGATATTATTCACGAACCACATGCATTAATAATTAATAATTAATAGTTAATAGTAATATTAATATTAAAAGGTTAAAGAACGTTTATGTGACAAAGAAAAGCACTACTATGAGTTAAAATGCAGGATATAACTCTAGGGTTTCAATATAACCTTTATAGAACTCCACTAAATCTTCTATTTTTTTGGTGAATAACTAAATATTTGCTGGTTATTAGAGTCCTTAGATCTATGGGTGGGTTGAAGTTGATTATTTCATAAGAAAAGCTTACAATTAGTTAGTTAGGTACTTAGGTTGATAGTATAGTGGTAAGAATTAACTTTTTAAAAAACAGTCAAATTCAAATCTAGTAAGAAGTAGTTTAAAAGTGAAAAAACAAAAGTTTATCGATCCGTGATTTCTTTCTCTTTGGAAGATCAGTACACTAATTTGGAAATCTATAGTTAACAATAAATGCATATCAATAACGCGGCATAAATGGATTTTACAAATTACAAATGATACACCTTGATACTTCGAACATGTATAATAAGATAAAAAAACACTTGAGTCAAATGCAAAATTCTTCTAAGGTTATTCAATCTCATCAGGGCATGAAAACGACAATCCCAATGATATAATCATGTTACGATGTCCAACGCAATAAAATATGATATCAACAGAGGAATGGACACAATAGTGCCAAAGATGACCCTGAAAGCAAAGATCGAACAACTGTGAGAATTCAACTATCCAAAAAAGTAAAAAAAAACAATTTAAAGAAACTATTACTAGAAATTTGACTTTCGCCCAAGAAATATTACCAATGGCTAAATATCATTGGTAACTACCCATAGATAGTAGAAAATTTATCTATGACATCTTAGTTTTGGACACGAACCTCATATTTGGTCCCAAATTCTTCGGCTTTAACTTTTTTTTTAATTTCGGGTTTTGACAAAAAGAGCAATACTCAGAATGATATTCTTTTCACTAAAACTTACTCTAATACTAATATTTGATTGTATTCCTTTTAGAAATCGTATAAAACAAATGACATTCCTATTCTAACGTATTAGCATATCTCATAAAAGAATCTTTTTATGTGTAAAGAGAGGATGATTTTAGAATATGCTTTAGGTTTCCTCAAAATTGAACTAATTATGTAAATAGTTAGATCACTTTACATCTTCTAAACATGAAAACAAAAAACTTACGCAGTGCTAAGCACAGTTGTATGAAGTTCATATTCTTTGGCAAATACAAAAGACGTAATCGCTTGAGGTAGTGCAGCCTGTCAACAAAAGATGTAATATTTAAGCAATAAAATAATATAAAATTTTAGAATATGAAATATAATATTAAGAAAATAATATATTTTTTTTACTTTCTTAAAGCATCTTTTATGAGATTGGTTGCCATAAGTTTGACAAAAAGCACTACTTGACACCATTTAAATGGTATTTAACCAACATAAATACAATGACAACTAATTAGAGATTAGTAATTAATGACAAACTATAAGTTGTATATTAATATGATTATCAAATGATATAATTATATAAAAAAAATGGTTAAATTAAGATTACCTGAATTATGGCCATACAAAGGACATCACCTCGCAACCCCACAATAAGAGAACCGATAGCCATCGTTGCTGGTGCAACCACAAATCTCAGTAGCATCGCATATGCGGTCAGTGTCCAACCGCAATCGATTATCTTCGGTTGTAATGCCATGAACAAACCTACATAAAATTTTAAACTTAATGACATCCTTCATACCAGTTTTTAATATAACTTCATGCAAACATATCAAAGAATTTGGAGTTTAAACTTCTCGTGTAATCACCAAAGAACTAGGGGCGACAATTTCCAACACAAGATATAATAAGATTTTGAATCAGCTAAGATAACTCATTTATTAAATGATCAACTGAACTCGACCCGTTTAATAAATGTGTCAACCTATAAATCCATTATAGTTTAAGTGTTTTTTCTTTCTAAAATATACAATAAGTTCTTCAATCATTCAACCAGTTAACCTATGAATGAAAAATTTTCAACCTGCCAACACAGCAACGCACATTTAAAAACATACTTTAACATGGGTCGAATTGATTTAAAAGTTTGCCTAAAAGGAAGTGAAAATCCTTACCAATACAAAACATAGCGACACCTGAACCAGCTCTAGACATGATCAATATCGATCCTTGTATTAAACTTGGCATTTTTAAATCCCACCTGAAATCAATAGATTTGCAAACTAAATATTCATATATATATATATATATATATATATATTTATTTATTTATTTATTTATTTATTTGATTTTATACTATATACTTACACATGTATTATTAATATGAAAATTTACTTGCCTGTAGGATACAAGTGCCCATGCAAGCCCAAGAATGCATGCATAAGAATTAGGGTTCTTTGCAAGCTTTACACCAACAATCTTCAACAACATCAAGAAAGATGGTCTTCTTGTAGTTACCACATCCTCCTCACTATTACCTTCAAGATCCGTCGTTGATTCGTCTGGTGACAATTTGTTTACGCTAAAAAACGCGTACATCATCAACAAGATTATATTCCAAATTGTAAATTGAAATATAGAGGATTGAATCACAAGATTCTCTCCAAAAGGACCAAACATTGCTCCCATAAGCGGAACCCCAACGACGAGCGAGTTATTCAAGCTAGACAATGAGAAGCTTGTGATTGACCAAGGGTAGTTCCCTTTAGTGGTAAACTTAGCCCATACACATATGGCTATGAGTATGATGCCTTTGGAGATAACATCAGCAGCTAAGAACTTAAAGTTCATTTTGAAGGGGTTCACTTGGGTTGTGAAGTCAAATGTGAAAAGAGGGATGATGAAGTAGCAATTGAGCCGGTTTATCGCGTCGCAATGGTCAGGCTTGAACATGCGCCACCACTTCACGGACCCGTATCCGAGAATCAGGGCTACGTACAGTGGAAACATCGACGCGACCACCTTGTAGATGTCATCCCACCCTATCATTTTAGCGAGTTTGAGTGTATTTTTTGTATTTGTGTACTTGTTTGTACTGATGGAAAATGAATTAACAAGCATGGGGTTATATATAGTGCATGTTTAGTGATGTATAGCTGTTGTTTTTGGACTTTGTTTCTATATATATCTAGCTATATGTATACACTATACAACACCTTTTATTTTAATAATCTCTTATAACATGTAGTTAACGTAGATGTGACAAAGGATGCACTAATTTGAGTTGGTTGTCAGGAAATAACTCCGAGGTTTCAATAGCATTTTTATACATCTCCACTAACTATTCTAACATTTGCTGGTTTTTAGAGTCCTTATAACATCTGTGGGTGGGTTGAACTTTGAAGATGATCCTTCATTCCACAAGAAAAGCTTAATTACCAATTTAGTTTCTCTTTGTTGTGTCTAATGCTATAATTGTTGGAGAAAATGACAGTATATATTACTACAAATCAGAGGACTTTCAATGAGGGACTATACCGTTCGACGCTCAGTGGTATAATCGTTTGGCGTGTGTTGGTGAAATTAGGTATTTTTTAGAATGATTTTGTTATGTATGATCGCTTGGTGTGTGTCGGTGAAATTAGGTATTTTCTTGAAATGGTTATGTTATGAAATTAATTTTATCGTGATGCATATGTCGTATGCATTTAAGGAACAGTTGTTTTAACGTGAATTCTGCCTAGATATATCTATATAATTAAGTTATGAATCTATGTTGATTCTAGAGTTACGAATGGACGGTCCAAAATGGACATATGAGTTGGCTTAGTCTGTATGTCTAGTGTACTTATTGGCGTAACATGTATCTCTAGTGGATTTATTGGTTAAATTAACTTAGCTTGCAAGCTGGGGCGTCGGTTAATTAAACTTTTAACCTGCTTAGCTGGCAAATCCGGAATAAAGCCCTCTAATTAGCTACTTTAAAAAAAAGACATAAAAACCGGCTTAACTTGTATGTCCAGTAGACTTATCGGCTTAGCCTGTGTGTCTAGTGGACTTGTTAGGGTGCAAGCTGCAACATTAGCTAAGCCTTTGCTTAGCCATAAAACCTCTTGTTGTTATTAGCTGGTTTATTAAATGTCTATAAAACATATATGTTGAAAAATGATGTTCTTTTTGGAAAATATAAATCACAACGTCTATCAAAGTAATTTCCCTTGAATTAATTGTCCTAAAGATAATGTAAGAAAAACATGTAGTTAATTTTACTCTATACATCAGTTTAAGACTGTAGGATGTATCATCGAAGAAATTTTATAGGCGATTTCTTTAGGTCCCTGATAAATACTAACATATCAATAATGAATAGTTGTAAATTAATTGATATTTTTTAAAAATTTTCTGCTATCTATTTACCATTGGTAATCATAAAAAAAATTCTATCAGAGCCGGCTATTTCCCGTCCAAGACAATTACGGATTGCAAATGCAAATGAGTAATAAGCCAGGGTTTGTTTGGTAGTTTTATAATGGGCAAATACAATAAAAAACCAATATACTTTAAGTTTTTTCTCACAAAAGTTTCCATATAAAATTTTTGCACGTAAAAAACCAACATATTTTCTGTTTTCTCATAAAAGTTCCTTTATAATTTTTACACATAAAAAACCAACATATTTTTTGTTTTTCACATAAAAACCCCCAATAGAAAATATGTTGGTTTTCTTATGTGTAAAATATATTTTAGTGACCGCTATGTGGAGGGGTTTTATGTGAAACCGCATAAAATATATTAGTTTTTAATGTGAAAAAATTATCGATGGACTTTTATGAGACAAAATAAAAAGTATGTTGTTTATTACGTGCAAAAAGTGGTATAGGGAATTTTGTAAAAAAAAACTGAAAGTATATTGATTTTTTATAATATTTGTCACTAAACTACATTTTAATAGTTTATAGTCTACATTTTAACCATTAATACTTGAAGTTATATCTTAACCATTAAAAGATTACGAATCATAAATAAGTAGCATTTTAATGATCATTAAAATATTACCAAACAACACTTAAATATCATTTGTACATATCAAAACAAATCGATCATATGCCTATTCGAGAATCGATCACACGCCTATTCGAGAACGATCTCAATTTCAGTGCACAACAAATTCAATATTGGAGGAAAGCGAATCATAGCCTATTTAGTGCTTCGTTTGGTAGTGGGCACTGGGCTGGTGGCTATATCTATTTTTAAACAGCATGCAAACCATTAGTAGAAAAAAGTCAAAAACTTCTTTAAAACATTGAAAAGTTTTTAACTTGAACTGGTTGTAACGTAAACTGCTATAAAAACATAAAAATATGTTCGTAGGGGTTTATATTGAAACACTTCATATTAATATTTTTTACGATAGATATTGATCGTATGCAACAGTTTGCTCATTTACACCACTATAATTGAAGTTTAGAACCGTTGTAAATAATATTTTACAACAAATGTAGGAACCTCCGTTGAACCCTTTTTTGGGTTGGAGTGAAAATAGTTTCCTTTGCCGGTATGAACTTTTACAAGGATGTTAAAAAAACATACTATTTTAACGGTGCATATATTCAAAGCGGTTCGTAAAATCCAAAATAACTCTTTTTTTTAATTATATTTGTGAACTCACGTACACATTAAACTTACTCCTAAATCTAAACCATTCCAACATCCTGGTATGTCGATCTACTAAAGTAAGAAACCAACAACTATTTGATCAGTCAAGGTTGGTTCGCTCTTTTGTCTTTTCGGTTTTTATACGAGCTATCTAGGTGACCAAATTTTGATCATATCACGGTGTTTTTTCCCCATTGTCTACCCACTAGCCAAAGTTTATGTAGTAAGTGCTGAAATAAGATTCCATTATGGGATGATTTGGGGAAGAAAAGTGCGCACAGCTGAAAAGGCAACGGTGTAAAACTAAAGTACGCACTTAAAGGTGATAAATAAATAAATGTAAAGCAAGATGTATGCAATAAACATGTGGTTGTTTTAATTTGAAGCTGTGGGCACAATCGGCTTAAGAAAGTAGAAACATATGAATAAAAGAAATAATAAAAAACTTGAAACTTACAAAGGCACCACTCGCTCGGTATTCAAACCAAAAGCTAACTTTTGTTACTTCTAAATACCATTTAATCGTACATTTGTAATAATTTAAACTTAAACTACATATGTGTGGAATCACTTGCCACCAGACCATATGCAAGCCAAAAGTTACTTGTGTGGTAACAAACTATTCGAGTTATGGAGTTATCTTTCTCATCTCTTTATTTCTGATACTTTTTATCTACCTCGTTAGTTACATATAATCTTTTTTTGTTCAACTATCGGTAACAAATAAAATAGGCTATCTTTTTAGTACATTTTATCGATTTTAATCTTGTAAGTGATTTTAATATGAAAGCAACTATTGTATAAAAAATTAACATGACCTTTAAGCTAATATGAACGTAAGTTTTAAAAGAGTACGTATTAGGTTTTTTAATAGAACTTTATATATTTAGTAGTGGGCACCTTACTTTCCAAAAAAACTAAAATCACATTTTAACCCTGATCGGGTGGTGAAAGTTCAATGTTTAACGACTTTATTTTTATGTTTTATGTATAAAATACAAAGAAATTGAAAGAAACGGGATGAGAATTTGAGCTCGAGAAGTAAAGATTTGATAAACCAAGGTTCTTAAACACTCGTAACTTAAAACGGGCATAAGTTGAACTAGGAAAAGAGTTACGGGGCCCACGACCTATCAACGAAAAGCTCTAAAAAAGTTACACATGAAAATCAAGTTTGTGTTGTGGGTGGCGCCATCGACGCCGATACCGTCAGAAACACTGTTAGAGCCACCATTAGTCAGTAAATTCAGCCAGATGGCGCTGGGGGCGCCACCGACGCCACTAGTGGCGCCACCAACGCCGATTGCCGCGTTTTGGTTGATTTTAACCTAATTTGAGGGGTTTTAAAGGGGGATTAACCCTAGGACGAAGGGGACCTCTTGGCACATCAATATTGGATGAAAATTAACCATATTTTATCATTCCAAAGATCTTCCAACATCAAATCCATCTGGATTCACATGATCAATTACATATTTGTTGAAAAATCGATGATGATGCAAGGCTAAATCCAATTGTGATTCACTTTAGGGGACGAGTTTGTGCCAGTTTCTATTTTTCTTAGTTGTAACCTAGTTTTGGGATTGGATCTTGAACCATATAAGTTCTTTTGGATTCAATTTATGATTTGATTATTTAAATGGTTTGATTATGTTTAAACCTAATGTTGATATTCTATGATTTTGGTTATCTTTAATCATTATGTGATTGAGTATTAAAATTAGGGTTTTATTATTTAAATTGGTAATTGTGTGAATAGGATCTTTTAAACTTTAATCTATAATTATCACTTAGATCTTATCATGTATAAATCATCATTAATGACTTCTCACTAGGTTTCATTCGAGAAAAACTAGAACTTTGCCAAACTTGAATCCTAAAGTGGATTGTTTTTTCTCCAAATTGTTAAAAACCTATACTTTTATTTTTTAATTTGATTATTTCTCAATTAAATTAATCAAGCAATTTCTTTTTAATGTATAATTGTTTTAAATTGATTGTTGCTAGCACTGTCCTGTGATTTTCTGTGAATTCGACACCCTGCTTACCCTTTACTATTAAGAGTGATTAGGTACTATTTAATATATATTTTTGACCGACCACACGACATCGATCAGTTACATGTGATATAAATGACATGATTGTTCAACAACCGCTAAATCATGAGTTCGATTCTCATATCCTTTGGAACAACATTGGCAAAACGATATTTAAGAAAGCACAACTAGCTTAAGTATGGGATATAATCAATGGCTCTGAGAGTTAAGAAATCAAAAACAAACACACGGTGAAATCGCCTCTTTAGGCAAGAGAGGCAGTACGAAGACAACAAATATAAAGAAATCCAAATTATTCTTGATGAAAGTGGCCATAGGCTCTAAAGTGTTTGCACTTTGATTCCCTTTCTTGTAAATATAGGAGATGGACATATAAAAAAGTAACAAAGTTTTAATAACGAGCAAAATCAAAGACAAAGAAACACTTGAAGAAGCATGCAAACGCAGTGTCGTCGTCATTGTGTTCAATCCCATCAACACCACCTCTCCCCTTCACCATTTCAACAATAAACCCTAGCCGACTGCTTCAATCTTCGACATGCTACGCATGTCTTTAAAATCTCTCTCTATTCGACAAAACTCTAAAAGAATGCCATAACTATCCTTATAGTCTATCCAATGATGATAAAGAGAGATTTGGTGGGGAACAATGAAAGAAACACATAACAAACTATATAAAAGTTATTGCTTACACATGTGTGTTTCAACTTGTACCATATACAATAATGATTGTACAATACTATTCATCTATATGCTTTTTAAGTACTATAGTAATTACCACAAAGTCTTATGCCCTAGTAGCCCCATGACTTCTCAAATGATAAGTCGTAGGTTTGAGTTTCGCTCAAAACAAAATGCTTTGAGCTAAGCTAGTGTGATTTTCGGTTGTGGTTTCTTTATTTGGAGGTTGGGGGGTGAGCTCCCGGCTGGAAAACAGATACGTGAGTCCGATTAAGATAACATCGATATTTTGAAACAGTGTCGTACAATTACCGTTCAAAAGAAAATTTGTATAGTAATTTCTTTTGAACTTATAGCATTGTTTGAAAAAACAAATATCAATCGAAGTGAACTTGACAAGCACACTTCCATAGTATGACATTTGAGCTGGATAAAACGAGCAGCAGACTCAAATCTACAACATAAAAACAATAATAGCTTCGTTACAAGAAGAAAGGTCACCATGCGACCAACCTCCCTGTGAGAATAAGATTCAAATAAATTTATTTCATTTGAATTTGATTTGAATCGAATAGACCACAAGTCAAACTTAAAAATTTTATTTGAATTCGATTTGAATTGAATTTCGAGTTATTTGAATCAGATTAAACGAACACCCTTAAACTAGACAAATCCCCCTCATTTGTACACCGGGTCTATCGATACATTAGTAGCGAGCAAAGGTCTCAACCGTCGAGCCTGAATACGAGACAAGGAATACACGACCCTAGTACACGACCCGTGTTTTGGAGCACCACAATATGGTCTTGTGAGTCAACACAATCAGCTAGCTGTTCAAAATTGCGATTCAAAGTTTCAAACACAGGTGAGTAAACATGATTTCACCATGATTTATTGTCAAAAATCATGATAATCGAATGAAATTGAATCATATCTGACATTTTCAATCGTGTTTAACAAATGCACACAACCTGTTCGATGAAATGCACGTATGAACAATCTAAAAACCTTTGGTATTCTTCAAATAACCTTATATAGTGCCATAAACCCTAGGTTTTACAGCTTTATCTCCGGTGAATCAGTGTCATGGCGCCTCATGACATCCGTCGTCCGTTCAAACGTCCGGCGATCTCCGATCAGCAAAAACGCCGTGAACTGTCGCTGCAACGGCAGGCTCAGAACCGCACTGAAGCTCAGCTGCAAGCTCGCCGTCTCGCGTCCTCAATCCTCTCGTTTCCTAACCAGAACTCTGACTCTCAGCCTTTGGAATCGGTCGACCTTGAACCCGAACCTATAGTTGAAGAACCGGAAACCGATGCCGGAGATATTGGCGAAATTGACATCCGTCAAGCGGCGAGACTCAAAGGCTCTGACGCTCGGCGGTGGTTCGCTAGTCAGCTTATGCTGCCGGAGTGGATGATTGACGTACCTGATCGCCTCAATGAAGATTGGTATGTTTTTCAGCTCATCGTTGTTTATATTTTGTCTCTGTGAAAGCATTAGTAAGTTTAATTTGTTCTATCAACCATAGATGAACATAGTTTAGCTAATATGGGCTTATAAATTGTGTATCTATAGTTTTACTCTTCTTTATGATGATCCTTGTATAGTTGTTTGAAACATCCTTTTAGTAGTCCTTGTATGTTAGTATGTGCTTCTTATTGATCATTGTGTATTGTTGCGTTCTGTGTGCTCCTTTCTGTTTTTTGTATATTGGATGCTTATTGATTCTTGTATATTGTTGTTCTTTATGTGTTTCTTGTATTCTACTGTATAATGATTGCTTATTGTCATTGTGTGCTCTGCATTGATCATTGTATATTGTTGCTCATGGTGTGTTGGTCTGTTATATGTTGATTGCCCATTGAACATGATGTTCTCTTCTTATTGTATGCTTTGGAACCGGGGTTTTTTGGAAGCAATCTCTTTATATATTGGGATGGAGGTAAGGTTTGCCTAAATCCCACATTCCTAGACCATTAATAGCTTTTTGATGAGATATATTGGGTTTGGTTATGGTACTCTCCTTCATAATGAGTAAAACATGCAGGTACGTGTTTGCAAGGCCTTCTGGAAAACGATGCTTCGTTGTTTCATCAAATGGAACAACTGTAAGCAGGCTACGAAATGGTTCCCTGTTGCATCGTTTTCCCTCTGCTCTCCCTAATGGTGCCAGAACCAAAGAAGGTTCTAGATCCGCCCAATCATATTGTATACTTGACTGCATATTTCACGAGGTATTATGATCATATGATGACACTTCTGGAGTCAGAATTTGTGCTTTTTGTTGCAATTGTTTCATTGGTTAAGTGTTTGGTGATTTTTGTTTCTTCCTTATGATTGCAGTTGGATCAAACATACTATGTAATAGACATGGTATGTTGGGCAGGAATCTCATTTTATGAATGCACTGCTGAGTTCAGATTCTTCTGGATGAACAGCAAGCTTGTTGAGTCAGGGGCTTGTGAGGCTCCCTCTACTTACCATAGATATAGATTTAGCCTCATTCCTGTTTATAATTGTGATCATGAGGGGCTCCAAACAGCTTATTCAGGGGCGGTACCGTATGTGAAGGACGGGCTACTGTTTTATAACAAGTAAGCTTATTAATGTGTATATTTGTCTTTTGGTTTGTGTTCTTTGTTAAATTCCTATTAGATACACATGAAGCAAACGAAAGTTTATTTTTTGTTATCTTGTTTAACTGATACTAAAATATTTGGATGTGAATGTTTTTTTCTTCAGGCATGCACATTATCAAACGGGTAACACACCGTTGGTACTTGCGTGGAAGGATGAGACTTGTAGTCAGTATGTTATTGATACGGATAACAAAGGACAGGTTCCGAATCAACAGCAGGTAATATGACATTAAATTTGCATGTCTGTGGATTCTTTTATTAAGTTTATTTTTTTTTTCATTTTCGTTTTGAGGTTGATCATGAACTTGTGCTTCTGTTATGGAGCTTTTGTAGGGGTTTTGTTGGTATGATATTTAATGCAAACTTAAAAGTTTATCACATCATTATTTCCATATATCATAAAAAGTATTGTCCAAATTCTGCTTTTTATTTATTATTCCTGCTAAATCTGAATTTTTTCAGTTGGTTTTCCTGGATGGCCAACATTGAGTATTTATAGCTTAACTACTTAAGTATTAATTTTCATGCTAATTTCCTAATAAAAGGAAGAAAAGAAGGGTAGCACTGTGTACTCATCATGCCTTCTTTCTTGCAGCTTGAACCAAAATCAATCATATGTTAAAATATAATTCTCTTTTTTCTTAGTCCATGGTTCCCCATTGTTCTAGGGAAGTGTTTGACTATCAGTCAAATGTTAAAGACATTTTTTAACATGATCATTATAATATAATAGGTGGATCTTGAACCAAAATCAATAATATATTAATATCTAAAATTTGTAATGATATTGCTTGATATCTTTGTTTTTCAGTATTCCCTAAGGATTAAGCCTTTAGTAATTACTCTGGGACATTTTAGAATAAGAAGACTTGCAGTTTTCATTGGCCTAGAGAGTAAGAGTTTGTTGTTTATGTATGGTAAAGTATAACTGCTTCTTTAGAAGTTCTTTGTGAGCTTAATCCAGTTTCTGATTAGTTCTGTCAAGATTACATACAGATGATCATGCCACCATTTATCTAGATACACTTGAGTATCTGTGCAATTTCATAATTTCTGAAGATTGTTTTTCTGTTTATCAATTAAAAGGTGGTTTTGGAGCTACATGATAACGGGCAACTGGTTACATCTGATGATCCTCCTGTTGTACTTGGATGCTTGAACGCAACTTTCATACAAGAGGTTCGTGTAATACTTTTGGAAGCAGCAATTGATTTTATTAGAACAACATAGACCCATAAGCAAGGAGCTATGGGGAAAGTTTAGCAAAAAACAACAATACTAATTAGGGGGGACTGGGAAACATGTTACAACAAGCATTTAACCTATTGATCTCAGGCTAACTTGACTTTATCACACCTACTAGATTAATCCAACAAAATGATTTGCTTTGAAAATTTTACAAAAAGCACCAAGCTAATTTAGGCTCAACCCCTGGTAAAACTGGGAATTTTGATCACCTGCCTTTTTGAGTTTCACCCTTTGCTTTGAGGACCAAAGGTAGCTTGGATCCAATTTAAAAAGATCAACACTAGCCAAGAGTGAGTCCAACTCTGCCTTTTCCTATCAAAATCCTCCACAGAAATAGTATCCAACCTTTCTTTTTCACTTTCCACTTCCAAATTTTTGTGCCATTTCTATATTGTCTTTGACTGAATATAACTTCAGTTTCAAGTGTAATCTGGTCTATATGTTGATCAAATAGATTATAACATGAGTGCATGAAGCAAAATTTTATTGAACCAGCTATTGCAAAATCTAAAAGGAACTGGGTTATAGTTAGGAATGATCAAAGTATTGTTTTTGTAGCATAGTGCAATGGATGTTAGGCCATAGGGAAGTGACTTCCAGCATGCCAAAGAATCTATCAAGCTAACTCTTAACTTCTTTCCAATGCGACTCGTCTCATGTACTTTCTGCCACCCTGCTTTACTTATTAACTCATCATCATCGATGAAAGAACTGAAATCGTGAGCAAAGAGGGGAGAAAACATGAACTGACCCGCTTAGAGGCATACCTCACTGAATTGAGATCACAAAAGACGTATATAAGACCAATAGAAGAGGTATATATAATCTCTCTCCATGGCTTTAGTTTATCTCAGTGATTACCCGAGACATGGTTTTATGAAAATACATTATTTATTAGCATTAATCCAACGATCTGCAACTAGAAAACATGAACCCAGTTGACTTGCGCTGAATACGAGCAATCCCATATGCTCACAGATTCGTTTCAAGTTTAATTGCTTGGTCAGACCTGTCCCCTTATTTGGAGGGTTCGAATACGAATTCGAAAATTCAAAGCATCATTTGACGTTTCCTCTTCTTTGACCTCTCCTCAAACAAAGCAATGTGAGTCTGTGAGGGCACACTACTGTTATTACCAAATGAACCCTGAAGGTTTATGATTCAGTTACCTGTTCACCTCCTCAACATTGACATTCCCCCCTCCCTCTTTCTCTCCCTCATTGTCTCTATTATTGTTCTGTGAAAATCCATCACCGATGAATGATGTGACTGAGACAGTTGAATCGATGGACTTTGTCTTAGGGCATCTCTGAAACCCTAATGACTGTCCAAATCGTCCAATTTCAATGATTCTGGTGTAATTTGCTTCTGAGAATGAGACAGAGATGATCCCATCTTACCAATAGCTAGATAGGTTTCATCCGGTTCACATAGGTCAAGAGCCACTACTTTGCTCTGAGACGATGCCATCTTTGACAGGGCTTCTGAGCAGCAAACCTCAAGCAAAAGTCCTTCTGTGATCAGCCAGATTATTTTTATTGTACATCACTATATTTGAAGGTTTCAAAACAAATCAGCATTCACCAGTACTTTTGAGTCCCCTCTTGAAGAATTTGTTCAGCTGCCTCAGGGAATTTTGAATCCCATTAAAATCCACAAGCAACTTAATGATGAGTTTTTTTCTGTTAAGAATTGTTTTTGTTCATTGTCCAACTGATATATACCATGTGTGGAAACATGACTACGCAAAACAAAAAAATGCAGTAATTTAAACCTACCGGTTATATGTAATTCATATTGCCATGTTGGGAAGGAGTGTCAAATTGTTTTTATGAAATGACAAAAAGATGTTTTATGATTTTCAGACAGGATTGCAATCAGGAAACCTTGTACGATTTGCTGTTAATGATGGTGGATTAACATTTGTGGATGGGAAACTAGAGAAGGCTGATTTACACTATGCGGGAAAGGTCCATCGAGCGCGTGCTTTTGCCGATAGTTACTCCAAGGTAATTGAACTTAACATTTTGTTAATAAAATGCTTTATTAGAACCGATTGTACTTTGAAACAATCTTCTGAACCTTTTTTCATACCTAAAATGAAACTTTATGTATTCTTTTTTAATTTGTCAGATAGTATTCCAATATATGGTTCGTCATTCTCCTCTACGAATAGAACATCTGTTCGCATCAATTGGAACTTTAAGTGAGCACGAGAGCAACGAGGTGGAAATGGTTGGTTAAAGGTTTGATCCTAACAAATGTTCATACATCATTTGCCATTTTTTTAAATTATCTTGTTTACATGGCAATAGCACTTACAAAATGTTATGATATAATTATTATTGTGAATTTTATTAATATCAGTAAAATTAAACATTACTTGCTGCGGATCTAGTTTCAACTCTGGTGACCCGCTTGATCTCAACTTTTGCTTGATTTTAGTGATTCAACAACAATCTGAATGGGACTATGTGTGTTTTATGTGTTTGCATCCTGTTGATCTGGTGGGTGTTTGTAGGGTCTAAATATTTAATAGCAACTTATTTTCATTCAATGGTCACAGGATCTATGTATGGGGTGGCAATCCTAATTCCTATATATCGCAAACACAACAGAAAACAATGCAATTAGCTTTTGAATTTCCTTCTCATGATCCTTGACTTGTCTCTGTTTCCGAAAAAGTGTGTATTGTATAAAAAAGTAGATCACGGTTAAGGTGTCTTGTATTGAAAGTCTTCCAGACGTTGGTGTGATGTTGATTCGCGTTAGTTAGGCGGCGCGTGCAGATATGATGGTACAAAAGAAGACCGGATTTGATAGATTATTGTTGTATTACGCTTAATGTGATGGTTACGCTTAAAGAAATGCATTTTGGCAAATAAGAAGTGATTGCACATAAAGAAATGCATAGGTTAAGCAACTCGCAAATGTATACAATTCATCTGCATCATATCCATGCAGCCATGCCTCCATGACAATGGCAAGCATAGAGGCTGGGTTTCTTGTAGAAAACATAAGAAGGTTAAAGGAGACGGCATGTGTATATGTGTGAGTTTTATTGAAGAGTATTTATTTATGTCTATAAACGCAGGTTTCTCGTAAACAAGTGTCATATGTATATGGGTTATACAGATGATGTTATGTGTCATCAAAACCTTAAACAAATGTAAATAAGTCTTGATGCATCATGT
This sequence comes from Flaveria trinervia, assembly GCA_025506515.1. Lineage (NCBI taxonomy): Eukaryota > Viridiplantae > Streptophyta > Magnoliopsida > Asterales > Asteraceae > Flaveria > Flaveria trinervia. The sequence goes on along the minus strand of CM046456.1, from coordinate 3,215,806 downwards.
GTGTTACGGATGGCAAATGGTATCAACTACCAAATACTGAATTTGAAATGGTACGGAACTTTTTGTGTTTTCGGTATCGGTACCTTCAGTTTGGTATTTTTTTACCGATTTCTACTTTCAAATACCTTACTTTTACACGTATTGTACCGGTATTAGTACCGAACGGTACTGTACCAATCATTTTTGGTATCGGTACTGGTACTCAATTTCTATGATTTTCGGGATCGGTACTTTTGGTTTGGTCCAGTAATAGATTAACCTCTAAGATAATGCTTTTTAAAAATACTGTAATACTATACTTAAAATAAAAAATAAAAATCTTAATTTTATGGTAATTAAAGAGTAAAAAACAATGAAGTTTATAAGACTAGTTTGAGCTTAAAAAATTAGATCTAAATCAATAAAATCAACCAACGAGAAATGAACAATACCAACTTTTGACTATGAAGTTGAGCATTGTATTTGATCTGTCTTCTATATATTGAAAAGGTTCAAAAAGATATTATGTTAAATAAAGGCAACTGAACATTTTCTCATTATTTTGGCATTGGTTTATGGACAATAAGACATTAAAAAGCACCAAAGACATTTTTTTTACCAACATTTAAGATGCTAAAGTGGTAGGCTCACACCCATCATGTACACATGCCAACACATCTTTGTAGTCTCTTGAGATGGTAAAGGAATCATACACTTTCCCATCACTGCTCTTCTTATACTCAAACAAGAGTGATGACTGGTTAAATGCAGTCATTTTCACAAACCCGAAATTGTGATCCTTATAAAGACTCCAGGTAGTGTTAATGTCGGTAAACTCCGACAAATGGGCCCCGGCCCCACCCGCCACAACATGAATTGTCCCGTTCACAGTGCCAGAATAGTGAGATTTCTCAGAGTTCACACATTGTTCCTAAGCCATCACCATAAAAAGCAATATTAGAAATAGTGGTAGAAATGTGTATCTATTATCATATGATGCGCGTCTGAAAATGACTATGATGTTGAATATCAGATAATCAGAAGTAGAACCTTTTATCCAAACATCGGATAACGGTTTAAGAATGCTAATCCAAACATCCCAATGTAACAATATTAAGTAGTATTGTACCTGGTAAACTGGACAAGTTCTTTCATAGTTATGGACATGACCATAAAATGCAATGTCCACTTTGTATCTTTGCCATAGCTTCTGCAAACTCTCTCTTCCTTGGGGCTCAGCAAACGAGCCCTCGAGTGCATAATAGAAATCTGAAGAGTAACCTAGCACACGATGAGCAGCAAATATAAGCCACGGTTGGTTTTTCCTGTCTGCTGATGCAAGACATTTCTCAATAAACTTGTACTGTTCACTGCCTTCCCTCCAATCATGCTCAGTGTCTGCTACGCAGAAGTGAAACATTCCATAATCAACTGAATACCTGCAAAACGGAAAACAATTAGTTCAATCATGTTGAACGTATAATATCTTAATCCAAATATACATAGGTGTGTCTAAGAATAGTTAAACTATTGGGTCGTTTATGTAATTGGTAGAAAGTTAACTTAGAGTCTAAGTATGTAAAGTTTGTGTATGTATAAGGGTTTAGGGTGTCAAAACCTAAACATACTAACTACCATAGTGGGTATATATGAGTGTGTCTAGTGTCTGTAAACAATGTAATCAACATTTATTTATAATAAAATATACGTTTGATCAAAATTCTCTCAAGTTCATATTCAAATTCAAGAACAACATCAAGAGCCTAGTGATCCTAAAGGCCAACAAATCACATTAATAAAAGCAATTCATAGAGGGTGTATGGCTTGTGTTTTGAAAGTGATTACCTTATATTGAATAATTAGAATCAGATATGAGCTGCAATAGAACAGGATGTGCTAGTAATGTTTGGGTGTAATAATAAGATAGATAATGTAAGAATTTAATAGTATAAATTACCAAAAAAGACACTTATGTTACCAGAATTTAGCTCTATTTTCAGCAGGGACATAAAATGTGGTCTCAGCTGGGACGCCGCATTCGCCACCCGAGTCATTACCATCATAAAAAGATCCACTCCCAGGCACGTCACGTTCATGATTACCACTACACGAGAATATTACGAAAATATCACTACATAACTAAAGCAGATGTTAAATTTGGACAAAAAGTTAAACAAACCTTGCAATCATATATGGCTTGACTGATGCAATGGGTTCCACTTGTGATGTAAACTGGTCCCATTGTGAAAGGTACCCATTTGAATACACTATATCTCCTATGTGAAATACAACGTCTATGTTATCAATGTCGTTAATCAGCTGGTCAGTCGTGTTAAGAGAGCCTGGTTGATAGTTATTGTACTCGTTGGACCCGTCACGTTCTGCCTGATATATGCATTTATAAAAAATAGGATCTGAGTTAATAACTGTACTTAGATTATGAAAGTTTCAGTTTTTTTTAATTTTAGTTTACCTTCCCCAAGTCACCGAATATGACAACACGTTGTAACGACTCCTGTCCTGGGTATGGAGGTGATGTGAATGAATACTTCTTCTTGCTCCAAATGTATGTACCATTAACTAATTTATGTCCCATTTTGTAAAAATACCTGGCATTTATAATTAAAGTTATAATAGAGTTGACCAACTAGAAAATCGTTCTAAAGCATCAATAAAATATAAATACTTACTTTGTGTTCGGCCACAAATCCTGTAAGAAACTTGTATGTATGAAACCAGGGTCTCGCCAGCCAACTGTCCTTGCCGGTGAAGCTGTATCAAGTTCCGTTTATATTATTAAGCATCATAATAAACTAATTTATGAAAACTACCTAAGATATAACTGCATATTCCAATTTCTATTATGAAATCCATATTTAGCAAAATGAACACACCACACATGCTGTTTCGATGAAATGTTAGTGTTCCTGCAGGAGAAAGCATAGGGCGTTGACCACTGATTCCCCATGAGACAAAAGGAGTTGCTTCGTTTATGTTGTAGCCACTTGTCCATGTCACAGTCATCTGCATTAACAAAAGAAACAAATACATAACCATGTATTCGTATAATAATCTTCAAGAGGGTGGGACAGTGGTAAGCATCAGGTTCGAATCCAGTTTTCACTGGTTTTCTCCTTTAACCCTCTTGAAGGCCACCTAATGAATGCAATCTGCATTTGACCTGATCCCATTGATGGGGACCCGTGAGTTACTGGTAATGGGTTCCACAGTTACCAAAAACAGAAATAGGTACCTATATAAATAATGTTTAGGATGTATATAAAAAAACATTTGCAGGACTTACTTCATTCCAAGATTTTCCAAGAGCGAGGCGTGGATAAAGGGGTGCTTTGGTATTCGCAAATGAAATGAAGTTTGAATATGCAGCTAACTTTGGCTGCAAACAAGAACACACAACAGATCGCATAAGAACGAAGCAAATATTGAAGGATGGTCAAATTATAAAAAGAATACAAACACATTGTAGATACATACATTTGATAATCCACCAGAAAATAAAGCAAATGAGAAATCAGCTCGTTGATTGATTATCTGGAACTTTATCTTACTTTTGCCTGTTTTTGCATATCCAGGATTCGAGTAATTTGCAAATGTGTACTGTGGAAGAACCAAACTCATATAAAGTTAATATTTTTAAAATTTATATGACACAATTATACAAATAACCCAACCATAAACTCAAGCTCTACTCACCTTTATTGGAGCAGAGCATATGTATGGAATCTCTTGCTTAGATTCATTCTCATAGTAACAAGTTGATGCACTGCATTAGTTTAGCCTTTTAATTCCGTATTACAAACAAACAAACATACACAGTCTAATTTCACTCACAACAAGTTATTGGTAGGGTCAGGGAAAGTGGTGATGAGGGCAAATATAGTTAAGAGGATAGGGAAACAACCATAAAAGATTACTAATAATAGAAGTCATAAAATACCACTAACATACAGTGATAAGTAAAACTATACTGAAACACGATATTGAACCCAAACTTACTTGAATTTAGCAGGAGAAAACACTCCAATCCAATCATCATCAGACGGTTTCGGGTGTTTAAGCTCCACAGTCACCCATTCAACATCCTCACCCTTCATCAAATAACCAAACTAATCAGCATTAGCCTCGATAACGCGCGTGTCAATAAATTTAATTATTATACTGTCCCAAATCAAACAGTTCCATCCAATAAAACAACAATAATAAAATAACACAAAAGCTTTCACCTTTAGTCCAAGAACTGTAGGATAAGCTTTAATGGAGGCCCCATCATGAAGAGCAAGCACTGATCTATGAATTGCGATTTTCGACAAGGGTTGTTCGGTGATCGGATAATCATCTTTAACCAAATGGGCTGACGCCAAAACAACATAAAATGATAACAAGAATATGATGATTCTATATAGAATCTTCATTGAGGCAATTTCACAAACACCTTACAGGCATGAAATTGGATTTTCTTCTTTGGTGGGATTTGAGTTTTGATTGTATGATTTCGGAAGATTCGAAGAGATATTCTGTTAAGATTTGATTTTGAACATTGAAAAGTCAGAAAGATTGAATTTTGAGTAGATTAAGTCAACTTATTTAGTAGTTTGTTTTTAATTTCACCGTTGAGAAAGAGGGAGAATCTTTGAACTCGAGTATACGGCCAATGATTGTGGGAACGAGTTGATTTTGGACTTATTTGTAACCAATAATAATCAAAGATCGTAACGTGATTATTACGTATATAATATAATAATATAATATAATAATAACATAGGACCGAGGCTTATTTGTCCGGTAGCTATTGGCATAGTGATATGTGAAAATCATACGTAGGTTGTAAACGAGTCCAACTGAGTCAGTGTGGGCTTGGCTCGTTTTCAAATCGAGCCGAGTCAAGTTGACTTGTTTGTCTTATTGAGCTTGGAGTTTGGATTCGGCTTGTTTATATACGAACGAAGCTGAGCTGGTTCAGGATTTTATTTAATTATTTAAAAATAATAATTTTGTTATTTTATACAAATATTAACTAATATGAAATATAAATATAATATTTTTTTGAATTTGTTTAATTTAACTCATTGAAAGATATAAGATTGGTAATTTCGTTAACTATGATATACCTTTAAATTTTTATACTTGTTTTTTTTATTAGAATATATAAATTTGACTATATGTCTATGATCTACTTAAATAATATGACACTAAAGTAGTTTATAATATATTAATTAGAATTTAACATTTAATTTAAACGAGCCAACAAGCGAGCTAAGGAGCCAGCTAATGACCGAGCCACGAGCCGTGGTGACCTTGGCTCGGGCTCGACTCGTTTACAAACCCAGCCGATTCCAAGGAGATAATTTTTGAGAGAGCTTTGAGCGAGCGGCGACCCACGAGATTTTTAAACAGTCCCAGTCTATAAAAAAGGAGTCTTAAAGTAACTGGTAATATTATTATTTTATGATCTCGAAATGAATAGTTCAAACTCTGAATAATAGGCTTTTGCATAAAATGTGATGCGATACTTAATGACATCCGTCATTCTTTAAACCAAAAAAATAAAAAGAATAGAACAAAAGGAAAAAAGAAAGCCTAATGGTTGGAGAGCAACATATTATTTTTTCCTCGTTGTCAACTTCAAAACCCTAAAGCAAAAAATTATAAAAAAAGATCAATTGTCTTTACGAATGCATCCGTTAAAAAATTATAAATAGAACTTCTTTACAAGTGCTATTTACGATCTTATGAACACTACACAATTTTGTAGAACATAAAAATAACAAATTTTCACCATAACAATACAAGACTCGTAAAACAAAACATTATGTTAAGAAAAAAAAAAAAAAAACTAGTAGATCACTCTTTAATGAGCTTGAGTTACAGGAGAGAATAAAACAAATATAAAGTTTATTCTAGCTTCAAAATATCATTTACATAATCTGCCAACGTGGTAGCTTCACAAGCATCATGTACACATGCCAATACATCCCGATAGTCCCTTGTGATCGTGAAGTTATCATAAACTTCTCCATCAACGCTTTTCTTGTACTCAAGCAAAAGCGAGGAGCGATTAAAAGCGGTCAGTTTCACAAACCCCCAATCGCGATCTTTATACAAACTCCAAACTGGATTAACCGCGGTGTTATTCGACAAATGACTCCCTCCCCCACCAACCACAACATGAATCGTCCCATTCACAGTACCAGATAATGAGATGTTTCCGTGTTTACACATTGATCCTACACAAACATCAAACACATATATAGAAGTTCATATTTTTTTAGAGTAAATCATACAATGACAGTTCTAGCTAGTAAGCTTATATTATGTGTACGTTTTATACGAAAGAAAGAAAAGTGATATATACCTGATATATAGGACAACTTCTTTCGTAATTACCAACATGCCCATAAAATGCGATGTCCACTTTATATTTCTGCCATAACTTGTGCAAGTGTGCTCGACCCATGGGCTCTTCAAACACACCCTCATCGTCCGACCAACTGTTTGACGAGTAGCCAAGAACGCGATGAGCTGCAAATATCAGCCATGGTTGTTTTTGTCTGTCGACTGAAGCCAAACAATTCTCTATCCACGCGTATTGTTCGGAGTCCTCCCTCCAATCGTGCTCTGAATCAACTATACAGAAGTGAAACATTCCATAATCCGTCGAATACCTGTAAACATAATATAAACTTTACTTAAAACATAACTAAAAAAGTTTAACTGTTAGAAAAATATATAATGTTTTTACCATAATTTCGCTCTGTTGTTTGCAGGAACATAGTACATAGTTTGAGCTAAAACACCACACTCCCCACCTGAATCCGGAGTGTCATAGAAAGATCCGGAATCTGGGAAATCACGTTCATGGTTGCCGCTACACGATGTAAAAAAGTTTATTTTTTTTATTAACGCGTTAACGTAGATAAGTTAAACGTGCTATGCGTGTATAGATGGGTTGAACCCGTTTAGACATGACTTATATTGTATCATTAACTTGATCCATTTACACCAAACACTAACCAGTTTGTTTAACTTCGTATCGAGTTACGTCATGTTAACTTGTCATGTTATACAAACCTCGCAATCATATACGGTTTTACTGATGAAATAGGTTCGACTTGTGCGGTGAATTGATCCCATTGAGAAAGAAACCCATTTGCATATGCTAAACCTCCTATATGGAAAACTATATCGTAGTTTCGAAGGTCATTGATTAACTGGTCAGTAGTAATCAGTGATCCCGGCTGATAACCAACATACTCGTTTGAGCCATCGCGTTCGGCCTAGCATTAATGTTCATAACAACATTGTGACTAACATTCCTTTTAACTATCAAATTTGTTTTTCTAATCAAATTTCTACTAATACTACCTTTCCCATGTCTCCAAATACAATAACGCGCTGCAACGAGTCTTCTCCTGGATACGGCGATGACTTGAAAGAATATGTTTTGCTCCAGACAGTAAGTTCATTTCTCAACAGATGCCCCATTCGATATTCGTATCTGAAAATTTCGCTTACATAATAAGATGAAAAAAATGATATGAAAGTATAGAGGTCACACACTCATACACATACATGGTGTTAGGCCAAAGTTCCTTTAAGAAACTAGTGTGGAAGAAACCAGGGTCGCGCCATCCGGTTGTACGTGCAGGTGCACCTGTATGACCATTAAAATACATAGGTAAGTTCATTTTTCTGTAGTATTTATGTTTAACATATAACATATGGTCAAAAAAAATCTTTTGCAGTATGCAAGATGACACCATACCACACATACTGCCACGGGTAAAGGTTAACGTTCCAGCCGGAGATAGCCTTTTGCTATGGCCCTTCCTACCCCACTCAACGAGCGGGGTGGCTTCATCGGTATTGTAGCCGCTAGTCCATGTTACTGTCATCTACACAACCTCAAAACATAAGACATAAAAAAGCAAAAATGTAACACATACACAATTAAAGGTATTCACTAGTATTAAACTTGACATTGTGACCGTCAAAAGTGTCGCGTATATGTTGCTTTTTGAGAAAAATTGGGGGTTATTGCAATACCCTCGTCACTGCTGCGACAATATATGTGTCTGAAATCGTTTTGTGACAGATATCGTATGTAGTTTCTAAATCTACGACCGACAATATAGATATCACCCGTGGCTACATATGATCAACTATTTAAACTTTATAACTATAACACAAGATGTTGAAACAATTCAAAACATTTAGCCAATGTAGATGGATGTTGAGGTGTAGCTGCAATATTTACAGACAAAGATAATATCAGACGTTATCGATGAAAGATAAAATGTACCTCGTCCCAAACCTTTCCTTGAGCAAGACGAGGGTACAGAGGCGCCTTCGGGTTTGCAAACGACACAGGATCTGAAACGGCCACCAACTTTGGCTGTGATTTTCAAAAACATTATAAGTCCTGTATTTTGTTATCATGCTACTTGAGAAAATCCCAAATGAAGTTGAATTTATAAAGAATGACTCGACCCACATTTTCAAATCCGCCTGTAAACAACGCGAAGGAGAAATCTGCGCGTTGATTAATAAGCTGAAAGTTCAGTGTCGCTCTTCCTCTATGAGCATAATCAGCAGTGGAATGATTTGCAAATTTGTACTGTTACAGAACATGTTTCATGTTATTAGTTACGCAAATATATTGAAGAGTTAATTACGCAAATAACCCACGTGGTTTGATCAAAGTAACAAGTTTGATTATCAAACAAAAAAAAAAAAAACAAGTTCAACAATTAGTTTTTATTTTAATTTGTAACAAATTTTGGTATCAATGTTATTAGTTCCATTAACTCTTCTTACATATTTTGGTGGAAAGTTGGTTTTGTTACCAAAACTTGTTACGAAATAAAAATTTGGTACACAAAACTGTTATTTTTTCTTCTTCGTATTCAAACTTGTTACTCAAACCACAAAAATGATCCGTGTAACTAATTTTGTATTGTAAGATCGATTTATGGTGTCATACCTTTATCGGGGATGTGCATATATATGGAGCCTCGGTCCGGTTACCGCTTTCTATCTCTAGGTAACAATCTGATGAACTATCAAATTCAGTCATGTGTTAGAATTGTACTGTTTCTTATAAGAAATATTCTACAATAAGCAAACATTAATTAAGAAGTATTATAGATGTTGATATGTAATATTAGTTACTTGAACTTTGCTGGTGAAAAAACGCCAACCCAATCATCATTAGTGGGTTCAGGGTACTCAAGATCCACATTGATCCATTCGGTATCTTCGCCCTATGAATATATGAATGATTTTATATTGTATTAGTTATAAGGAGTATGTGATTAACTATAAATCAGAGAACTTTGACCCACGTACCAATCAGTAATTAAACTGATATATATAATGGACCTATGAATATGAATAATAATTTATTTTTTTGGTAGTAGACGTTGGTGTTCGTTCATATTTACGCATCAATGTTAGTTTGATTCTTTAACAAAATATATATGAATGGACATGAACACACATTTAATTCATTTATATTTTTGTAGTAGCAATTGTAATATTTTTAAAAAGCTTTTAGGTTACGAACTAATCTATGTTCTCTTCTACTCGAATCATGAACTACGGTAACTAAAGACTACTCTTCATAAGCTTTTTTTTTTTTTTTCTCTTTTTCGAGCATACACACTCTTTACTCTACATTTTTTGTACGTATAAAATGATCACCACATGCACTATACATAATTTGAACGTATAATTATATTTAGTTGAAAATTACATCACTTTATCATCATAATCTCTTTCTAACTAGAGTTTCCTATGAATATAAGATTACTATTTTAGTTGGACATACCACATTTCATCAAAGTGAATTATGGTTTCTATGTTGTTAAGGGAAGTAAGTAAATTTAACAAAACTTACATAAGTGAATCCGTGCTTTAAATTCGACTATGTTTCTTATATTCACGTGTAATTGAAACTAGATATGGTAATTTCTAACATAACATAAAACTAATTAGGTTCTGATTGTCATGTTACGTAACATGTTTAACAAATAAGACGTATCCAAATTGTCATGCATAGTTAAAAGGGTTGTCATCCGACTTAAATTTCGTATTTAAACATTCCCACCTGTAAATATTTAACTAACAACGCCCCACCAACCCAATTAAAACTTGCTAGAATTCAAACATGCAAAACAATATGAAGATATGTAACATTCTTTACCTTAGATCCAAGAAGAAGACGGTTGACACGAACGAAAGCTGATTCATGAAGAGCGATAACAGCTTTATGAATGGCAATTTTTGCAAGTGGTTGTTCATTAACGGGAGCATGAACACGATGGTCAGGGTCATTGCTTACAAGACTAGGGTGAAATGAAGCATGACTAACGCTATATGCGAAATCATACGAGACTAAAAACAATAACAATATGTAAAGATTACTTATCGTAGACATTTTATCAAACACTCGTAATTTACAACTTGAAAGAGAAGATTTTGTAGACTACTTATAGGTGGTATTCACAGGGTGATAATGACCAACGTTATTTTATTGAAAACATCAAAGATCATGAATTAGCTATAGGTGGTTAAAGAACCACATAAAGAAAATGTACTCGGTGCATTCAAAATGTAAAAATCTTTTTCAATTCTCTAGAAAAGAAGTCAGGTTTTATTTTATGTAGAATTCTAATTCACTTTATAAAATAGTTTCATTAAACTACAAACCAAATGTTCTATTTAGTAAATAAATGTATAAATCATATAAGGTATATTTGTATGGAATCTTACATGTTCTTAATTAAGAGTAAACATAGATAATCATTTTCATAAGTTTTTCCTAATTGTTTACATTTCATAAGCTACAATAATGAGATTATTTTTATTTCAACATGCAATCTTAGTTAAACACCCTTTAATTTGATCAACATATAATGACAATCGAACATGTTATACTATAAATTATCCATTGTAGATTTATTAAAAGCTCCATACGTTTTATTTACACAAAAAGCTACACTTATTAAAAAATAAAATACCATACTATTACACAAACTCTTAAAAATTGTCATCACCAAGCATCTTATTTCAACAACAGAATTTGAACTTAATCTGCTAGTGTAGTGGGTTCGCAACCATCGTGAACACAAGCCAACACGTCTCTATATTCTCGTGTAATGGTGAACGAGTCGTAAACCTCGCCATCGCTGCTTTTCTTGTACTCCATGAGCAGTGATGACTGATTAAACGCGGTTAGTTTTACAAACCCGAAATCATGATCTTTGTGAATGCTCCAAACGGTATTCAACTCCGAGAAAGAAGATAAATGACTCCCTCCACCACCAGCGACTATATGAATCGTCCCGTTCACTGTACCAGAGTAGTGAGCTTTTTCTTCGTTCACACATTGGTTCTGTGAAAACACATATGAAAGTGCTCGTTACATAAAGGGAAAATGAATAGGAAAACATGTTGAATAACGAGTCAAAACATTGTTTGCTAAACACTACAAAAAAGTAGTATTAGCAATAGGTATTTGCGACCAAAAAATATGTCGCTAACTGCGACAGAGAATATCTGTCGCAGATCTGCAACGACATATTTTTCATGGATTTTGAGACGAATACATCGGTAATCTATTGAACACCAAAACACTCACACCCTTATTTCCAACAAAATATCATTAATTTGTCACTAACCACCTCACCTACGGATATGTGACGAATAAATCCGTCGGTGAAGGCCGTTAGTTTGTAGTTTTGTAGTGTACATTTTAAGCGATTTTCAAACCATGGTACCTGATAAATGGGGCAAACTCTTTCATAGTTATGAACATGACCGAAGACTGCAATATCAACCTTATATTTTTGCCATAGATGCTGCAAGTGTTCTCGACCCATGGGCTCTTCGAACGAGCCTTCGAGTCCGTACCACTCGTTCGATGAATACCCGAGAACACGATGTGCTGCAAAAATAAGCCATGGCTGTTTATGCCTGTTCGCTGATGCCAAACATTTCTCTATAAACGCGTACTGCTCCGAACCGATCCTCCAATCGTGTTCTGTATCCGCTACACAAAAACGAAACATCCCGTAATCCGTTGAGTACCTACAGAATGAGCAAACAGTTGTGTTCTTACTAGACAAAAGTATCAAAACTTTTCTAAAGATTCGTATTAATGGCGTTACAATATTCCCGTCGTGACATAATCGGTCGCTAATCTGCGACGAAATTTTCTGTCGCTGACGTGATTAAGATTCTGGTTGCTAATCAGCAACAAAAATATTTGGTCGCAAAACTGGTCACACCATATTTGAGCGCAAAAATGACCATAAAAGTCATTTGTCACTAGGCGTGTTCAAAAAACCCAAGACCGAAAATAACCGAAAACTAAACCGTATAAGTAATCGATAAAACGAAGCAAATTGTGATTTGGTATTCGGTTCAGTTACTAACCGTTTCCGAATTCTATTTCAGTTTTTGGTTCAGCAAACGGTTACACAAAATGATAGTTATTCGGTTCGGTTATAAAAAAACCGAATAATAACTATAATCGGATAACCGAACCGAATAAACCAATTAAATCAATTTTAACGATTTAATCGGTTGAGTTTGGTTTGGTGAGGTCTATTTTTCATTCGATTCGGTTCGGTTAACGGTTAGCCCCCAAAAGTTTTCATAACCAAATAAACCGTTAACCAAACCTGTGAACACCCCTATTTGTCATGGTTTCTTAGCGATGTCGAAACCCGTCCCAAAAGGGCACTTGTGTTTTTTTGACTGGCGTATTTGGTTGTTTTTTAGTTTTTTTCAACGAAGATTTTTGCAACATGTTGTAAAAAATACCAAAATTTTGCTCGGTTTTCCGCAGGAACATAGAACAGCGTCTCAGCAGGCACGCCACACTCGCCACCAGAATCATCGGTGTCGTAGAACGATCCACTATTCGGCCAATCTCGTTCATGATTTCCGCTGGCAACCATATAAGGGACTCTTGAACTAATAGGTTCCATTTGAGACAAAAACTGATCCCATTGAGAGATGTAACCATTGGCATACGACATATCTCCTATGTGCAAAACCATATCGAAATTCCCCAAATCTTTTATGAGCGTGTCCGTTGTATTTAGGGCACCCGGATGCTTGTTGCTATACGCGTTAGCGCCATCGCGTTCTCCTTTCCCCATGTCTCCAAATATTATAACGCGTTGTAGTGAGTTCTGGCCCGGGTAGGGTGATGCTTTGAATGAGTACGTTTTGCTCCAAACGTACTCGCGGTTGTGTAACACATGACCCATTCGGTACGTGTACCTAGAACATGATTATAGTCAGAATAAAACATAAACAGTAAATTATTTGATAAGGTGAATTAGTTAACATACACCATGTTTGGCCAGAGATTTTTTAAGAAAGCCGTGTGTATGAAGCCGGGATCGCGCCATCCAACACTACGTGCTGCTCCTCCTGTACATATAATTGAAGATTGTTGTAGGGTCCTAATATACAAACACCCCATGTTATAAATCGACACACTCTCATACGTCTTGTATGGCCACATACGCGGCGTATAGGGTCGAAGATACTGAAAACGAGGAAAATTCAGGGGGCTGTCAGAGAGCTATACGCCCCATATAACCCTATACTACCCCTACACGATACATATAGCTAGGGCTACACGACACGTATAGCAAATTTTAACACTGATTATTATGAAAATTCAGGAGACTGTTAGAGGGGTTATACATCTCGTATAGGGCTATACGACCCCTATACGACGTGTATGAGGCTATACGATCCATATAGATATTTGGGGTGTTAGTTTTATAATTTTGGAATGTCCCAATATCCACGCCCTTGTGATTTGATGGTATGTATATGTAAAAAAGTCAAAGAGACGGCTCATTTGTGACGAACGTCGCAAACTTACAATATTTTTATTAGTTAAAGAGACGGTTCATTTGTGACGAATAAAAGCCGTCGCAAACTTACAATATTTTTATTAGTTTTTATTTACTTTATTTATTTTATACAATCTTCTCTATTTGAAAGTTCTTTTTCTATTAGTTTACAGCCATTGTAACCTCATAAAAGATCATCAACCAGTTGTAGCTAGTTTGTGCCGGTATGGAAAATTGAATTTTGGTCGAAAAGAAGTGTTTGTTACCACACATGTCGTTTTGAGTGAACGTTAGTGTTCCTGCGGGTGATCGTGATGGGCGCCAGCCCTTCATAGCCCATTCAACGAAAGGCACGGCTTCATCTATGCTGTAGCGCTCGACCATGTTACCGTCATCTTCTCAAACGTACAAAACATTAACAATCAGTTAAGACATTATATATGTGTCATAGTAACACTAGAAGTTATAATATAGCGATACAAGGGTTAAAAAAGAAAAGAAAAAAAACCGTCTCATAGTGACACAAGGTGTCATAAATATTTATTTAATATTAATTTTGTATCAATAGCCCACTTATGTTCTAGTGTAAATTATAAACTAGTGCAAGAAAAGTTAAAGTAGGCATTAAAGTCAAGTGTTTAATTTGTAAGCATACTGCAATAATTAAATTGTTTTTCTAACCAGTAATAAATTTTGTTAACTAATGTTAAATATTATTTTATTATACATGTATAAAACATGAAAATGACATAAGCTGGTGAACCATACGGCGGCATGAAATCATGTAAGATGCAAGTATAAGTGAATAATATAAGTAGGTTAATAGTTCTAAATAAAACCGGTGAGCCTTGTTTTTGAAACCTAAATCATTAAACTCACTTCATCCCAAGACTTCCCGTGAGCAAGGCGTGGGTAAATAGGCGCTTTTGGGTTCGCAAATGTTATCGTATTCGAGACTGCTTTTAGTTCCGGCTGCGATAGAAACAATAACGAGAATATTATATTAATCGATATGGATTTGAGTTAATATTGGTCGATAATTGGCTGGATAGTAGCATTCGGAGAATTAACAACGATAAGTTAGTACCTTTGACAAGCCACCGGAGAACAATGCAAAAGAGAAATCGGCACGTTGGTTTATGATCTGCAACCTTAGTGAGCTTTTGCCTGTTTTCGTGTACTTCGGATTCAAGTAGCTGGCATTCATGAACTGTAATGGATGCATTTTTCGTTAGTTTCAATTACACTACAACTAGTCTAGTTCAGTACTCTTGAACCACGGTTGAACCGCCGAACACAACCCGTGGGTGGACCGATTTTCAACTTTTTAATTTTTTTTCTTTCTAGCATCTTATTTATTCATTTCCGCTTTAGACTTTATATCAAGCTTCAGATTTCGTTAACAACGCAAATCAATGTAAAAATAAACTAGTTTCATATTTCTTTTAAAAAATATTATATAATTTTAAAATTATTTATGATGTTATGCAGTTTTAAAATGATCTGACTGATTAACCGTTAAGATAAAGTTGGTGTCTATTGTGTTCTATAGTGTAAAATTGGGGAAAATTGACATGAAACATCACCTTTATAGGAGATGAACATATATATGGAGACTGTATCCTTGTATAATCTTCAAAAGAACAAGTTGATCCACTGCCATTGCAACATAATAAGTTATATACATAATCACCCAAACTTAAATACACCTTTAAATTTAACACATAGAGAGAATTAAATCAGAAGCTACTTGAATTTTGCTGGAGAAAAAACCGCAACCCAATCATCAGCCGAAGGCTCGGGATGATCGACTTGGATGGTCACCCATTCGGCATCCTCGCCCTTCGAATTAACAAAAAAAAAGAAAAATCAAAAAACTTTTTGACGCGATGCTGATATAAAAACCAGCAGACGACTCATACCTGAATCAACTATACATAGGCGAATGGGCTAGAAAAAAGCCTTAATAGGTGCATAACTTTCGCTATGTTTAAAGTCACTAGATCAATCTATAACCTATAATAATTTTTTTTAAAACACGTGTCATTATTTTAGCTTATCAAATGACAAGTGCAATTATTTTAGCATATCAAAAAAATTATTTTTTTGACTGTCTTTCATAATAAATACAAAAATTATAAAAACAATTAATTTGACTTTTCTTTTTACTAAAATATGTTTAAAAAATATTTATATTTGTGTTTCTTTTCTCTCTTATATTAAATGATAACTGTTGTAAATAAGTAAACTAAACTATTAAACTTATAAAATATAAATATAGTTATTTTAATAATTGATTAATACATATTAAATATAGTGTAATAATTTTAATTCATTATGTGTTATAACTTTTATGTATTCATTATATTTTTATTTCATCAATGGATAATAACATTTTAAAAATAATTTTTTTATAAAACTAGTGATTTTAATATGTTTTATTTATTTCGTCCATGTAATACATGGACTCTAAACTAGTAAGTAATAGACGAAAATATATCAGCGAGCTGATCTTGTGACAAACCTCCTTTGACGTGGTTTGGCCAGCGTTCGGACCCAATTTTTATCGAATTGTTTTTTTATTCCCTTTTATTTGTAAAACGCGTGAATATTTGATGTTTGTAATTTACACGCATTTATTTAGAGAGCTAATTTTGTAATTTTTTTTAAATAGGGTTTGGTGTAATATATAGTTGTGTTTTCACTTATGCAACTTTTAACATGCTCAGCATTGTAATGTTAAATGTAAACCTTATGATCATAATAAGATATGGTACCTTTAAGCCAAGAACATATGGTGAAGCTTTAATGGAGGCATTTTCATGTAGGGCTAAAACCGCCTCGTAGATTGCGATATCCGCTAGCGGTTGTTCGTTAAATTTGGCAAAACCACCTCGTCGGTGGCCACCCGCTAGTGTTTGATGGTGATCATGAGATGAAGCATGGGCTAATGAAATGGAAGTAAATGAAGTTAAAAATAGGACAAAAAAGAAACACAGAAATATGTTCATTCTTCTGTGCATGTTGATGAAGAACTAATAGATACTTGAAAAAAAATATTGGAAATGGTTGCACAATTTATAGCAAATCAACATGCAACAATCGATCCACACATTTGGCTTCTTGTTTATTGGATTATTGTGAAATACAAACGTTTATATTGCATCAATTATGCTCTTCTGAACAATGAGGGAAGCTATGATAAATAAACGTTAAAAATCAAAAAGTAAAGATATTGTTATTGTAGCATGAAAGAAAAGAATAAAGACATGACTTTGAGGCTTCAGTAATAAGAATGCCCATCACGTGCTCTATCTTTGAAAATTTTAATCGGTTAAATCAAAGATTACTAGAAAACTGTACTGTTTCCGATAAGTTTCCAGCAAATTCTTTTGAGGGAATTCGGAACATTTTCTGACAAAACAAACCCTGAATATAGCTACAAAGTTCAAACAAAATAGTGACAAAAAAATGAAATCGTTGAAAATCTTTCAAAAATTTCCGACACAAATTTCAAAAAAAGAATTTCGTTGGAAGAATGTTAGAAACATTTTCCAACAAAAGGTTTTTTGTTTGAAAAAACTGTACGTTACTCACAAGTTTTTGACAAACAATTTAGTCGGAAATTGAAAATTTTTTTAGTAGTAACATATATGTAGCCCGAATATATAAATATTTACGAGAAACATATTTAGCAAGTATATACATTCTGATCACATTAAATCATGTTTAATAAGACATAGAACTCGGTGTCACAAAGAAAATGGTCACAATTCCAAATTTTGTTTAATTAACCAATAAAACTCGGTTCATAGAAAAGAAACTAGACATAATCCTTTTTTGTTCTTACTTCAATCTCATCTAACAACAGTACACACCTTGTGCTGATTTTACTACCCATCATGTCATCTTGGTTGTTCAAGATTTGTTTAAAACAAAAGTAAAATAAGAATACACGACACACAAATTAAAAGGTGTCGAGTACAAGCTAGATTGTTTGAGACTATAATGATTTATGGCACGTAGAACCATGTAGGTTTGAGGTGGAGTCTACTAGACCACGAGAGTTCCAAAGGGAGCTTAGAAGGATTACAGTGAGAAGAACTCCATCAAGAGTAATCCAGTCAATCCTAATGATCAAGATATCACTACTCGCATTTGACAACCTAGTTAATATTATGGACCGTTGTCAAATGTCACCCATCTCAGTTACCACTGATAATCAATCATGATGATCAACTTACCACTAATGTGTAGTCACTATTACTTGTGTTGTTGCATCTAACAACCTTGTTACTATTGTTAGACCAAGATATCATCTTAGTTACCATTAATAATCAATCCTGATGATCAAGTTACTATTGATGAGTAGTCATCACTATTTGTGTAGTTGCAAACTGTGACTGGAGGCAGTCAGTGTTGGGTAGTTGTGGTGTATGTGAAGGTGACGGTGATGAGTGGTGATGGGTGATGATTAGTGGTGGTTGACTTCTACGACGGTTGTGGTAAGTGGCACTGATGCCTATGGTAGGTGGTGGGACGTGAATGGTTTTGGCGACAAGTGTGGCATGTTAGGTTGTGGCAACGACGTTGGTTTGTTGTTATGGCGGTTGACGGGGGCAGGCGGTTGACGGGGGCAGGCAGTTGTCGGTGTTCATTAGCGAGACGACGATTGACATCAGATAGTTGAGGCTAGGTTTTTTTAAGATACTTAAAAAATATTCATAAAGCATACTTAAAAAATATTCATAAAGCATACTGAGAGAATTTGAATGAATCAAGTGTAATAGAATCAGTGTTGTAAAAATTGCTAGGCGTTAGTCGGGCGGTGAAGTAGAGACTAGAGATTATTGGATCAGGCTTTGTGTATTATTTTGTAAATTTATGTATAATTTTGTACTTTTATATGAATTAATTTTACAAGTTTGGGGGATAATTTGTAAATTGGTGAATATTAAGGGGGTTAAATGTAAAAATACACAAACTTATTAAATCATTAAACCCTAAAGTTAAAAACAACCTCCCTTTCATCGTTCCAGTTACCGGCAACTGCACCCTTCCGTCGATCCCGTCACCGGAGTTGCAATTCCTCGTCAGAATCGGAAAATCCAGCGCTGGAATGAAAAAATCCGGTGGTTATCGTCGCCGAAACACCGCCGATTTGGGCGATTTGGTCCGGATTTGATCAATTTTGACCGACTAACGGCCAACCTCTGATTTGGTGAAATCGAAGCGGCAACCTCCGATTAGCGACTAATCACCGACTAATCGGAGGCTAGTCGCGATTTTTACAACACTAAATAGAATTCATCCAAGTCCTTCTAACAACAAAGCATATTAAATATAAAAATTTAAATCTATCTACATTAAATTCCAATGAATTAATGCGAACAAGCAAACGCAAGGGTTTACACGTATTCAACTAAGATTTCTGTTCAAATAATTCTTTTTACCATTGAAATAAAAGCCAAAATTATTTTCTATCAAAGTTATAACATATATATTATTGTGTGTGTGCAAGCTATATAAAAAGGTAAAAACAAGACAAAAACACATGAATGATAAGTATATTACAATTAGAAACTAAATACCAAAAGCAAGAATCATTTGCTACTTCCACAATTTGTTTTCACTTGCATGGACGCAGTGTAATTATAATTGATAAGTTGCAAGCAACTCTTAGGAATTATCTCAAACATCTTGTGTGTACAATGCAACTCTTTAAGATATGGCATATTTTTAACATACAACAATTTTTGCTACTTCAATATGCCGATCTTAGATCAACTCTCATGGATTGTCTGGTTCGTTAAATTCCAAAATTTGTGATTTGCCGGCTTGTGCGTGTTGCATACAACCTACTTTGGATTTTCATCGGACACCTTATATGCATTCTGAAGTGTGAAGTATTAAAAGCCAAAACAAGTGATAATTCGAAGTTAAGTTTCTTTCGAAGTTAAGTTTCTTCCGAAGCTTAACATAGTTCTTTTGAAGCTAAGTTGATATCTCCCGAAGGTTATGTTTGCTTCGGAAGGGATTTGAAGTGTACTTTGGAATTCTTCCGAAGTATATGTCTTCTGAAGGGAATCTTCCGAAGGTTATTACCGTTCGAAAGATTTAGTTTAGGGTCCTTAGTGTAAATTCTCAATTTTGTTGAGTGTTCGTTATAGTTAGTTAAGATGCTATAATAAGGATCAGATGTAATCGGTGAGGGGATTCGAAATCATTCTAATCATAGTAATCAATTGAAAGTTCTTGTTCACAGCTTTATTCTTTCTTGTATCATCTTTATATTGTTGATATTCCGCGTTCGTATTCTCAATTAATTTTACAACAATTGGTATCAAAGCCCTGGTTTGTGGCTCAAATGAGAATCAAGATTCAATCAAAGATTGATCAGCGGCAACAATGGTGACTACGAAGTTTGAAGTTGAGAAATTCACGGGAAAAACGATTTCGGGTTATGGTGGTTGAAAATGAAGGCATTATCACCAATGAGTAGTGGATGCCTTGGCCGGAGAATCCAAGTTGCCGAACACAATGTCAGACAAGGAGAAGAAGGAGATGCTAGAATAGACACACAGTTCAATCATCTTGAACTTGGGGGATTGAGTACTCAGAGAAATATCGAAGGAGACGTCTACTGCAGGGGTATAGGCGAAATTGGAAAGTTTGTCATGACGAAGTCTCTTGCGAACAGATTGTATCTCAAGAAACGGTTGTACATATTCCAAACGGCTCCTAGGAAGTCAATTGAAGATCATACTGATGAATTCAACAAGTTAGTGTTGGATCTTGAGAATATCGAAGTTGAATTAGATGATGAAGACCAAGCAATCATATTCTTGACATCTTTTCCATCCTCTTATGAGCACTTTGTGGATACTTTGACGTATGGTACAGGCACTCTTACCATGGAAGAAGTATTGGTAGCTCTCAGTTCAAAGGAATTAAAGAAGATAACTGATTATAAGGAAGATGATAGAGAGGGCTTGGTAGTCAGGGGAAGATCTGAACTGTAACATCTCGTATTTTTTGTTAATTAAAAGTTAATCTCGTTTATTTTTATAAGGGCCATTGTTGTCAATCTTGAAATTATGGGTTATTATGCATATTCCTTAGTTGCCATTAAATTTTAATATAGAATGTCAATAAATAAAATATTAAATCAAACGATAATAATAATTATAATTATAATAATAATAATGATAATAAGTAATAATAATGAATAATAATATTAGTATAATAAAATTACTTATAATAAGATTACTTATAACGTATAAGAGTTATTAAATCTAACCATGTATAAACATAAACTTAAATTAAGTTTGGGGATTGGTTGCAAATATGAAAATTTGATTGAGAAGTTGGTGCATAAAATGTAAACTATAAAACCACAGAGACCAAACGTGTAAATCACAAAACCCAAACCCCATTCCATTTGTCACTCCCGCAATTCTGGCGAGGCACCGACGACATCTCCGGCCAAGATCGGTTAGCCCCTAAACCGGACCATAACCGCCAAAGTTGATGCCAAATAGATTCTAGTCGCATCCTAAAACCGATTCGAACACTTTATGAGCCATTCGCGATTAAAGGTGTCGATTGGGCTTGAAGACCGTTCGACATCAACACGTTAACCGTTCGTTTATTAAACACTAATAATAATCACATTAACTCAACCAAAGCGTGCGTTTATCTAACTCCAATCGAATTCCTTTTACAGTAAGCTTCTAGTGACTCTAAAGTTGAGAAGCCCTCTGTTAATTGCAAGTTAACAAGCTCGAGATATTAACTTTATAAAAATCCCCAAAATTCTAATACCCTAGTTCATGTTAACTCGTAAATCTCATATTAACCTAAATCTTGTAATATTTATATATTTAGGTGCCTTGTGACGTTTTATCTTGGAACGACATATATTATTCTTATTGATCTTCATTATATACTTATTTGATCAAGTGAGTTTTCCTTGCCTCCTTTTTACTTTATTTCACACTATTTTGGGGTGAAACATGATTACTTTATACATAATGCACTTGTAAACGTTTAGACTTGTAAAGCACTTGCAATTCATATTTTATCATGGTTATTTGTGTGTTGTAAGTGATTATATAAGATACTAGTTTGTTTACAATCATTAACTATTGCTAGCCTGGCGACGTCTTAGATCTTTGGGCCTGACAAGTCTATTTGGTGCTAAAGTCGATGTATTGCCGACTCCTGATGACGTATGCTTGTTCATCATGGGAACCAAATACACTTAGCCAATCTTATATACTTGTAATCAAGTCGAGGTTTGGTTGTAACGATATGTGTTCTATAACCTTACTAACTTATGACCTATGACATGAATTGCTACTTGTAACTTTATCATATTATTTATGAAAACCTTGGAAACTCACCAACTATTTATAGTTGACCTTTTATTTTTATCATGTTTCAGGAAATCTCCAAGTTTAAAGTGGACTTTTGAAGCTTGCAATAAAACTAGGACTTGGACCTAGTTAAATAAGTAAAATGTTATGTTATGTATTGATTTATGTTTGAACTTATTTCATGTTTGAGACTTATGTTGTATTTCCTTTTGAAACTTAAAATTTTAATATTTATATTTAAATATAGCGTTATGTGTTTGTGAACAATCTTAACCCTCACATCTCGACGTTTCCGCCGTCAAGGTTGGGGTGTGACATGAACAAAGAAACTTCAAGCAGAGAAGTGTCTCGAAGTCCCGGTCCAAGTATAAGAGGGGTGTTATGTGTGTGGATTTGAAAAGCATTTCAAGAAAGATTATCCTGACTTGAAAGAAAGAAGGGTGAATCAAGTGGATCAAAATTCATTCTGGACACAATGCGCATGATGATTCCTCTGATGGATATGAAAGTGCATATGTGTTAGCTGTCACAAGCAGTGGCAAGGAGGATGAGTGGATTATGGATTTAGGGTGTTCATTTCATATGACACCGGTGAAGGAGATCTTTAAAGAACTGAAGATTGAAGATCTTGGATCAGTAAATCTAGTGGATGATAGGCCTTCTAAGATTGTGGGTCATGGCACAGTGACTCTGAAAATGAATTATGGCATTGAAGTAGATTTTCATGATGTAAGGTATATTCCTAGTCTTAAAAGGAGCTTGTTGTCTTTAGGGCTGTTGGAGAGTTCTGGTTACCATGTTAGTCTTAGAGATAGTAAGGCTAAGGTAATAAACGGATCAATGGTAGTATTGTATAGAAGTAGAAGGGAGAATAATATCTACTTACTAGATAGTGCTAGTGTAGTAGAACCTCAGGTGGCATCTGCCTCAAGTGATAGTAGTTCTAAGGCTATGTTATGGCATAGGAGGCTTGGTCATATCAATCATCAGGGACTGGTGGAGTTGCAAAAGCAACAGATAATGACTGAGCTGCATAATTGTGATTTTGGTTTTTATGAAACTTGTATCCTTGGTAAACATAAAAGGGTAAAGTTTACAAGGGCTAAGCATGTCACAAGTGGGTTGTTGGACTATATTCATTCTGATTTATAGGGTCCTGCTAAGGTGATTCTTTGGGTGGTGTTAGATACTTTATGACCTTGATTGATGATTTTTCAAGAAGAGTTTGGGTGGTTATCTTAAAGAATAAGAGTGGCTTTCAATAATTCAAGGAATGGAAAGTACTGGTGGAAACTCCAACTAAAGGAAAATCAAAAAGGTAAGAACTGATAATGGGTTGGAGTTTTGCAATCATGAGTTCAATCAGTTTTTCAAAACTCATGGTATTTGTAGACATAGAACTGTGTCAGGGACTCCTCAGCAGAATGGTTTGGTTGAGAGGATGAATAGAACTTTGCTTGAAAAAGTGAGGTGCATTTTGGCTAGTTCTGGTTTACCTAAGATGTTCTGGGCTAAAGCAGTGACTACTGCTGCATATTTGGTCAATAGATCTCCATCAGCAGCATTAGACATGAAGACTCCTATGGAGGCATGGTCAGGAAGAAAATATGACTATGGAGGACTAAAGGTTTTTGGGTCTTTGGCTTATGCTCATGTTAGCCAAGGGAAGATGAAACCTTGGCCTGTAAATGTGTCTTTCTAGAATACCCTGAAGGTGTAAAATGGTATAGGTTATGGAGGATAGAAGGGAACAGACCTAAGGTGATAGTGAGCAGAGATGTAATTTTTCAAGAGAATGTCATTATAAAGATATTCAGAAAAAGGAAAGTCAAAGTTGAAGATCAAAGTGGGGTTCAGATTGAGGTGGAGCAGCAAGTGTGAATGATAAGGTGTTGATCAAGGTACCTCTAGCAGTAAGGTGTGAATGATAAAGGTGTTGATCAAGGTACCTCTAGTAGCAGGGAGATGGTAAAATGATTACCAGTTGGCTAGGGATAGACAGAGGAGACAAGTAATACCTCTTCTCAAGTATAGAGAGGGATGGATTTGTTTGCACTGGCCTTTGTTGCTGCTGAAGAAGAAAGTATTTATGAACCACTGTCATACTCTGAGGTAATTTCTATAAAAGAAAGTGAGAAATGGTGTAAGGCCATGGAGGAAGAGATGAAATCTCTGTATAAGAATGGCATATGGGAGCTGGTTAATAAACCTGAGGGTTACAAGCCTGTGTCATGTAAATGACTGTTTAAACTAGAAGATGGGATTTCTGAAGGTGAACCTCCTAGGTACAACGCTATACTAGTAGCTAAGGGGTTTACACAGAAGCTAGGTGTGGATTATAATGAAATATTCTCACCTGTGGTGAAACATTCATCTACCAGGGTTATGCTGTCGTTGACTGCTTCTGTGGATATGGATCTATATTAGTTAGATGTGAAGACTACATTTTTGCATGGGAAGCTGGATGAAACTATCTATATGAAGCAGCCAGAGGGGGTTTGAGGTTAAGGGGCAGGAAGATAAGGTATGTCTCCTTAAGAAGTCTCTGTATGGGTTGAAGCAATCCCCTAGACAGTGGTACAAAAGGTTTGATGAACATAGGGTAACTAATGGGTTAACAGGAGCAGCTATGATAGTTGTGTGTATTTTAAGGAATACAGTGAGAACAAATTTGTGTATTTGTTGATGTATGTTGATGACATGTTGGTGGCTTGTTCAGACTTGGAGAAAGTTAAAGCTACTAAGAAGATGTTGATGTCAGAGTTTGAGATGAAAGATTTAGGTGAAGCAAAGAAGATATTGGGTATGGAGATTACAAGGGACAGATAACACAGGATGTTGAAATTGTCTCAAAAGTCTTACTTGGAGAAGGTACTAAGTAATTATAGGATGGATGATGTGAAGACAGTAACTGTTCCTATAGGTGCTCATATTAAACTATCAAGCTCTGATTGTCCTAAGTCAGATGCTGAAGTTAGATATATGGAGAAAGTACCTTATGCCAATGTTGTTGGGAGCTTGATGTACTTGATGGTTTGTACAAGGCCGGATATTGGGTATGTTGTGAGCTTAGTTAGCAGGTATTTGTCAAATCGGGTAAAGCTCATTAGGTTGCTATGAAATGGATCTTAAGATATCTCAGGGGTACTAAGCACTAGGGTCTAGTGCTTGGGCATCATGAACATGAGAAGGTTGACAGGATTGTTGGTTATGTGGATTCAGATTTTGCTAAGGATCTGGATAGAGGAATATCTATCACAGGATATGCATTTCAAGTACTAGGAAACTTGGTTAGTTGGAAAGCTCAGTTGCAGCATGTAGTGGCTTTATCTACAACAGAGGCTGAGTTTATAGCATTGACTGAAGGTGTCAAGGAAGCTATATGGTTGCATGGTTTTGTTTATGAGTTGGGAATCAAAGTTGCAGACTCAGTAGTGTTCTGTGATAACTAGGATGCAGTTCAATTGTCAAAGAATAGCATGTTTCATGAGAAAACAAATCATATTAATGTGAAGTTACACTTTATAAGGGATGTGGTGAATGCTGGGAAGGTGAAAGTGAAGAGTATGTCTACTTTGGAGAATCTAGCAGATATGTTTACAAAGTCTCTATCTGGTGGGAAGTTCAAGTTTTGCTTGGATGCATTGGGAGTGGTTGAAATCTTGTTTTGGATTTTAGGGTGGAGATTGTGAAGTATTAAAAGCCAAAACAAGTGATAACTTTCGAAGTTAAGTTTCTTCCGAAGCTTAACATAATTATTCCGAAGCTAAGTTGATATCTTCCGAAGGTTATGTTTGCTTCAGAATGGATTTGAAGTGTACTTTGGAATTCTTCCAAAGTATGTGTATCTTCCAAAGGGAATCTTCGAAGGTTATTTCCGTTCAGAAGATTAGTTTAGGGTCCTTAGTGTAAATTCTCAATTTTGTTGAATGTTCGTTATAGTTAGTTAAGATGCTATAAATAAGGATCAGATGTAATCGGTGAGGGGATCCGAAATCATTCTAATCATAGTAATCATTTGAAAGTTCTTGTTCACGGCTTTATTCTTTTTGTATCTCTTTGTATTGTTGATATTCCGCGTCCGTATCCTCAATTAATTTTACAACATGAAGCAATCTCTTCGAATGCAACATTTGTTGACCTGCTTTGAAGCTTCAAAGTTTTCTGCACAAGCTTGAAATTTTGTTTTGAACGTTACTTTTGCAACTAAAAAATGTGAGTACTACCTGGCTCGTATTGGCTTATGCTAGCTTGATGGGTTATTTTAAAGAGAAATGAAAAAAATGTGACATTTCCAACTGGAAAGTGGCACTAGTTATGTTTAGAGTTGTAATTAATTTATTATTTGCCAATGAGTTTTAGATCAACTGGTTTAGGAGGATACATCTTATGACTTTTCAAATAGAGGTTATGGGTTGGAGTCTCACTATATGCAATATACTCCTAGAGTCCTAGTGAGCTAAAGTTTTCACATTAGACCTTTAGGTAGTGGTTTTCCCTTGAAATGGTGGATGAGCCGGGTCATTAGCGCTGTCTATGTTCATGGGCGTGGGTAACCTTTCGCCAATGAGTTTACCCTGGTGACCGGGCTTAAAAAGTATTCGTTGACCGTTAAAAAAAAAATTAATTTACTTTTGATGAATTAATTATCATTTATAGCAAAAGTGATAAATTCAAGAAACTTTTGATTGAAAAGTCAGGGTAAAGTATTTTACATTTGCTTTAACTACTCATCAATAATTATCTAAAATCAATATATGTAAAAGAAAACAGCGATGTTATACACTCTAGTTTTGTCGAGGATAAACAGTTCTATCTGGTTATAATTAATAACACCGGCTATTGAAGACTAAAATAAAATGATATGTTTGCCTCTAATCTTATGTTAACCCCGTAGATTCTTCTCACATTTAGTTATATATCTTTTTAACTAACTTTTTTTACCTACTAATTTGTAATTAGAAATTTTAAAATAATCAAACACCTAACATTTATGGCTCCTTTTGTAGCAATGGTTTCTTTTCTTTTCTTAAAAGAGTGAATCACTTTGCTTATTTATCTGTTTTCTCAAAGGATAGCATTTATACCTTTGAAAACACTAGAGATGATCGGAGTGGTGCCTAACGAATAATAATGTTCTTTTTTCAATATAAGAAACGAATTTATATCGAAATTTCTAAACGCAAAAAGTATATGTATTCAGTCTATTATTAATAAAGCATACTCGAAGATAACAATAATTATATATTATTACCGTATAATAACGACTACTTATTTAAACAAAAACATCAGCCAAGAGCTGGAAAAACAAGAATAAAGGCAAAAACAATTTAAGTTATTGTATATCATTAAAACTTCTCGCGAGTATAATTATATTATATATTATTTTAAAAACCATCAATTTGCTACCGTATACTTTCAGATTTTTTTTTCATTTTGACCACCATTTATTAAACTTTTTACCTATATGAGTATCCACATGTGTAACCTATGTTTATTTTTTCCTCTAGTGTCGGCACCTTTTTTCATAAGGGTAAACTAATCTAAAAAGACAGATTCAAAATGTTATTTTCTAGAAGATCCACAAATTTACCCCTGTTTCAAATTATGAGTTAAAGTTTTAAACTTTTTTAATAATTTCTTTTTTGGATTATTTTTCTTATATGAGGTGATGTGTGTCTTCTACGTCTACTTCAACATGTGGGTTTGTGACAATGTTTTAGTATTTTTTGTAGTTTTTTCGAGTTCACAGCAATTGTGGATATTTATACTGGTTATAAATAAAATGTGATGAAAAAAGTTTTAATCATAATAAAATATGTTTTTATTTTTGATAAAAAAAATTTAACACATTGACAAAAAAGAGCACACAATCTCGAAAAAGTAACAATGAAACATAAAAATAAGAAAACTTTATGGATGAAGACGACAATAAAACAAAGAATGAATACCAGCTAAACCCAGAAAAACATAAGGAATCATATTTTAGGCTTTAAAAAAATTAGAATATACTTGGAATGTGTAACAGCCCAAAAAATGATGGCATACCCTAACCCATAAAACACTAACAAACAAAAAATAAAGACCGAAGTGAGCCGGTTCTGGTAAAAAACCAGACGATTATGGACCCAAGGGACCGGAAAGGCTAAAATCAAACTTACTAGCTATTTATCAATCACGTAAACGATATAAATAGATGTGATATTTCACTCTTAATTATCATATAACTTCATCTTTCAACCGTTTTACTTGAGGTGTATGTTTAATATTAGCTATCTAGTTGTAGCTTTGGAACTCAAAGTTGTTTTATGATGGTTGTGAAGTTATGCTATTCTAGTCTTCTAAACTTCTATGTTATAAGTTGTGATGGAATGTTTATCACTATTAATCTATTATTACTGCTACCATTACTGTTGTTATCATTGTTATTAATATTATTGTTATTGTAGCTATTATCGCAATGCTTGTCCGAGTCATTCGTCTCTTTCTCCTTTAAAGTATTAACATAAAGCATTATGCCATCGTGACCTCCCTTTTGTCTCGATTATGAATTTATGATTTCAGTTGGCCCACTACTAGCATCGGGTTCTCTAGAGATGTTTGTTGCATTATCAATCAATAAGTTTATTTCTTTTTGGGTTACAAACAGCCCATATGTATGCTTTCATTTAACGATACGATTAAACATGTTTTTTGTACTTTTTTCAAAATTATTAGATGAAATTTTATAAGTGTACTATACGAGACACCTTCAAAAATTAACATTTGAATTATTATATGTATATAACATTTTTCTAATTTGGATAAGATAATTGTAACATTAAAAATTTGTATATTTTTCGTTATATCTTAATTCATAAACATAAATGAGGTGTTCCTAGATCTATCAATAAATTTTGCTTTGAGCATGGGATATATTAACCACAATAATAATAATAATTATTATTTATTATTACTAAATTGTTGATGTTTTTGTTATCGTTATTATTATTATTAAAATTATTATTTTATCGTATTGTTATGTATTTGTCATGAGAGTAGAAGCTTTACTCACTTAAAAGAGAAATGAATATAGGCTATTTGATATTTGATATGATACTTTAGTGATAAAAATAATTTTCTAGTTAGAGTGTTGGGTTGTGTGAATATTATTCGCGATAGCCTATCACTTTGTTCTAAAGTCAAATAATCAGACTAATAATTTTCAAATAATTAGCACAATTTCGATTCAAAACACAATAATTAAACGTACATTATATGCAAACAACTCCTAAATTGACTCCCTAATAAAATTATGTATCTGTAACCTGTAACCTGTAACCTGTAACCTGTAACCTGTAACCTGTAACCTGTAACCTGTAACCTGTAACCTGTAACATGTAACCTGTAACCTGTAACCTGTATCATGTAACCTGTAACCTGTATGTAACCTGTCTGTAACCTGTAACCTGTCTGGAACCTGTAACCTGTCTGTAGTCTGTAGTCTGTAGTCTGTAGTCTGTAGTCTGTAGTCTGTAGTCTGTAGTCTGTAGTCTGTAGTCTGTAGTCTGTAATCTGTAATCTCTAATCTATAATCTATAATCTATAGTGGAAAGAATAGGTCCAATGGCCTATCGACTAGCCCTACCTAATTCGCTAAGTGGAATCCATGATGTATTTCACGTGTCAAACCTGAAGATGTGCATAACTGATGAAACAATGGTCGTACCACTAGAAGAAGTTCAAGTGGATGAACAATTGCGTTTTATCGAAGAACCAGTCGAGGTGATGGACCGTGAGGTGAACACTTAAGCAAAGCAAGATACCTATTGTCAAAATCCGTTGGAATTCGCGACGTGGACCGAATTCACATGGGAACGAGAAGATCAAATGAAGCTTAAGTACCCTCAACTATTCGAAAGGACGATGCCAGCAGACGAAGGTATTGATTTAATTTCGGGACAAATTTCTTTCAACATGGGGATGATGTACAACTCATCTAAAACCTCGATTTCGATTTCTGTGTGCCAATACAGTAGACCAGTGATTGAACACTCTCACAAGTAACGCAATTTTCGGGACGAAAATTCTTCAACATGGGATATGTGACATCCGGTAAATTTCCGTTACCAAACTCCGTTAGTTTTTCCGTTAAGTCTTGCATACACGTGTCGTAACCACACACTAGTTGTCGTTTACGTGGTGACCTAATAAATAATAATGTTTTCATTATTGATAATCTGTTGATTATGTTATATGGTATTATTTTTAGTGTTTGCAGTTTTAAATGTTATTAGAATTAATCGCGTAACTCGTTTAATCGTGCCTATTGATTCGTATGTCTTGTGTTTTTTATAAAGATAACATATATTGTGACATTCGTCATTTTCGACTAGCTTTGTATTTGTTATCCTGTATTGTAAACCTGACTCGTTTTGGTCTTCGGATCTTTGAATATTAATAAAATGATGGATTTTATGTTGTAATCATGTTTCATACTTGTCGTGGCGTGACCCACAGTTCGTTTCAGCAAAATCAGTTTATTTAACGTTTTCGGTTCGTTTAAGGTCCGGACTTGTATTTTAACCATCCAAACCAACCAAGACCTAACCCATAACTATTCTAGAACCCTCCAAACATGTAGATACCTGGTCATAATTTATTTAAATTAAAATTTATTTTAATAAAAGAATCAAAGTGCACCCTTTTACCCACCGGACAAACGCATTACCCATTTCCTCAAACCCTAATCTTTCCCTATAAATACCACTCATTCTCACCATTTCACCTGCACATTTTCATCTTCTTCTCCCAAAATTTTTGATCTTGTAAGTTGTTCTAGCTAGTTTTGCTTAAGTTTGACTTTAAAAGTCAACGGAACCGAATCTTGCATTTCAAATCATTTCGGGTATGTAATTTTGGTTATTTTCAGTTTTTCTAAGTTATTTTATGTTCACAAAACCATTTTCATCTTTTATTTAAGTCTTGTGGGCATTCAAACTCATATTTATGCATTTTAGACCCGTTTGGGTCGTTTTCGGGAAGTTTACTCGATTAACTTTCTTGTTTGAGTTTAGATCTGGAATTTTACCTTATTTTTAGTTCAATGGTTTTGGACATGTGGTAACCATCCTTGGGTTCATACCAAGTCAAAGACCGAACCAAACCAAACGCTCGTTTAAGCACTTTAAATAACTTTTAAGTGACCATGTTACATCAAACACTTTAGATCTGAGTTTTTCTTGATATTTTAGTTATTATATGGTTGATATGAAGGTGTAGAACAAATCTTGGCTTGAACCCAAGTTTCAGGTAAAAACCGAGTAAAACCGAACACCCGTTTTAACGAGTTAGTCAATGTTCAAACCACCAAAAGTTCAACCTATCTTTTAGTTATGTTTTAATTTATATTACTCATATTACTTAAGATTTTGGAAGTGTTAGGACAAATATTAGCTCAAACCAAGTTTCGGGTAAGAATAAACCCGAGTAAAAGTCGAACTTATCGTCTTAACGAGCTAGTCACCGTTCAAAACGCCAAAAGAAAAATCTTTCCTAATTTTTTTTAACTTATGTTTCGCTTTATGTTATTTGTATTAATAATATTATGGTATGACGGAACCAAACTTGGTTTTATACTAATATCGGGTTTAAGCGAATTTCTTTATTAATTAAAGTCTCAAACTCGGGTTTAAGAGAGTGTAAGTCAGACCTTGATGCTTACATTAATGGGATCGTGCATACTAGCACTAAACCAACTCCCATATGTAAAACTTAACAATGGTTGAGTAAAACTAAACATCAAGGACCCGTTTTCTTGTAAAACTCATTTTATACTTACGTTATTTAAACACACTTTGTAAAATATAACTAAAACTCCCGAAAACCCAAGCCTTATTTTTATGAACTTTTATACCATTTATTTCATCTTCAATACTCAATACTTACTCAAGATCTTTCAATCTAGGACACGCACGTTAAAACCGTCGGACTCGCTTACTTGAGGATTTTATTCAAAATTTATTCATCAACGTCATTTTATTCCATGTGAGTAATTTCATCCCCGTTTTCTCTTCTATACTTTGGGGTAGCAAGCATACTTACTCAACCAAAAAAAATGATTTAACATCTAGATCCTCAACCCACAACCACTAGGTTATGTGTTGCTTAGAATAATTGTCCAATTGTATGTTATATACCTCATATGATTAATTGCTACATGTTTATTGCTTTTGATCGTTTAGCCTCATCCTCATCCTCAATAAGTATGATCATACGCTCCTCCTTGTAATATGGTAGTTTTATCAATTAGAAAGGAGCCTCATTTATTTATGATTGATATACCTCAATTGTCACTTTTATTTACGGCTTCACATATTTGAGTTGTGGATTTTTGCCTTATATTATATTTATAAAGTCATGGAATTGCTCACCAACATACATGTTGACAAAACATATTTTATGCAATGCTACAGGTTTGATTATCGGTTGATTGAAGATTTAAAGACGTTACTTTATTTTGGACCGTTAGGTTATTAGTTAAGAACTATTTATTTTCTTGTATTTGTAAGAACATGTTATGAAATGAATGAGTTGATTAATATTGTCACTTTAATAGTGTCGTGTGCATTTGAACAATCTTAGTTGCGCCCCGGCATGTTCCGCCGCTTTGGTCGGGGTGTGACAGATTGGTATCAGAGCCATGACTATAGCATAGGTGGTTAGACGTAACGACCTATTATAGTTTATGCTTTAGGGTCCCAAACGTGTTGCCTATACGTGTTACCCTACTTGATTGTTTATTTGCTCTTATTTACTTATTTATTTCATTTACCCTCATGTACACACACACACACTTTTATAGAAATCCAAGGTATCCTTATTCTTAAAAAAAAAAATTAATTAATTAATTAAAAAAAATCAAATTATGGATCTCAAAATTTGAGTTTGGGTCCCAAATTTTCGATATTTCTCATCTCCTTAAAGCGTGACATTATAACGGGTTCGTACTAACTGGAAGAGGGAAAATACCTAGATGTGAACCTTTG
Organism: Flaveria trinervia; assembly: GCA_025506515.1. Lineage (NCBI taxonomy): Eukaryota > Viridiplantae > Streptophyta > Magnoliopsida > Asterales > Asteraceae > Flaveria > Flaveria trinervia. The sequence goes on along the minus strand of CM046456.1, from coordinate 3,182,524 downwards.
GCAAAATGATTCCGAGAATCAAAGGTGATTTACTTACCTGGAATGTTCAAGTCAAGGTGTTTGACCTTATAGGCCAAAGCGAATGCGCGTTATATGGGTTGCTAACTTTAAGCAGTCACCGTAACCGTTCCGGTTACCTCCATTAATATTGTTGGATTGAAATATGAAAGCCACGGTGATACGTGGACTAGTGTTTTGATCCCTCCCTCGATTTCGATTTGTTTTGAGTTGAAACATGAAAGCCACGTTGATACGTGAACTAGTGGTCTTGACTTCTCATTTTATCCCATTTTATGATCTTGGTTGAAACATGAAAGACGCGGTGATTCGCGTAACGTTTCGACTCCCCGCATTACCTCGTATTTCCTTAATTACTGTCGGGACAACAAGTCATGGTGATTCATGTATGTATTTCCCGCCTCAAATCTTAACGTTTCAAATTTCAAATATATATATATATATATATATATATCATGTGTTAAAATGGTTTTTTTTATAAGGTTCACAAAATATTTCACTACAATCTCATATTTACATTAATCACCATCATATTTGGACTAGCTACCCAAAATCTCATATTGTCTCACTTTTATTATTTTTAGAATGCCTCCTCTTCAATCTCGTCAAGCTCGTCGCCCCAAGAACTCCGACCTTAAGATAGCCGAATTGGTTACAACTCAAATGGCTGCTGTACTCCCCACCCTTGTTGCTCAAATTCAAGCTATCCAACCGCAACCTGTTGCTACTCAAGTCACACCCTCTCATGCTACATTTACTTATAAACAGTTTATGGGCGCCAATCCACCAAATTTATGGGTGAGGAGTGTGCTACCACGCTCCTTCAATGGTTTGAACGCATGGAAAGCGTGTTCTTGCATTGTGAATGTCCGGAGGCCAAGCGAACCACTTTCGCATCAAGTGTGTTCGAGCTAACCGCCCTAACGTGGTGGAATAGCATCATGAATGCCAAGGAGCGGAAGTCGCTATGACTCTCCCTTGGAATGAACTGAAGGATATCATGCTCAAAAATTTTGCCCCAAGCATGAAATTCAAAAATTGAGGCCGAATTTTGGGATCTTAACAAGATAGCGGTAACAACTCCTCGCTTACTCAAACCGCTTCCACGAGCTTAGCCTTCTAGTGCCCCATTTGGTTACCCCACTCGAGAGGGCAATCGACAAATACGTTTCGGGTTTGCCAATGCAAATCCGAGATTCCGTCATGAGTAGCAAGCCACAAACGCTTAATGATGCGATCACTCTTGCCGCCGCCCTTTCGGAGAACCATGTCAAAGCAGGGACTTTATCCCGAAAGGATTCCAAGAAACCAAATGTCAAGGCCATCACCGATCCATCTCCAAGCTCCAAAGTTGAAGCCCAACCCCAATCCATCAATTACTCCAACTCATCTCACCACTCTAAAAAGAAGCATAAACCGAACCATCGAAACTTTGCTGTCACTCACCAACTCAACCCCAATCTCAATCTCAAGCTGCCCAAAATCGAAAACCTTACACCGTCCCCATCCCTTGTGCAACACTTGTCAACGCCACCACCCATCTTACTCCGCTTGTCGCCAATGCTCAAATTGCAATCGTTACGGCCACCTTAGCAATGTGTGTCGTGAAGCCTCCCGTGGACAAATCACTCTACCAAGTTTGTTCCGCATAATCCTCAAAACCGACCCATGCCTTTTGCTCAAACTCCTCCTCAACCGAGAGCTTGTTTCAATTGTGGAGACCCAAATCATTTCCGCAATGCTTGTCCCCGACTCACTTTTGCAAATCAAGCCCAATCATGCCTGCACCATACTACACAACTCAAGCCTACCAATTGCAAACTTACCAACCTCAAGTCCCACAACTCATGGCTCCTCCGGTTCAACCGCTCCAATCAATTCAAGCTCCTCCTCCCCCGCCTTCGCAAGCTCCACAAGTCACCCATGGCAACCAAGGGCGTGCTTTTATGATGAATGTCAACCAAGCCCAAGTTGCCAAATTGGTGTGACGGTACGTTTTTAATTAATGAGCATTTTGCTTCAATTTTATTCGATACCGGAGCTGATAGGAGTTTTATTTCATTTAATTTGAATCAACCCTTGCCGTACCCCGTACTAAACTTTCTCGACCTTTTTCTGTCGAAGTCGCCAATGGTAGCTCAATCACTATCGATTCGGTCATCCGCGATTGCATACTCACTCTTTGTAAGCGTAAATTCTCAATTGACCTCATCCCGATGCAAATGGGAAGTTTCGACATCATAGTAGGCATGGATTGGTTAGCCTTGCATCGTGCCGAAATTGTTTGCTATGATAAGTTTATTCGAATTCCACTCGCCAATGGTAAAACTCTCAAAATCTTCGGCAAAACTTCTCCCAAAAAGCTCAACCTCATGTCGTGTTCTCAATCTCAAAAGTACGTACGCCAAAAGTACGTTCCGTTCCTAGCTCAAGCGGTGGCAAAAGACCCCGGAGAAAGGAAAATTCAAGACATTCACGTTGTTTGTGATTTTCCTGATGTTTTTCCCGACGACGTCTCCGGTCTTCCACCCATCCGTCCCGTCAAATTTCGAATCGATCTTGTCCCCGGAGCAACTCCCGTAGCTAAGGCTCCCTATCGTTTAGCTCCTTCTGAAATGCAAGAACTGTCAAACCAACTCCAAGAACTCTCAGATAAGGGTTTTATCCGTCCAAGCTCATCTCCTTGGGGTGCACCCGTTCTCTTCGTGAAAAAGAAAGATGGCTCGTTTCGCATGTGTATCGACTACCGTGAGCTCAATAAACTCACCATAAAAAATCGTTACCCTTTGCCTCGAATCGACGACCTCTTTGATCAACTCCAAGGTGCAACTTGCTTCTCCAAAATCGATCTTCGATCGGTTATCATCAATTGCGTGTTCACGAAGATGACATTCCCAAAACTGCTTTTCGTACGCGGTATGGACATTACGAGTTCATGGTTATGCCATTTGGATTAACCAATGCACCCGCGGTATTCATGGACCTCATGAACCGCGTTTGCAAACCATTTTTGGATAAATTCGTAATTGTATTTATTGACGACATCCTCATCTTTTCTAAATCCGAAGCCGAGCATGAGCATCATTTACGTTCCATGCTCGATCTCCTAAGAAAAGAACAACTTTATGCCAAATTTTCGAAATGTGAATTTTGGCTAAAAGAAGTTCAATTTTTGGGTCACATCGTTAACGATAAAGGTATTCATGTTGATCCCGCTAAAATTGAGGCCGTAAAAGATTGGAAGACTCCATCCACACCTACCGAAGTTCGATCCTTCCTTGGTTTGGCCGGTATTATCGGCGTTTTATTCTAAACTTCTCCAAAATCGCGCTACCCCTCACCGCATTAACTCATAAGGGAAAATCTTATGAATGGGGACCAAAACAAGAAGAAGCTTTTCAAACTCTTAAGCATATGCTTTGCAATGCTCCTATCTTAGCCCTCCCTGAAGGAAACGACGATTTTGTGGTATTTTGTGATGCATCCAACCAAGGTCTCGGTTGCGTTCTCATGCAACGAGGTCAAGTTATCGCTTATGCCTCAAGACAACTCAAAGTTCACGAGAAAAATTACACAACTCACGATCTCGAACTTGGTGCCGTCGTTTTCGCTTTAAAAATCTGGAGACACTATCTTTATGGTACAAAATGTGTAGTATTCACCGATCATAAAAGTCTTCAACACATTTTCGACCAAAAAGATCTGAACATGAGACAACGGCGATGGGCCGAATTACTTAGTGACTATGATTGCGAAATTCGCTACCATCCCGGTAAAGCGAATGTCGTGGCCGATGCCCTTAGTCGAAAAGTTAATGTTAAATCTATTTTGCTCCATAGCATTATCATCCAAACCGATCTTCAAAACCGCATCTATCGAGCCCAGTGCACCTCCGTTGATGAAGGTAACATGTACGAAGAAATGTCATGTGGAGCCGAACTTCAACTCGAAACTAAACCCGATGGCTTACTTTACTTTCTCAATCGTTTATGGGTTCCCGATCGTGACGAACTTCGTACTTTCATTCTTGACGAGGCTCATAAGTCACGTTATTCTGTGCATCCCGGTGCGGATAAAATGTACTTCGATCTTCGTCCCATTTATTGGTGGCCCGGTATGAAAAAGGATGTGGCACTTTACGTTTCAAAATGTCTTACATGCTCAAAGGTTAAAGCCGAGCATCAAAGACCTTTCGGTTTACTCGAGCAACCCTCGATTCCTGTTTGGAAATGGGAAGACATTGCCATGGATTTCATCACTAAGCTCCCAAATACCCGAAACCAAAATGATAGTATTTGGGTAATCATCGATCGATTGACCAAATCGGCTCACTTCATTCCGATCCGAGAAAAGTATTCCGTGGAACAACTAGCTCAAATCTATGTCCGAGAAATCGTGTGCCGCCATGGTATACCAATGACCATCATCTCCGATCGTGATGCTCGTTTCACGTCTCATTTTTGGAAATCGCTTCAAAATGCTCTAGGTACTCGCCTTGACCTTAGTACCGCTTACCACCCTCAAACCGATGGCCAATCCGAGCGTACAATCCAAACCCTCGAGGATATGCTTCGATCATGCGTACTAGACTTTGGTGGAAATTGGGACTCTCATATTCCGCTTATTGAGTTCTCCTACAACAATAGTTTCCATTCTAGCATTGGTATGGCTCCGTTTGAAGCTCTCTATGGTCGAAAGTGTCGTTCTCCGATTTGTTGGAACGAGATTGGTGAAACTCAAATCACCGGTCCTGAGATGGTTCAAGACACTACCGATCGTATCGATCAAATCCGCAAGAATCTACTCGCCGCTAGAAGCCGTCAAAAGAGTTATGCCGATAAACGACGAAAGCCTCTAGAATTTCACGTCGACGACCTTGTCCTCCTCAAAGTATCTCCTTGGAAGGGGGTAGTCCGTTTTGGAAAGAAAGGAAAACTAGCTCCTCGTTTCGTAGGCCCATTCAAGATCCTCGAAAGGATTGGAAAAGTGGCTTATAGACTCGATTTACCGAAAGAACTTTCCGGTGTTCATCCTACCTTTCATGTCTCAAATCTTAAGAAATGCTTAGCTGAGGGTAATCTCCACATACCACTCGACGAAGTACATATCGATGAGACAATGCAACTTGTTGAAAGACCCGTAGAAATTATGGATCGCAACGAGAAACGAACCAAACGAAGCCGTATTCGGTTAGTGAAAGTTCGTTGGGAATCAAGACGTGGTGCCGAATTTACTTGGGAAAGAGAAGACGTCATGAAGGAAAAGTACCCGCATCTCTTCGTCGTAGCTTCTTCCTAATTTCGGGACGAAATTTCCAAAAGTAGGGAATACTGTGACATTCGTCATTTTCGACTAGCTTTGTATTTGTTATCCTGTATTGTAAACCGACTCGTTTTGGTCTTCGGATCTTTGAATATTAATAAAATGATGGATTTTATGTTGTAATCATGTTTCATACTTGTCGTGGCGTGACCCACAGTTCGTTTCAGCAAAATCAGTTTTTTAACGTTTTCGGTTCGTTTAAGGTCCGGACTTGTATTTTAACCATCCAAACCAACCAAGACCTAACCCATAACTATTCTAGAACCCTCCAAACATGTAGATACCTGGTCATAATTTATTTAAATTAAAATTTATTTTAAATAAAGAATCAAAGTGCACCCTTTTACCCACCGGACAAACGCATTACCCATTTCCTCAAACCCTAATCTTTCCCTATAAATACCACTCATTCTCAACCATTTCACCTGCACATTTTCATCTTCTTCTCCCAAAAGTTTTGATCTTGTAAGTTGTTCTAGCTAGTTTTGCTTAAGTTTGACTTTAAAAGTCAACGGAACCGAATCTTGCATTTCAAATCATTTCGGGTATGTAATTTTGGTTATTTTCAGTTTTTCTAAGTTATTTTATGTTCACAAAACCATTTTCATCTTTATTTAAGTCTTGTGGGCATTCAAACTCATATTTATGCATTTTAGACCCGTTTGGGTCGTTTTCGGGAAGTTTACTCGATTAACTTTCTTGTTTGAGTTTAGATCTGGAAGTTTTACCTTATTTTTAGTTCAATGGTTTTGGACATGTGGTAACCATCCTCGGGTTCATACCGAGTCAAAGACCGAACCAAACCGAACGCTCGTTTAAGCACTTTAAATAACTTTTAAGTGACCATGTTACATCAAACACTTTAGATCTGAGTTTTTCTTGATATTTTAGTTATTATATGGTTGATATGGAGGTGTAGAACAAATCTTGGCTTGAACCCAAGTTTCGGGTAAAAACCGAGTAAAACCGAACACCCGTTTTAACGAGTTAGTCAATGTTCAAACCACCAAAAGTTCAACCTATCTTTTAGTTATGTTTTACTTTATATTACTCATATTACTTAAGATTTTGGAAGTGTTAGAACAAATATTAGCTCAAACCAAGTTTCGGGTAAGAATAAACCCGAGTAAAAGTCGAACTTATCGTCTTAACGAGCTAGTCACCGTTCAAAACGCCAAAAGAAAAATCTTTCCTAATTTTTTTTAACTTATGTTTCACTTTATGTTATTTGTATTAATAATATTATGGTATGACGGAACCAAACTTGGTTTTATACTAATATCGGTTTAAGCGAATTTCTTTATTAATTAAAGTCTCAAACTCGGGTTTAAGAGAGTGTAAGTCAGACCTTGATGCTTACATTAATGGGATCGTGCATACTAGCACTAAACCAACTCCCATATGTAAAACTTAACAATGGTTGAGTAAAACTAAACATCAAGGACCCGTTTTCTTGTAAAACTCATTTTATACTTACGTTATTTAAACACACTTTGTAAAATATAACTAAAACTCCCGAAAACCCAAGCCTTATTTTTATGAACTTTTATACCATTTATATTTCATCTTCAATACTCAATACTTACTCAAGATCTTTCAATCTAGGACACGCACGTTAAAACCGTCGGACTCGCTTACTTGAGGATTTTATTCAAAATTTATTCATCAACGTCATTTTATTCCATGTGAGTAATTTCATCCCCGTTTTCTCTTCTATACTTTGGGGTAGCAAGCATACTTACTCAACAAAAAAAATGATTTAACATCTAGATCCTCAACCCACAACCACTAGGTTATGTGTTGCTTAGAATAATTGTCCAATTGTATGTATATACCTCATATGATTAATTGCTACATGTTTATTGCTTTTGATCGTTTAGCCTCATCCTCATCCTCAATAAGTATGATCATACGCTCCTCCTTGTAATATGGTAGTTTTATCAATTAGAAAGGAGCCTCATTTATTTATGATTGATATACCTCAATTGTCACTTTTATTTACGGCTTTACATATTTGAGTTGTGGATTTTTTCCTTATATTATATTTATAAAGTTATGGAATTTCTCACCAACATACATGTTGACAAAACATATTTTATGCAATGCTACAGGTTTGATTATCGGTTGATTGAAGATTTAAAGACGTTACTTTATTTTGGACCGTTAGGTTATTAGTTAAGAACTATTTATTTTCTTGTATTTGTAAGACAAGGTTATGAATGAATGAGTTGATTAAATATTGTCACTTTAATAGTGTTGTCACACCCTCAAAATCCACTTGCGGAGTTTTACCGCGAGGCGTGTGAACAAACCAGGATCACAGTCAATAGTTACTCAGAACGACTCTAAATGCCATAATTTAAACAAATCAATCAAAATACTAACGTTAATAATGCGGAAGCGTTTTTGAAAACAACCCAAGTCAATAAAGTATAACTTATGGCAAAACAAGTGCCAAACCAAAAGTAAACCATAATTGTTAAAATGTCACATTGTCTTGAAGCATAATGTCTTAAAATGCATGAACCATGCAGTGCTCCTATGGCAAGCAAGTTAAGGACCTGAGAAAGCATACTAAAATGTCAACACATAGGTTGGTGAGTTCAAGAGTTTGAGTTCAATAAACATGTAAACAGTTGCGATATATATAAGCAGTGTATGGTAATAGATAGCTAGTCTATTATCAATAAATATTAATACATAGTGATTTTGCAACTGAAGCTGACTGTGATAGTTGTTGCCTCCTGTCACGACTTACCATGTCGTGACAATGTTCAATAGGACAAATTGCACCCGGTTGACCTCGAGTCACACAGGTGGGGCTCGTCAGACCCAGTAGTACTACCCAAGTTTCCCCGCTATTAAATTTAACAATTCAAAAGTGTGAGGACTTTTCTCATGGTAAACAGCACTATATTAATATTATACACAACTTAAATAATGAAAGCGTTCGTATAAATACCAGTATGCTATCTCCCCAAAAGAGATTAAGTAAAGAGTGGGGCATGAACTCACCTGATGTATGCAAAGGTACTTAGGGTTTATTTTGAGAAACGAGAGGATAGCCAACCTTCACAGGTTACCTAGATCATGTGAGTACATAAGTACGTGTAAAAGACATGTGAAACCCTAATCATACCAAAATCAAAGACTCAAGCTTCCAGACAAATAGACACGTTTGACCTAGTTGACCCGTTTGACCCTTTGGTGACATTATGAGTTATAATTCAATTAAAGCCAATGAGCATATACAACATACATGATTAACATTCAAATAGTATCATACATATCTATATCAACCAGGTGTATCACATAGATCATCATACAATCAAGTACTATACAAGTCATGCGAATCTAGAACATTAACATAACCACTAGCTACAAAACAACTAACTGTCATACAAGGTTCAACCATTCATCACATGCCATGTGAAGCCACTCACGACTTCACATCCTAAACCCTGCCAATCCTACTAAGTAGGGGCCTCAGATCCGCACGCGTGTATAATGATCATAACCAAATTCTTTAAGCATATACATTGCATTCACAACATCACAACAATCAATTACCAGACCCAAGCATGATGTCCTACTACTACAAACATCCAAACCATACATGATTACCAATTCCAATTATCACCCATGATTATCCAAACATGCCATACAACTAATTTAACACGTTCTATCACACTAGAATCCATCCTTGAACATATTAGCAAGTTCCTATCATCTCGAACATGATCACAACTCATACTTCAACGTTTACACAAATAAAGTTTCCCTTTTGGGAAAGAATGTCCAAAATCTATCAAACATCCAAGGTATGCATGAATTCATCATAATATACCAATTCAAGCTCATACTAACATCTAGACATGATCAACAACACTTAACACCTCAATCTAACAATCTTCATAAACAAAAGTTTCTACTTTTGGCAAGCTATGATCAACATCATCAAATTAAAGATTTCTAGCATTCATAACATCAATCTAGCATCTAATTATCATCATGAACCCATCCATAACATCAATCCATCACTAGATCACTACTACATGCAAAATAAGTTACTATTCTTAGTAACCTATGAACAACGCATCAAAATCCCAACTTTCTTGCATAATCAACGTATTCTAACATTCATACAACCCAATAATCATCAAGCATTCATCAAACAATCCTCAACATCACATAATCAAGCCATTTTCGAATTAGGGTTTGCTTAACACCAAAATTCATGATCAAATCCCTAAAAACATATAATTCTTACATAATCGACGTTAACTAACATGTATACAATCTAACTAACATGTTAACATCATCAAACAACATCAATTTCGACTCCATGAATGCCAATTCACGAATTAGGGTTCGGCCACTATGAACAACTCACAAAAACGTGAAAAATCTAACCTTTAAACAATTTTTAACTTGCAATTGATGATTCCAACAAGTTGTGCACCTTGTAATCGAACGAAATCGAGGTCTAGAGGCTGGATTTTGATCGAATTCGAAGATGGAGAGGGAGAGAGGGAGGTCGCGGCCGATGGGGATGGCTTGGGGGCTAGGGTTTTGTTTTGTTTTAATTTAATTTACATATTTACCCTTTAAACCCTTGTGTTTTGGTATTTTATAAAAACTAAGCTTTAAACTCTTTGTAAAGTGTTTTTAACTTCATAATATAAAGATATAAACTTATAAAGTTCATTATATATCTTATCTTTATAAAAACACAAGACATACGAATAAATAGACACGTTTCCGCGTTACGCGATATTTTTTAATTAATCGTTTATAATGTGTAAACACATAACATAACCCAATACTCACATAATCATTTAGATTCACATCAAATTAACATTAATCATTATTATTAGGTCCCAACGTTCAACGACAACTAGTGTGTGCTCACGATACGTGTTTACAAGACTTAACGGAACTAACGGAGTTTGGTAACGTAATTTTACCGGATGTCACAAGTGTTGTGTCCATTTAAACAATCTTAGTTGCGCCCCGGCATATTCCGCCGCTTTGGTCGGGGTGTGACATATATAATGATTTTCATTAGTTTATGTCTTTATATTAATAAGTTAAAAACACTTTACAAAGAGTTTACAGTCTAGTTTTGATAAAATACAAATTACAAGGGCTTAAAGGGTAAATATGAAATTAAATTAAACAAAACAACCCAAACCCTAATCCCCACCCCCATTCGGTGCCGCGATCTCCATCCTCAACCCTCTCCATCTTCGAATTAGACCAAGAACAAGCCTCCAATCCTCGGTTTTGTTCGATTACAAGGATTACAACACGTTGGAATCGTTAATTGCAAGTTAACACACATTTAAAGGTTAGATTTTACAAGTTTTTATGGAGTTCTTATTAGGACCGAACCCTAATTCGTTTATGGGTGCTCATGGGGTCGAAGTTGATGTTGTTTGATGATGTTAATATGTTAGTTGGATTGAATACATGTTTTTTAACGTTGATTATGCATGAATTGTATGTTTTTAATGGATTGATCATGACTTTGATTTTAGGCAAACCCTAATTCGAAATTAGTGTGATTATGTGAAGTTGATGATTTTTTGATAAATGTATGATGATTAGTAGGTTGTATGAATGTTAGGATACATTGATCTTGCAAGAAATTGATGAATTGAAGTTGGTGTTCATAGGTTACCAATAATAGTAACTTTATTTCCATGACATGATGATCTGATGATAGACTGATGTGTTGATGGTTCATGATGATAATTAGATGCTAGATTGTTGATATGAATGCTAGAAATCTTAGAATGAATGTTGTTGTTCATATCTTGCCAAAAGTGGAAACTTTTGTTCATGATGATTGTTAGATTATGATGATTAGGCATTGTTGATCATGTCTAGATGTTGTTATGAGCTTGAGATGATATAATTGAATGAATTCATGAATACATTGAGTGTTTGATAGATGTTGGAATGTACTTTCCCAAAAGGGAAACTTATTTGCATAACGTTTGAAGGATGATAGCTTGAACATGTTTGAGATGTTAGGAGCGTGTTAGTAAGTTCATGGATGAATTCTAATATGATAGAACATGTTAAATTAGTTGTATGGGATCTTGGAATCATGGGTGATGTTTGGACTTTGATGAGCATATATGGTGTTGATGTTGGTTACTAGCTAAGACATCATGTTTGGGACAGGAAATTAATTGTTGTGATATATGTTGAATGCAATGAACATGGTTAATGAATATGATTGATCATCATACACGTGTGCGAATCTGAGGCCCCTACTTAGTAGGATTGGCAGGATTTAGGATGTGAATTCGTGAGTGGCTTCACATGGCATGTGGTGCGTGATTTGATCTTGTGTGGCATGTTAGTTGTGTTATAACTAGTGGACATGTTAATGTTCTAGATTCGCATGACTTGTATGATACTTGGTTGTATGATGATCTAAGTGATACACCTGGATAATATAGCATACATATGATCCATTTGAATGTTAACCATGTATGATATATGTGTATGATTGCTTGAATGGTTTAAAACACATAAAGTCACCAACGGGTCTAATGGGTCAACTGGATCAAACGTGTCTGTTTTTCTGAAACCTTGAGTCCTTGGTTGTAGTGTACTTAGGGTTCCACATGTTTTCTGTATACACGTACTCATGTACTTATATGATATAGGTAACCTCTGAAGCTTGTCTGTCCATTCTGTCTGTCAAGTAAAGCTCTAAGTGTCTATCACGCATATCAGGTGAGTTCATGCCCCACTCTTTACTTAATCTCTTTTGGGGGAGATAGCATACTGTTAATCACAAACGCTTTATATATTCAAGTTGTGTATAATATTAGTATAGTGTTGATATCATGGAAAAGTCCTCACACTTTCGAATTGTTAATATTGAATAGCGGGGAAATTTGGGTAGTACTACTGGGTCTGATGAGCCCCACCTGTGTGACTCGAGGTCAACCGGTGCAATTTTTCCTATTGAACATTGTCACGACCTGTTAAGTCGAGACAGGAGGCAACAACGTAACACAGTCAGCTTCAATTGCGAAATCACTATTAGTTAATATTTATTGTTAATGGACTAGCTATCTATTACAATGCACTACTTTTATATCTTTGTTATTATACTGCTTATGTTTGAATATCACTCTTGAACTCACCAACCATTGTGTTGACATTTTAGTATGCTATTCTCAGGTCATTAGCTTGCTTTCCATTAGGAGCACTACATGGTTTCACTTGCATTCTAAGACTCGGTCTTCGGGACATTTTTTATTGTTTTAATGGTTAATGTTTACTCTTTTGGGTTGGCGCATGTTTTGCCATAGTATACATTTTTATTTATTTGGGTTGTTTTACAAAACGCTTCCGCGCAGTTTAAAGTTTATACTTTGGTTGATTTTATTTCAATTATGGCATATAGAGTTGTTCTAAGTAACTATTGACTGTGATCCTGGTTTGTTCACACGCCTCGCGTAAAACTCCGCATGTGGATTTTGAGGGTGTGACAGATTGGTATCAAAGCCATTGGTTATAGGGAACTAGGTTGCATACACATTACACTATAACCGCACACAGTTAATTAGTTACATGTGCCTTATTCTCATCTACTGTATACTCATTGGCATACACGTCACACTCTTTGCAGCATGGCATCGTCATCGAGAGCTTCAGGTAAGCAGCCTGAATCACCTTCACGATCTGAATCCCCACCTCCCGCACCTGTACCTGACAATGGGTTCGATTGGCTCCAACTAGCTTATCCTCGAGAGGAGATTGACAGGAGATTGAGCAGCATCGAGTCAGGCGGCTCACGGGTGATGTCTGTACACTGCAGCATGAGGTCTACAAACTAAGACATCAACTGGATGAACTCGAGGAGCAACATGGGAAGACCCTAAACAGGTGTCACCATATGCAAGATGGTCTCATAGCACTCCAAGGGCGCGTGACTGCCTGTGAACAGCGGACGCCGTAGCCGATAATAGGATTGCCATCTTAGAAGCCCAACTAGCGGCACTTCAGATTGCTATAGCTCCTGCTCCTGTAGTAGACCCTGAGGATGAGGATCTCGAGGAGGACCCGAGGAGGAGGAACCGGTGGAGATGGAGGATGACAGTGATGGGTCAGATGTTGTCGATTGACTTTCTTTATATGACTTAGACTACGTAGTGTTTTTCTTTTGAAACCTATGTGGGAAGGGTTGTTTCCCCACACGAACGACAACTTAAATTTTGACATTGATAATACATTGTGACTCATTTACAATTTATTTACTTTGGTTATCATTTTTGTTATGAATGTTGTGGTTGTAATGATTCATTAGTTTTTTTTACTTACTGTTTACCGTGCTTTAATGAGATAAATGTGTTTGATGTTCCTCATTATTGTATTTGTGAATGTAAAGTGAAAAGAATGGACGCCCGTGGATGTGGACGTGGACGCGGTTATGGACGCGAACGGGGACGTGGCACTGGAGAACAGGGCGGTGGTGCTATTAACATGACCCCCGCAGAATTAGTTGTTCTAATTAATGAGCATGTTCAGGCGGCAGTGGCTGCTGCCCACGCGGGTCAGCCAACAGGTAAACAATGATAGAAAGATAAATCTGATATCCTTCATAACTGTATGGGATGTCTGATTGATGTGTGTTTGTTTTAAAACAGGACCACCGATGTGCACCTATAAGTCCTTTATGGATTGTAAACCACACACCTACAGCGGTACTGAGGGTGCTGTAGGGCTTGTACAATGGTTCGAGAAGACTGGGTCTGTCTTCTCCAAATGTAACTGTCCACCTGCTGATCAAGTGAAGTATGCCACCGGGACTTTAGAGGGTGCTGCTTTGTCTTGGTGGAACACGCAAGTCCAGATGCTAGGACAAGCGATGGCGAATGGACTTCCATAGGGTGAGTTCAAAACAATGATGACTGAGGATACTGTCCTCGCAATGAAGTGCAGAAGTTAGAGATGGAGTCTGGCAACTGAAGATGCAGGGCTCGAAAATCGAGGCCTACACCACCAGAACCCATGAACTAGCAACTTTGTGCCGGGAATGGTGAATGAGGTGCATAAGAGGGTGGAGCATTACATACGGGGATTAGTACCCGAAATCCAAAGTATGGTAACTGCTTCCAACCTAACCACAATTCAGCAAGCCATCCAGCTAGCTCATAAGCTAACTAACCAAGCCGTGGAGCAAGGACGTCTACCCAAGCGGGGCGCTGTGGCGAGCGTGCCCGACAACAAAAGAAAGTGGGATAGTGCCAACAACACCAACATCATCATCTTCTAGCGGTCAACCTCAACCTCAACAGCAACAACAGCCAGTCCAGCAGCAACGGAGGTTCGACAATAACCGTAACTTCAACCAAATGGCTGCAAATAATCAAGGACCCAGTGGTTATGGTGGTAGACATCCGAAGTGCACTTGGTGTAATTACCATCACGTGGGAAGGTGTGATAACTTCAAGTGTCAACGCTGTGGAAAAATGGGACACGCTGCTAAGGATTGTCATGGTGAGCTGGTAAGGAGGCCACAACAACCTCAGGAAACTCCCAAAGGTTGTTTTGAATGTGAGAAAGAAGGGCATTACAGGCGAAACTGCCCACAACTAAGGAGAAATGGTATTGGCAACAACAACAACAACAACAACGGTAATAACAAGAACGGTGGTAATGGCACTGGTAATGGCGGCAATAAAGATGGAGCCAAGGGGACAGCCTTCGTCATTGGCTCAGGTGAGGCTCTAAATGATCCCACAACTGTTACTGGTAGGTTCTCTGTTAATGGTTGTTTTGCTACGGTACTATCGATACTAGAGCCGATAGGAGTTTCGTGTCCTTAAAGTTCTGTAGTCTTTTAAGTGATATACCCTCTGCCTTAGAATCTAAATACACTGTGGAATTAGCCAAGGTAAATAGATCCATGTAACGCATATCCTTAAAGACTGTAAGATAGAACTTGTGGTCATACTTTCGTTATAGATCTTATGCCTGTTACGCTAGGGAGTTTTGATGTTGTGATAGGCATGGATTGGCTCTCTAGCAAGCAAGCGGAAGTCATATGTCATGAGAAGATCATACGAATCCCTGTTGGTGACAAAATCCTTACCGTCATAGAGGTGATAGGAGTGGTGCTGTGATAGGCATCATCTCATACATGAAAGCTCAAAAGTTATTACGAAAGGATCGTGTGGCTATTCTAGCACTCGTAACCGATAAGCAGCAGAAGAAAGGAAAATGGAGGATATTCCCATAGTGCGCGACTTTCCAGAGGTGTTTCCAGAGGATCTTCCTGGATTACCACCTCACCGTCAAGTGGAATTCCAGATTGAGTTGACTCCCGGCGCAGCTTCGATTGCTAGGGCACCTTATCGATTAGCACCAAACGAGCTACAAGAGTTGTCATCACAACTTCTGAAGCTTTTAGATAAGGGCTTTATTCGACCTAGCACATCACCTTGGGGAGCTCCTGTTCTTTTTGTTAAAAGAAGGATGGCACATTCCGGATGTGCATCTATTATAGAGAGTTAAACAAAGTAACAGTCAAGAACCGATACCCTTTACCTCGTATCGACGATTTGTTTGATCAGCTTCAGGATCGAGCTATTATTCGAAAATTGACTTGAGATCTGGTTATCATCAACTTAGAGTTCGAGAAGAAGACATTCCAAGACTGTGTTTCGTACTCGTATGGTCATTATGAGTTCTTGGTCATGCCTTTGGGTTGACTAATGCACTGTTGTGTTCATGGACCTCATGAACCGAGTGTGCAAACCCTATCTTGATCAGTTCGTCATTGTTTATCGATGATATACTGATATATTCTAGGACCAAGGAGGATCATGAAGAGCACTACGAATGATCTTAGAACTATTGAAAAATGAGCTGTTGTATGCCAAATTCTCAAAGTGTGATTTTGGATACGAGAAGTGCAATTCCTAGGTCATATTGTCATGAGAAAGGGATATATGTTGATCCTGCAAAATAGAGGCGATAAAGAATGGACTACACCCAAAATGCCGAATGAGATAAGACAATTTCTGGGATTAGCAGGATATTATCGATGATTCATAGAAGGATTTTCTAAGATCGCACAACCTCTCACGGCCTTGACCCACAAAGGAACGACATACAAATGGAGTGAGAGCCAAGAATCAGCTTTTCAATTGTTAAAACAAAAACTCTGTACTACCCCGATATTAGCATTACCAGAGGGAACAGATGACTTCGTGGTGTATTGCGATGCATCCATTCAAGGATTGGTTGTGTCTTGATGCAACGAGAAAAGGTGATAGCCTACGCCTCGAGACAACTAAAGGTTCATGAGAAGAACTATACCACCCATGACTTAGAATTGGGTGCAGGTTTTTGCCTTAAAGATCTGGAGACATTACTTGTACGGTACCAAGTGCACTAGCTACACCGATCACAAGAGTCTTCAACATATCTTCGAGCAAAAAGAGTTGAATATGAAGCAACGACGTTGGGTTGAACTACTAAACGACTATGATTGCGCTATTAAGTACCATCCGGGAAAGGCGAACGTAGTTGCCGATGCCTTAAGCCGGAAGGAAACAGCTAAACCCAGACGGGTGCGAGCTTTACAGCTTACTATTAGTACCCAACAGCCCGAACAGGTTAAGGAGGCGCAAATGGAAGCCTTAAAAGCAGAAAATGTTGGTTCTGAGTCGTTAAGGGGAATGGAAAAACAGCTGATGGTGAAAGAGGATGGAATTTGGTATTTCATGGATAGACTTTGGGTGCCTGTTTATGGAAATCTGAGAGATTTATTTATGAGCGAGGCACACAAATCTAAGTATTCTATACATCCTGGATCCAACAAGATGTATCATGACCTAAAGGCGCACTACTGGTGGCCTAACATGAAAGCGGATGTAGCTACGTATGTGAGCTAGTGTTTGACCTGCTCGAAAGTAAAAGTGGAATATCAAAAACCATCTGGACTGTTACAACAACCTGAGATACCAATGTGGAAATGGGAATAGATCTCCATGGATTTTATTACTAAGTTACCCCGAACTAATACTAGTTGTGACACGATATGGGTTATTGTGGATCGATTGACAAAGTCTGCTCACTTCCTTGCAATTAGGGAAATGGATAAGATAGAGAAATTGACTCGACTGTACCTTAAAGAGATTGTTTCGAGACACGGTGTACCGATCTCAATTATTTCCGACCGTGACGCTCGTTTCACGTCACATTTCTGGCAATCATTGTAGAAATCTTTGGGTACACGATTAGATATGAGTACTGCTTATCACCCACAGACGGATGGTCAGAGTGAGCGTACCATACAAACGTTGGAGGATATGCTACGTGCTTGTGTGATTGACTTCGGGAATAACTGGGAGATTCACCTGCCATTGATGAAGTTTTCTTATAACAACAGTTATCATACTAGCATACAGGCAGCACCTTTTGAGGCGCTGTATGGGAGAAAATGTAGATCACCAGTTTGCTAGGCAGAAATTGGTGATAGTCAGCTAACAGGTCCCGAGTTAATTCATGAGACAACCGAGAAGATTGTGTAGATACGAAACCGTATGGCTGCAGCGCGAGACAGACAAAAGAGTTATGCTGATAAGAGGCGGAAACCTTTAGAGTTTCAGGTTGGTGATAAGGTTTTGTTGAAAGTCTCAACATGGAAAGACGTAGTTCGGTTTGGTAAGCAAGGGAAGCTAAATCCGAGGTATGTTGGACCATTTGAAATAGTGGAAAGAATAGGTCCAGTGGCCTATCGACTAGCCCTACCTGATTCGCTAAGTGGAATCCATGATGTATTTCACGTGTCAAACCTGAAGAAGTGCATAACTGATGAAACAATGGTCGTACCACTAGAAGAAGTTCAAGTGGATGAACAATTGCGTTTTATCGAAGAACCAGTCGAGGTGATGGACCGTGAGGTGAAAACACTTAAGCAAAGCAAGATACCTATTGTCAAAATCCGTTGGAATTCGCGACGTGGACCGGAACTCACATGGGAACGAGAAGATCAAATGAAGCTTAAGTACCCTCAACTATTCGAAAGGACGATGCCAGCAGACGAAGGTATTGATTTAAATTTCGGGATGAAATTTCTTTCAACATGGGGATGATGTGACAACTCATCCAAAACTCACTCGATTTCGATTTCTGTGTGCCAATGCAGTAGACCAGTGATTGAACACTCTCACAATGTAACGTAATTTTCGGGACAAAAATTATTTCAACATGGGGATAATGTGACATCCGGTAAATTTCCGTTACCAAACTCCGTTAGTTCCGTTAAGTCTTGCATACACGTGTCGTAAACACACACTAGTTGTCGTTTAACGTTGGTGACCAAATAATAATTAATAATGTTACATTATTGATAATCTAGTTGATTATGTGATTATGGTATTATGTTTATGTGTTTGCATGTTTTAAATGTTAATTAGGAAATTAATCGCGTAACGCGGAAACGTGCCTATTTATTCGTATGTCTTGTGTTTTATAAAGAAAAAATATAATGATTTTCATTAGTTTATATCTTTATATTAAAAACACTGTACAAAGAGTTTAAAGTCTAGTTTTGATAAAATACAAATTACAAGGGCTTAAAGGGTAAATATGAAAATTAAATTAAACAAAACAACCCAAACCCTAATCCCCACCCCCATTCGGCCGCGATCTCCATCCTCAACCCTCTCCATCTTTGAATTCAACCAAGAATAAGCCTCCAAGCCTCGGTTTTGTTCGATTACAAGGATTACAACACGTTGGAATCGTTATTGCAAGTTAACACACGTTTAAAGGTTAGATTTTACAAGTTTTTATGGAGTTCTTATTAGGACCGAACCCTAATTCGTTTATGGGTGCTCATGGGGTCGAAGTTGATGTTGTTTGATGATGTTAATATGTTAGTTGGATTGAATACATGTTGTTTAACGTTGATTATGCATGAATTGTATGTTTTTAATGGATTGATCATGAACTTTGATTTTAGGCAAACCCTAATTCGAAATTAGTGTGATTATGTGAAGTTGATGATTTTTTGATAAATGTATGATGATTAGTAGGTTGTATGAATGTTAGGATACATTAATCTCGCAAGAAATTGATGAATTGAAGTTGGTGTTCATAGGTTACTAATAATAGTAACTTTATTTCCATGACATGATGATCTGATGATAGATTGATGTTGTTGATGTGTTCATGATGATAATTAGATGCTAGATTGTTGATATGAATGCTAGAAATCTCAAAATGAGTGTTGTTGTTCATATCTTGCCAAAAGAGGAAACTTTTGTTCATGATGATTGTTAGATTATGATGATTAGGCATTGTTGATCATGTCTAGATGTTGTTATAAGCTTGAGATGGTATAATTGTAATGAATTCATGAATACATTGAGTGTTTGATAGATGTTGGAATGTACTTTCCCAAAAGGGAAACTTTATTTGCATAACGTTTGAAGGATGATAGCTTGAACATGTTTGAGATGTTAGGAGCGTGTTAGTAAGTTCATGGATGAATTCTAATATGATAGAACATGTTAAATTAGTTGTATGGGATACTTGGATAATCATGGGTGATGTTTGGACTTTGATGAGCATATATGGTGTTGATGTTGGTTACTAGCTAAGACATCATGTTTGGGACAGGAAATTAATTGTTGTGATATATGTTGAATGCAATGAACATGGTTAATGAATATGATTGTGATCATCATACACGTGTGCGAATCTGAGGCCCCTACTTAGTAGGATTGGCAGGATTTAGGATGTGAATTCGTGAGTGGCTTCACATGGCATGTGGTGCGTGATTTGATCTTTGTGTGGCATGTTAGTTGTGTTATAACTAGTGGACATGTTAATGTTCTAGATTCGCATGACTTGTATGATACTTGGTTGTATGATGATCTAAGTGATACACCTGGATAATATAGCATACATATGATCCATTTGAATGTTAACCAGGTATGATATATGTGTATGATTGCTTGAATGGTTTACAACACATAAAGTCACCAACGGGTCTAATGGGTCAACTGGGTCAAACGTGTCTGTTTTTCTGAAACCTTGAGTCCTTGGTTGTAGTGTACTTAGGGTTCCACATGTTCTCTGTATACACGTACTCATGTACTTATATGATATAGGTAACCTCTGAAGGTTGTCTGTCAATTATGTCTGTCAAGTAAAGCTCTAAGTGTCTATCACGCATATCAGGTGAGTTCATACCCCACTCTTTACTTAATCTCTTTTGAGAAGATAGCATACTGGTAAATCACAAACGCTTTATATATTCAAGTTGTGTATAATATTAATATAGTGTTGATATCATGGAAAAGTCCTCACACTTTCGAATCGTTAATATTGAATAGCGGGGAAATTTGGGTAGTACTACTGGTTCTGACGAGCCCCACCTGTGTGACTCGAGGTCAACCGGGTGCAATTTGTCCTATTGAACATTGTCACGACCTGTTAAGTCGTGATAGGAGGCAACAACATAACACAATCAGCTTTAATTGTGAAATCACTATGAGTTAATATTTATTGTTAATGGACTAGCTATCTATTACAATGCACTACTTTTATATCTCTGTTATTAAACTGCTTATGTTTGAATATCACTCTTGAACTCACCAACCATTGTGTTGACATTTTAGTATGTTATTCTCAGGTCATTAGCTTGCTTTCCATTAGGAGCACTACATGGTTTCACTTGCATTCTAAGACTCGGTCTTCGGGACATTTTTTATTGTTTTAATGGTTAATGTTTACTCTTTTGGGTTGGCGCATGTTTTGCCATAGTATACATTTTTATTTCTTTGGGTTGTTTTACAAAACGCTTCCGCACAAATTAAAGTTTATACTTTGGTTGATTTTATTTCAATTATGGCATATAGAGTCGTTCTGAGTAACTATTGACTGTGATCCTGGTTTGTTCACATGCCTCGCGGTAAAACTCCGCATGTGGATTTTGAGGGTGTGATAGATTGGTATCAGAGCCATTGGTTATAGGGAACTAGGTTGCATACACACTACACTATAACCGCACACAGTTAATTAGTTACCCGTGCCTTATTCTCATTTACTGTATACTCATTGGCATGCACGTCACACTCTCTGCAGCATGGCATCGTCATCGAGAGCTCCGGGTAAGCAACCTGAATCACCTTCACGATCTGAATCCCCACCTCCCGCACCTGTACCTAACAATGGATTCGATTGGCCCCGACTAGCTTATCCTCGAGAGGAGATTGATTGGGATCAACCTTTTGCATTGCTGAAGCGTGACCCTCCACGAGACTGGAGTTTCTATCCTAGATTATAATCTATGATCTATGATCTGTGGTCTGCGATCTGTGGTCTGCGATCTGTGGTCTGCGATCTGTGGTCTGCGATCTGTGGTCTGCGATCTGTGGTCTGCGATCTGTGGTCTGCGATCTGTGGTCTGCGATCTGTGGTCTGCGATCTGTGGTCTGCGATCTGTGGTCTGCGATCTGTGGTCTGCGATCTGTGGTCTGCGATCTGTGGTCTGCGATCTGTGGTCTGCGATCTGTGGTCTGCGATCTGTGGTCTGCGATCTGTGGTCTGCGATCTGTGGTCTGCGATCTGTGGTCTGTGATATGTGGTCTGTGATCTGTGGTCTGTGATCTGTGGTCTGTGATCTGTGGTCTGTGATCTGTGGTCTGTGATCTGTGATCTATAAATTTATATAAAAAAGATTTTTTTATTACATGTCATTCTTATATACATCTTCATATAATTTTCCTTTGAAAGAGTATTATTGTAATTTAATTACTCAAACTAATTTCTCTCTCTTATTAAAAATCAATTTTATTAATTACTACATTCTATCTCTTATTTTATTTTTTTTAAATCAAGCTATCTTTTTATAAACAGATTTTATTAAGAAAATTAAAATTTACATCTTTTTACTAAAATAGATATAATAAAAAATAAAACTTTTATATAATATGAAATTTTCTAAAACACTAAACCTTTTGAAACAAAATATTTTAAAACGGCTATTTTTTAAAAAATATAAAAGGTGAATTTTTTAAAAGCAATCTTATTAAAACAATCATAATATTACAAACCAAAGTTTTTTAATAAATAATAAATTTATACATAAGATTACTCATTTCTCTGTATTATTAATAACACTATATATACTAATAAGATCACTCATATCACTTTTAAATAGAAATATATATAATTTAATGCATTAAAAACTTATTTTTTGTGTAAACCACACTTTTTATAATTAAAGTTTTACAAAATACAGAATACAATGAACTTTTTTATAAAATCATTTTTTTAAAACAAAATATTTAAAAACCATAGTTTTTTATAAAACAAAAGTTTAATAAAAATAAAGTATTGTTTATTTACTTAAAGTAGCTACTTATACGTAACTATAATTATAATTTATCTTCAAGCATGGTTTTATAATTAATAATTAAAGATTTTTTAAATAATATGGTCATGGCCGTAGCGTTGAGCAGAAAGCCGATGATTTCGACAAGGCCTTTATTTTTATTACTAATTATTTAGTATTTTATTTATTCAACACGTGTAATACACGGGATACTAACGTAGTTGTGAAATATAGTCAGCCTCAGATTATTTCATAATATCGAATCATGTGAAGCTAACTCGATGTTAATTTTAATAAAACGAACCATCCCATTTTTTTGACATTTTCTAGTGAAAAGAATTAAAAAAAGAGTAGTGAGAAAGGAGAGAAAATAGTTAAAGAATATTACGATTTTTAAAGCGCGTGATAGTATTTATAGGTAAAATGTAAAATTTTAAAAAATATTTTTTACCTTAATTTTGCCCAACAACTCTTTTTCTCCCGGCCTATGAGCCAACGACTCCTCTCTTTCGCTACCCTACCCACGCCCCACCCTTCGCATCCCCACTAGCACCATCTTGTTGCGGTGTTCTTGATCAGGATGGCAAACACCTGGCTCGCACGCGGCCATTAACGGCCCACAACACACACTTGGTCTAAGAAATGAGTGGAATTCAATTATTGCATGCTACAAACTAGAAACAAGTCGAAATCAATTATTGCACCATCACAAAGAAATTTAATTAGTTGCACTTTTACTTCTCAATATTCAAGAGAACAACTATCAAGTTTGAGTTTGAGTTTTCGTTATAACAAATTATAAGATGCTTTTATCTAAAAGTTATATCCATTTAAAAGTATTAGATAATAATAATAATAATCAATTGTAGCGTAAGCGTACAAATGACTAATGCGTACGTACAACACTTTGGACCCACACCTATCTTCAATGAGTCGGCAGTCTTTTTTGTCATCATTATCTAATAGTCTACAAGTGGACTCAACCTTTCACCATTTGTGTGCCCATTTCACCTTATTAATCGATCAAAGTATCAACTAAATATAATTATTTTAGTGAGAACATGAAACTCATGTGTTATATTTTCTTGACAATACTAAAAAATAATTAACATTATTGGTCATGACGCGTGAACTAACAGTCACGCATTTGTTATTGTTCCTGAAACCAAACTTTAATATTGTAAATGTGAATCCTGAACAGATCCTAATTGCTCTGATGGAACTCCAATTTAATTACCGAGCCAATCTTCTTAGTTTCAAGCCTACACATGATTAAACAACACTAGTTGAGAATTACGTTTTAAAAGGAAAATTTTTCTGTAACAGTCTTTCAACGTAAGAATCTTTAATGGTTATTAGAAAATGGTTTTTGGAGGGAGAGAGAGAGAGAGACGGAGAGTGTATGTGTGTGTATTTTGGGAGTATTTGTAAATGATGAAATCAATCATCCTTATCTTAAATTAATAGTTTTTTATGATATATGTAAAAACGTCCATGTATGATCGTGTGAATGGTCCCAAAAAGTTTGTTAGGCAATGAGGTCTACCATTTAATCGATCGAGCGTGTGTCATATCAATAGTCGGGATTGGTGAAAAGCATAATGCCTTAAATGTATGGCACGTGTCAATGCTTTGTTATGAGGCGGGCATTATTTGTGATCTCCGGATCCGGGCTTTTTAGATACCCTATGTCTACAAATCTCTTCAATGAAGACATATAAAGATGTTGTACGTGAACATGCATCTTTGTATCAACTAATTTTCACTTGCATGTATACAATCATCAAATATGCTTTGATGGTAGTTAGCTAACGAAATTCAATACACGCACGTATTTGAGGAGAAAACAACTACACTATTGGTTTTGTTATTCAAGCATATAGTATAGACAATATTTACACTAATTAATCACTCATTTAGAATATATATAGAGAGAGATGCTATACACCTACCTATATATGTAACCAATATTTTACTATATATATATTAGTATAGAATTACAATTAACTATATATAAACTTGTTGTCTTAAATATGATACATCAATATGTTATTACCACATCATCAAGAAATATTATTTATATGTTATTCAACACATATCATAACTTCATTTGAAATTTTACGATAACTTTGTTTAGAGTATTCACCGTAGTTTTCTTATTTTGATATGAGTGTGTAACATTTATTATGAGGGATAGTTAGTATGAATCCTTTTATAGACTTCATCATCTTTCAAATATTGAGTCACACTCGTTCTTAAACATGATCTAATTCTGAAAAATCATTAATCAAAGATTAAGTTTTAACAAACAATGTAAAAGCAACCCTAATGAGATGTATGTTAAATACGTACGTTCCTTTTAACTAGGTCCAAAAAATTAAAATATCTCAACTCAAATATTTTTAATACACTTAATAACGGACATCATGAGCGTATACAAAAGAAATTATCACTTTTAACTTTTAACTTTTAGCCCTTTAATTTTTCGCATTAATCAACATAGATAAAAAGGGTAACCATGAGGCCGACAACACGAATAAGCACTCCTATTAACTAGCTTTCTTTTATCTTTTCATATTTGTTGCATTATATTAGTAAAATTAATATTGTAAGTGCTTTAATGGTTTTAGTAATTTAAGAATTTATGTTGTACACATTTTGAGTAATAAAATAAATTTTCCCCTTAGAAAGCAATCACCTCTGGATTCGGATCTATTGTTTTACCTTTCTGCATCTTATATTTGTTTTATTTTTATTGAAAATGTGTACCGTATGATATAAAATAAAATACTACTATATTACTATATTATTTACAATACAATACAAATGAAACAAAGATATGAACAAAATATGAGACGTTGGACGCTCCATTATGTTTTAGTAATTGAGACCTTTGGATATGCCTTTTGACATAGAGGGTTTTCATATATCTAGATTATTGTATTTATTTATTAATCTTTTTGTATCTTATTAATATAACTAAATCAGAAAGTTTTAATAATACGTGTCTTTTGATTTGATAATCAATTAATTTACCGATGCTTTTGTTTTATTTTATGTTTTGGAGTTATAAATACAATATAAAGATAAATTATAGAGATTGAAGCCACATATGTAAATGTAGATTATTTTATATGTTTCAAAAGGAATTCTGATGCCATGGTGAATATTTTATTTTAAAAAGCTGGAGAGTTTAAATCATAACACGAGAAATGTTTAAATATAAAAAAAAATCTCACAATATAAAAAAGTAATTTCGACCATTAATCTTTTTAATCAATGATTGAACATAATCTTTTTAATCAATTATTGATATCAAATTATAGAAAATAATTTTGTTATAGGTGTTTTTAGGCAAAAGCTAGTTTATTGATTTTTTTCAAGTTTTTCCATTTTTTAAACGTTAATAATAACTTATATATACAATATCATTTGTTATAAAAATTACACCATAAAAACGAGCAATTTTTTAATCTTTAAAATGAGTACATTATAGTTATATAAAATGAAAAAAATTATTACACATTGTGTTATCTTAATCACTGTGTGAGTTTTAAAAAATATGTTGGCTAAATAACATAGTTTTGTACTTTTAGTTGCAATATATAACGATAAATAACAAGTTTATATAATCTATAAACAAAATAACAAATATAATACAAATTGATTTAAATAATAATGAATACATATAACAAATAATAAAAATATATATATACATTAAAATTATATTTGACACAATAAATATATTAAACACAATAAGTTAACGTATTTGACATAAAAACAAAAAAAATTCATTTAAAACAATAAAAGTAAACGTGCTAATACTATAATACTTTAAAAACTTTTTAGATTAAATATTAATTTTCCTATAAGCCTACCCATACAATATATGCGATTAATAAATATAGATTAGAAACTCTTTAAAAAAACATGATTTTGTACGTATTTTAACCCATTTAGTAAACATACATGACATTTTTGACCAAATCACGTTACTTTCAAGGAAAAAGACGATACTCACATATTCATGAAACATCCATGAATCATAAAGAAGAAAAGTGTAAACTTATGTTACGTAGGTTTTTATGTTCTAGACGGTATAGTACTCTAGTAACACTGATTTTGCTATGGTTTTTAATAGACGACACCATTTAAAAATTTTACAATCACATTTATAATTCTTTTGACATAGTTTAGACGATACTCGATTGTTCATAATGGTTTTATATGAATCTCAATCTTAAAATAAGAACGTATTTGTTAATATAGAAAATAGTTTTTTTTAAACGGCACGTAGAGAAATAGTTATAAGTAAAAGAATCATTGAATTATATTTGATAATTAAAGTTCTGGATATGGCTGTAAATCAACCACACAGTTTTCCGAAAAGAAGAAATAGAAAGGTAGCAATTTTCTAAAAAGATGAAATAGTACTCATTGCATAAATTTGCTTTATATTTTCTTGAAAAAATTCTATGTGATATGTTTATATTAATCCATAAGGTAAGGTTCAAATATTAACCTAATATTATTGTGATAACTCATTAACAACAATAAGATTTGTCACGTTTTTATTTTCTTTTGTGCAAGATCAACTGAGGATTGAAATCTTTTAAGAGCATTCATAATCTATTCTTTATCTTTATTCATATAATTACACTAAAAATCACTATATTTTCTTTTTCATTTTTAACTTTATCATTATTTTTTCTCTCTCCTTCACTCACAACCACTTAAAATATATTAAAACCATTATATGTTTTGAACAGTGATTCCCCAAAATACAGATTGAACAGTATATTTACCATATCATTCACTCACAACCACTTATAACCATACCATATAATATGAAAAATACACTCATATAAATATAAGGAACCGGTTGTGAATGCTCTAAAAAAATTATACTAACACCTATACATTCATCTTTTTAGAGGCAAACTAAACATGCTAAAAATAATAATAATACTAATACACACATATTTAAATATATTAAAATAAGATTAAATAAAATTTCTACCCCTCTACTTGTAGATCTAATAAATCA
This sequence comes from Flaveria trinervia, assembly GCA_025506515.1. NCBI lineage: Eukaryota > Viridiplantae > Streptophyta > Magnoliopsida > Asterales > Asteraceae > Flaveria > Flaveria trinervia. The sequence goes on along the minus strand of CM046456.1, from coordinate 3,154,751 downwards.
TATTCACCACCACCATCCCCATTCACCATCACAGAAATCATTAAAATCAATCAAAATTATGATTTTTTAATTGAAATAACATTATTACAAATACAACATTATGTTTTTTTATTTATATTTATAAATTCGTAAGTTAACAAATTATGACAAATATGAGTTATATTTACACCTGCAAAAGAAAACATATATTTGCAGTTGTAAGTATAGTTACACCTTAACTTACGAATTTGCACATAAACATAAAAAACATAATATTATATATGTATAATAATATCATTTCAACAAAAAAATTATGATTTTGATTGATCTTGAAAAGCATTAGCAGGTCGCAATAATAATGGATTAACATTTGATCCGCTCCCGTAATCTAGATAAGGATAACATATATAAAGTAAACAATTCGTGCAAATTGTACGAAGTGATAACAACCATTGATCTCATCGATTAACGGTTTATATTAAAGATACAATAATTAGGCAAGAAATATGTCTGGATGGATAAATTTGGAAATAGCCTACAATTGTTGACGTTTTTACCCCCCCCTCGTTTTTTAAACGCATACAACTTTTTATATGACATTATTTTAAAAAAAAGAATACACAATAAACTCGAGCATTTTATGCACTTTAATATGAGTATAGTATTATTTTTTATAACATGAGTAATTTTTTTTGCGTAATAATATATATAACTTGCGTAATTATGAATATAACTTGCGTAATTATGAATATAGTTTGCGTAACTATTTATCTTTTTATGCGTTATTGTAGCGTGGATAAAACTACCCCTCAGTCAAAAAACACGTGTCACGCACTGGTGACTTGGTACGTTTCGCATGAAAATTACACTTTGTATATTAACCGGAAAATGACTACTTTTTCATAGTTTTTTTTAACCAAGTCATATATGTTATGTCAAAATCTTCATGCTAAAGCAATCTATACAAAAAAGGAGAAAAATAATAAAAGAAAAAAGAAGTTGCAAATTACATTACACGAACCGTTACAAGTTCATATCTAGATACAATAAACTAACCTTGTTCTATATGCACCGTTTGATCATCCATTCCATCATCCTCACCGTTAATATTATATTCTTCCTCAACATCATCAATTGCATGACCCATCCACTCGTCCATAGGTGCACACTTGACCTTATGGTGCACCCTCCAGTCATGTGCTTGACACCCACGAGAACAATAGTTCACTTTCCCACAACCCGAACACCTTCTAAATTCATTTCTTCGGGTCTCGGGTCGCCCGCACCCATCATAAGAGCACATCCTCAACCCCTCACCTGGGTTCCCGTCTCCTCTTGACCCGAACCATTCCACCATAAACCTATTCACGGGTTGCATTTCTCTACCTTTTAGGTTAAAACCGTAGTCGCTAAACAACTCGTAGTCAAAACCCCTCTGATTCTGGTTGTTCAGATTATTCGGATTATTCAAATATCCAATCGAGTTTGCTGAAATTGGTGGTGGCTGATGGTGATTATAAAACCTCCATATCAAAGTTTGCGGTAATGATAGATTATTAAAGACACGTAGGAGAGATGCGACTTCTCGTGCATTAGCTTGCACGAGAAAACGACGCCCTTCAGAAACATTCTTACGGACACCATAACCATCTTGTAAACAGTGTCCAAGTTCCCGAAGGGCGTCAATGTGACCAAGGACAACTGCTCTGGCACACAGAGCAACCCCTGCACGAAGGTCTTTATCGTTCTTTGACCCTCCACTTCCATTAAACTGAATCAACGCTAACGAGTACAACGCCTGAGCGTGTGACTTAATCGCCGCCTTCGCCAGCAACGACGCTCCACTCGCTCGATTCTTCAAACAATAAAACCGAATCTACAAACAAAACATACCAACTCAATCTCAGCCATTGATCAACACAATATGCACAATTAGCAATATAATAATAATTATAAAAAGAGTTAAGTTCGGTTTTACTCCCTGAGATTTTATAAAAATAATCATTTTCCTCCAAAATATTAAAAACATCAATTTACTTTTAAAATTTTTAAAAGTTGTTTCATTTTCAGTCCAAAATTTCATTAGTTGTTTCAACTTAAATCCAGCGTAATAAAAATTTTAAATTGATACTTTTAGTATTTTAAGAAATTATTATTATTTTTATGAAATATAAAGAGCAAATTCACAATTAACTCCAATAATAATAATAATAATAATATACAAAAATAGTTACCATTCCAAGCATATAACATGCCTCCACGCTGCCGGAGTTAACACATAGTTTCAAAAACCGGTGAGCCTCCGGGCACCAGTTTTTCGCTCTCACCGCAAGCGTTTTTGAGCAAGTTTTCGACAAAACCAACGGATGAAGGCCTAATCTGTTCATCCGTTTACACGTAAGAAGAATCGCGATGAAATCCGATGGAGAAGTCGCCGTAGAACTGAGTTTGCACAGGATAAATATAACAATATCATCATGTAACGATTCAAACAGATCAGATCTTGTTGTGCATCTTCTTATTTTCTTCATGTACACCATCTCTTAATTTTTCTGTCACTAATAACAGATTAAGAGTGAGTTATTGTTTGAAGATGATCAAGAGATCTGTGATGAAAAGTGAAATTAATATGTGATTTGTGAAGTGTTTGAGGGTGTGTTCATGTTGTTTGTTCATCAGTGTATTTGCAGAGGTTGTAATATTTGGAAATGATAGATTTGAGAGGTTAAAGATGGAATATGAGGCTTTATAGTTGTTGAGGAAGATTAAGTAAAACGATAGATGCTACTGATAAGGAATATAGTGCCCATGACCCACGTATGAATAAGATAAAACATGGAAGGTATATAGAAATGAAAATATATATATTATTGTAAATCTATGATAAACAAGAAAGAAAGAAAAAAGAAAAGAAAAAGAGGACTAATAAGTTTTTATTGATCGATTCTTTTTGAAACATACGATGCGTTATATATAAATAATACATGTGTGAAACCCTAAGCCCATAACACTCGTGATAACATATTTATGTTTTATCTTTTTATTTGTTTTAATTAATGTTAATATTAACCAAGTCAAATACGAGGTAAATGCTAATTTGAATGCAAATTTCGATCTTTTCAAAGTGTGTATTCTTCGGTAACCTTTGAGTTTGTTTGTTATTTTTATTAAATGGTAATGTTTGTATTTCATTGGGAAAAGTTCTATCAACTCTATAACTTATAGATTTGCATGCGTTTTATTAGTTTATTTAAATTTAAATATAAGATCGGATTCTTATGATAAAAACAATTATAATTATAATGTTTATGCTAATAAAAAGATGTGACATAACCAACATCTTGTAATATAAAAGTTTAAAAATTGTTTACGAAATGAAAATCTATTATCATTATAGTGTTTATGCTGATCAAGAAGATGTGAACATAACATCTTATAATATAAAAATGACTCAAATAAAATTATTATAAATTTAAAAATTATAAAAGCTAATTTTAACCATTAATCTTCTTAATAAACGGTTTAGATCAAACTATAAGAAAAATTTTTATCAGATAAGTATTTTAGGCATATTTATATTTCTTGAAAACATGTTTTTTTATCATTAAAACAAGTACAATATTATTTTATAAAAAATAATTTTGTTACGTTTTTCAACCCATATGAAATATGCTCATTATTGTGTATTTAGTGTAGTCTATTATTTGTTTTTATTAGTTATTGTATTTTTCTGAACATTATTCTATTTTTATAAAATGATGATTTTTTTAAAAAAATATAGTGATGAAATAACAACTAATTAATCTAGTAAATTAAAAATAATGATAAAATAACATAAATTTTATATAAAAAGTAAAACACAATGATAAATGTCATTATTTTTTTGCTCACTATTGTTTTATCCTGGAGTTTAGAAAAGACACATTTGTGAAATAACATCGTTGTATACCTCTAATTGCAATACACAATAAAATGAAAACAACAAATCTATATAATATATAAAAAATAATGATAAAAATAACACGAAATGATCTAAAATGTACAACAAAATGATAAATACGAGCATATATAACAAATAATAAAAAAATATATGACACAATAAACTAATTTTTGAGACAATGAACCAAAATATTAAACATAATAATCTGATGTATTTAATAGAATGATTGAATAGCCCCCAACCCCCTAAATACTATAAAATGACATATGTCAATCCCATAATTATTTTTTAGAGTTAATTACGCAATTGGTCCCTATCGTTTGTTGAAAATAACATGTTTGGGTACTACAGGTTTTTTGTAACAAATTGAGGTATTGTGTTTACATATTGTAACAAGTTAAGGTATTAACACTAACAGACGTTAAACTTTCTGTTAAATCTAAGGGCTATTTTGTCTTTTTAGATTACAAAAACTACTAATGTAACTTAAAGGATTGTTTGTGTCATTTAACATATGTAAAAGGGTGTTTATGTAATTTACTGTATATATATATATACACATTATGGTACCACTTTAAGTTACTTCACAAACATAAGAATTTCACCCCACTGCAGGTTACCATCGTCGGCCACCACCCCAAGCCACTACCGCGCAGCCACCATCATGTCGCCCTTACTGTCGACCACTACCCCATCACAACATCTTCACCACCACCACATTCTCTTCAAATTAAACAACACTTTTAACATCGTCTTCATCATTGCATCATTACATCACAATAATTTCACCACCATCATCATCACCATCGCACCATCCATCGCGGTTTCATATCTATTGAACCACCACTATAACTAACAAGCCCTAAATCAAGAATCCCTAAACAGGTAATTCTTAATTATGGTTTTGTGAAAACTAGAAGGTGGGAGGAACCTTATGTTTGGATCTAGTTGGTGGTGTAGTCGAATGGGTGTGGTCAAACAAGAGTGTCAAGCAAGGTGATGGTGTTGATGGATTTAGTGGTGGTGGCAGGTGAACTTAATGGGAGTGGGAGGGAGGCAACAACGGTTGAGATAGGGGTTTTCTTACAGGCGACAATGATGGATTTTAGGGTGGTTTAACGGTGTTGACCAAGGTAGTGGTGGTGGGAAACAACGTTGGTGGTGGAGAGTAACAACGTTGGTGCTGTGTTGGGGTTTTTTTCATTTTTGTTATTGGCAACCGTGGTGGTTTTAATGGTGGTTTGGGGTCTAAAATAGACATTGACCAAGGTGGTGGTGGGGCGGCAGCATGGTCGGTAACGACGGTGGTGTTGAATAGAAATGTGGAAATGGGAATAGATCTCCATGGATTTTATTACTAAGCTACCCCGGACTAGTACTGGTTGTGACACGATATGGGTTATTGTGGATCGATTGACAAAGTCTGCTCACTTCCTTGCAATTAAGGAAACTGATAAGATGGAGAAATTAACTCGACTGTACTTTCAAGTGGATGAACAATTACGTTTTATTGAAGAACCAGTTGAGGTGATGGACCGTGAGGTGAAAACACTTAAGCAAAGCAAGATACCCATTGTCAAAATCCGTTGGAATTCGCGACGTGAACCGGAATTCACATGGGAACGAGAAGATCAAATGAAGCTTAAGTACCCTCAACTATTCGAAAGGACGATGCCAGCAGACGAAGGTATTGATTTAAATTTCGGGACGAAATTTCTTTCAACATGGGGATGATGTGACAACTCATTCAAAACTCACTCGATTTCGATTTATGTGTGCCAATGCAGTAGACCAGTGATGGAACACTCTCACCATGTAACGCAATTTTCGGGACGAAAATTCATTCAACATAGGGATAATGTGACATCCGGTAAATTTCCGTTACCAAACTCCGTTAGTTCCGTTAAGTCTTGCATACACGTGTCGTGAACACACACTAGTTGTCGTTTAACGTTGGTGACCTAATAATAATGGATAATGTTAATTTAATGTGAATCTAATTGATTATGTGATTATTGTGTTATGTTTATGTGTTTACACATTTTTAAAAGGTTAATTAGAAAATTAATCGCGTAACGCGGAAACGTGCCTATTTATTCGTATGTCTTGTGTTTTTATAAGATAAGATATATAATGTTTTTCATTAGTTTATATCTTTATATTATTAAGTTAAAAACACTTTACAAAGAGTTTAAAGCCTAGTTTTTCTAAAATACAAATTACAAGGGTTAAAAGGGTAATTATGTAAATAAAAATTAAATAAAACAAATCGCAAACCCTAATCCCCACCCATTCGGCCGTGACTTCTTTCCCCACACCCTCACCATTGCGATTTTGACCTAGAACAAACATCAAAGCATCGATTTGGTTCGATTACAAGGCATACAGCATGTAGGAATCATCAATTGTAAGCTATAACACGTTTAAAGGTTAGAACTTTTCGTGTTTTTGTGGATTTTGGTTAGGGCCGAACCCTAATTCGTGAATGATGGTTCATGGGGTCGAATTTGATGTTGTTTAATGATGTTAGTATGTTAGTTGGATTGATTACATGTTATTTAACGTTGATTATGCATGAATTCTATGTTTTTAGTGGATTGATCATGAACTTTGATTATGAAGCAAACCCTAGCTCGAAAATAGCATGATTATGCATGATGGATGATTGTTTGATGAATGTATGATGATTAGTAGGTTGTATGAATGTTAAGATACATTGATTTTGCAAGAAATTGGTGAATTGAAGTTGATGTTCATAGGTTACTAATAATAGTAACTTTATTCTCATGTAATGATGATCTAGTGATGGATTGATGTTATGGATGTGTTCATGATGATGATTAGATGTTAGACTGTTGTTATGAATGCTAGAAATCTTTGAATGGATGTTGTTGTTCATAGCTTGCCAAAAGTAGAAACTTTTGTTTATGAAGATTGTTAGATTATGGTGATTAGGTATTGTTGATCATGTCTAAACATTGTTATGAGCATGAGATGGTATAATTATAATGAATTCATGAATACATTGAGTGGTTAATGGATTTTGGAATGTGCTTTCCCAAAAGGGAAACTTTATTTATACAAAATGTGAAAGATGATAGTCTGAACATGGTTGGGATGTTAGGAGCATGTTAGTATGATCATGGATGAATTCTAAGGTGATGAAACATGTTAAAATAGTTGTAAGGGATGTTTTGGATAATCATGAATGATATTTGGACATTAATGATCATGGATGATTTGGATGCTGATTAGTAGTAGGACATCATGTTTGGGATTGGTAATTGATTGTTATGATGTTGTAGAATGCAATGCATATGGTTAATGAATATGGTTATGATCATCATACACGCGTGCGAATCTGAGGCCCCTACTTAGTAGGATTGGCAGGGTTTAGGATGTGAAGTCGTGAGTGGCTTCACATGGCATGTGGTGAGTGGTTTGATCTTTGTGTGACATGTTAGTTGTGTTATAACTAGTGAATATGTTAATGTTCTAGATTCGCATGACTTGTATGGTACTTGGTTGTATGATGATCTAAGTGATACACCTAGTTAATATAGTATACATATGATCTATTTGAATGTTAACTATGTATGATATATGTGTATGATTACTTGAATGGTTTACAACACATAAAGTCACCAACGGGTCAAACGGGTCAACTAGGTCAAACATGTCTGTTTTTCTAAAATCTTGAGTCCTTGGTTGTAGTGTACTTAGGGTTTCACATGTTCTTTGATTACACGTACTCATGTACTTATATGATCTAGGTAACATCTGAAGGTTGTCTGTCTATTCTGTTTGACAAGTCAAACTCTGTGTATCTATACGCATATCAGGTGAGTTCATGCCCCACTTTTTATTTACTCTCTTTGGGGGAGATAGCATACTGGTAAATCACGAACGCTTTATAAATTCAAGTTGTGTACAATATTATATAGTGTTGATATCATGGAAAAGTCCTCACATTTTCGAATTGTTAATGTTGAATAGCGGGGAAATTTGGGTAGTACTACTAGGTCTGACGAGCCCCACCTGTGTGACTCGAGGTCAACCGGTGCAAGTTGTCCTAATGAACATTGTCACGACCTGTTAAGTCGTGGCCGGAGGCAACAACGTAACACAGTCAGCTTCAATTGCGAAATCACTATGAAATAATATTTATTGTTAATGGACTAGCTATCTGTTACAATGCGCTACTTGTATATCTCTATTATTAAACTGTTTATGTTTGATTATCTCTTGAACTCACCAACCATTGTGTTGACAGTTTAGTATGCTATTCTCAGGTTATTAGCTTGCTTGCCATAGGAGCACTGAATGGTTCATTGCATTCAAAGACTCGGTCTCCAAGACAATTTTATCATTTTAATGATTAATGATTACTCTTTTGGGTTGGCACATGTTTTGCCATAATTATACTTTTATTTCTTTGGGTTGTTTTCAAAATGCTTCCGCACTGTTTAATTTATTTACTTTGGTCGATTTTATTTAAATTATGGCATATAGAGTCGTTCTGAGTAACTATTGACTGTGATCCTGGTTTGTTCACACGCCTCGCGGTAAAACTCCGCAAGTGGATTTTGAGGGTGTGACAGATTGGTATTAGAGCCATTGGTTATAGAGAACTAGGTTGGATACGCACTAGACTATAACCGCACACTGTTATTTAGTTACCTGTGCCTTATTCTCATCTACTGTATTCTCATTGGCATACATGTCACACTCTCTGCAGCATGGCATCGTCTTCGAGAGCTCCGGGTAAACGACCTGAATCACCTACACGATCTGAATCCCCACCTCCCGCACCTGTACCTGATGATGGATTCGATTGGCCCCGACTGGCTTATCCTCGAGAGGAGATTGACTGGGATCAACCATTTGCATTGATGAAGCGTGACCCTCCGCGAGACTGGCTTTCCTATCCTAGATTTGTTGATCATATTATGTTTAGGGAGTGCGTACCTGTCCCAAAGCCCAGGACTAGAACAATGCCAATCAACCATGCCTTCACTCCCACGAACGGCGCAGTCCAACGAGCAACTGATTGTTGCACTAATGGCTGCACTAGATACAGAACAACATCGAGTAAGGCGGCTCACGGGTGATGTCTGTACACTACAGCAAGAGGTGTACAACCTGAGACATCAATTGGATGAACTCGAGGAACAACACGGGAAGACCCTGAACGGTTGTCACCATATGCAAGATGGTCTTATGGCACTCCAAGGGCGCGTGACTGCTCGTGAACAGCGGGTTGCCGTAGCCGATAATAGGATTGCCATTTTAGAAGCCCAATTAGCGGCACTTCAGATTGCTATAGCTCATGCTCCTGTAGCAGACCCTGAGGATGAGGAGGATCCCGAGAAGGGACCCGAGGAGGAGGAACCGGAAGAGATGGAGGATGATAGTGATGGGTCAGATGTCGTCGATTGACTTCTTTATATGACTTAGACTACGTAGTGTTTGCTTTTTTTGAAACCTATGTGGGAAGGGTTGTTTCCCCACACGAACGACAAACCTCAATTTTGACATTGCTAAATACATTGTGACTCATTTGCAATTTATTTACTTTGGTTATTATTTTTGTTATGAATGTTGTGGTTGTGATGATTCGTTATTTCTTTTGTTTACTGTTTACTATGCTTCAATGAGTTAAATATGTTTGATGTTACTCATTATTGTATTTGTGAATGTAAAGTGCAAAGAATGGACGCCCGTGGACGTGGTCGTGGACGCGGACGTGGACGTGGCCCCGGAGAACAGGGTGGTGGTGCTATTAACATGACTCCCGCAGAATTGGCTGCTCTAATTAATGAGCATGTTCAGGCGGCAGTGGCTGCTGCCCACGCGGGTCAGCCAGCAGGTAAACAATGATAGAAAGATAAATCTGATATCCTTCATAACTGTAGGGGATGTCTGATTAATGTGTGTTGTGTTAAAACAGGACCACCAGTGTGTACCTACAAGTCCTTCATGGACTGTAAACCACACACCTACAGTGGTACAGAGGGTGCTGTAGGGCTTGTACGCTGGTTCGAGAAGACTGAGTCTGTTTTCTCTAAATGTGACTGTCCACCAGCGGATCAAGTAAAGTATGCCACCGGGACTTTAGAGGGTGCTGCTCTGTCTTGGTGGAACGCGCAAGTCCAGATGCTTGGACAAGCGATGGCAAATGGACTTCCATGGGATGAGTTCAAAGCAATGATGACCGAGGAGTACTGTCCTCGCAGCGAAGTGCAGAAGTTAGAGATGGAGTTCTGGCAATTGAAAATGCAGGGCTCGAAAATCGAGGCTTACACCACCAGAACCCATGAATTAGCAACTTTGTGCCCGGGAATGGTGAATGAGGTGCATAAAAGGATAGAGCATTACATACGGGGATTGGTCCCTGAAATCCAAAGTATGGTAACTGCTTCCAATCCAGCCACAATTCAGCAAGCCATCCAGCTAGCTCACAGGCTAACTGACCAAGCCGTGGAGCAAGGACGTCTACCCAAACGGGGCGCTGTGGTCAACCTCAATCTCAACAGCAACAACAGCCGGTTCAGTAGCAACGGAGGTTTGACAATAACTGTAACTCCAACCAGATGCCTGCAAATAATCAAGGACCCAGTGGTTATGGTAGGAGACATCCAAAGTGTACTCGGTGTAATTACCATCATGTGGGAAGGTGTGATAGCTTCAAGTGTCAACGTTGTGGAAAAATTGGACACACTGCGAAGGATTGTCATGGTGAACTGGTAAGGAGGCCGCAACAACCTCAAGAAACTCCCAAGGGTTGTTTTGAATGTGGGAAAGAAGGGCATTACAGGTGAAACTACCCACAACTAAGGAGGAACGGTAATGGCAACAACAACACAACAAAAACAACACCAACAACCATGGTAACAACAACAACAATGGTAATAATAACAACAATGGTGGAAATGGTACTGGAAATGGCGGCAATAAAGATGGAGCCAAGGGGAGAGCCTTCGTCATCGGCTCAGGTGAGGCTCTAAATGATCCCACAACTGTTACTGGTAGATTCTCTGTTAATGGTTGTTTTGCTACGGTACTATTTGATACTGGAGCCGATAGGAGTTTTGTGTCCTTAAAATTCTGTATTCATTTAAGTGATATACCCTCTGCTTTAGAATCTAAATACATTGTGGAATTAGCCGACGGTAAACAAATCCATGTAACGCATATCCTTAAAGACTGTAAGATAGAACTTGCTGGTCATACTTTCACTATAGATCTCATGCCTGTTACGCTGGGGAGTTTTGATGTTGTGATAGGCATGGATTGGCTCTCTAGCAAGCAAGCGGAAGTCATATGTCATGAGAAGATCATACGGATTCTGGTTGGTGATCAAATTCTTACCGTCAGAGGTGATAGGAGTGGTGCTGTGATAGGCATCATCTCATTCATGAAAGCCCAAAAGTTGTTACGAAAGGGCCGTGTGGCTATCCTAGCACTTGTAACCGATAAGCAAATGGAAGAGAGGAGAATGGAGGACATTCCCATAGTATGCGATTTTCCAGAGGTGTTTCCAGAGGATCTTCCTGGATTACCACCTCACCGCCAAGTGGAATTCCAGATTGAGTTGACTCCCGGCGCAGCTCTCCGATTGCTATTGCACCTTATCGATTAGCACCGAACGAACTACAGGAGTTGTCGTCACAACTTCAGGAGCTTTTGGATAAGGGCTTTATTCGACCTAGTACATCACCTTGGGGAGCTCCTGTTCTCTTTGTTAAGAAGAAGGATGGCACATTCGGATGTGCATTGATTATAGAGAGTTAAACAAAGTAACAGTCAAGAACCGATACCCTTTACCTCGTATCAACGACTTGTTCGATCAGCTTCAAGGATCAAGCTATTATTCGAAGATTGACTTGAGATCTGGATATCATCAACTCAGAGTTCGAGAAGAAGACATTCCCAAGACTGCGTTTCGTACTCGTTATGGTCATTATGAGTTCTTGGTCATGCCTTTTGGGTTGACTAATGCACCTGCTGTGTTCATGGACCTCATGAACCACGTGTGCAAACCCTATCTTGATCATTTTGTCATTGTGTTCATCGATGATATACTGATATATTCTAGGACCAAGGAGGAGCATGAAGAGCACTTACGAATGATCTTGGAACTATTGAAAAATGAGCAGCTGTATGCTAAATTCTCAAAGTGTGACTTTTGGATAAGAGAAGTGCATTCCTAGGTCATATTGTTAATGAGAAGGGGATACATGTCGATCCTGCCAAAATTGAGGCGATAAAGAATTGGACTACACCAAAACGCCGAGCGAGATAAGACAATTTCTAGGATTAGCAAGATATTACCGCCGATTCATAGAAGGATTTTCTAAGATGGCACAACCTCTCACAGCCTTGACTCACAAAGGAACGACATACAAATGGAGTGAGAGTCAAGAATAAGCTTTCCATTACTAAAACAAAAACTCTGTACTGCCCCGATATTAGCATTACCAGAGGAAACACATGACTTTGTGGTGTATTGCGATGCATCCATCCAAGGATTGGGTTGTGTCTTGATGTAACGAGATAAGGTGATAGCCTACGCCTCGAGACAACTAAAGGTTCATGAGAAGAACTATACCACCCATGACTTAGAATGGGTGCAGTGGTTTTTGCCTTAAAGATCTGGAGACATTACTTGTACGGTACCAAGTGCACTATCTACACCGATCACAAGAGTCTTCAACATATCTTCGAGCAAAAAGAGTTGAATATGAGGCAGCGACGTTGGGTGGAACTACTAAATGACTATGATTGCGCAATTAAGTATCATCCGGGAAAGGCGAACGTAGTTGCCGATGCCCTAAGCAGGAAGGAAACAGCTAACCCCGACGGTGCGAGCTTTACAGCTTACGATCAGTACCCACTGCCCGAACAAGTTAAGGAGGCACAGATAGAAGCTTTAAAAACAGAATATTGGTTCTGAGTCGTTAAGGGGAATGGATAAACAGCTAGTGGTGAAAGAGGATGGAATTCGGTATTTCATGGATAGACTTTGGGTGCCTGTTCATGGAAATCTGAGAGATTTAGTTATGAGCGAGGCACACAAATCTAAGTATTCTATACATCCTGGATCCGACAAGATGTATCATGACCTAAAGGCGCACTATTGGTGGCCTAACATGAAAGCGGATGTAGCTACGTATGTGAGCAAGTGTTTGACCTGCTCGAAAGTAAAAGTGGAATATCAAAAACCATCCGGACTGTTACAACAACCCGAGATTCCAATGTGGAAATGGGAACAGATCTCCATGGATTTTATTACTAAGCTACCCCAGACTAAACTGGTTGTGACACGATATAGGTTATTGTGGATCGATTGACAAAGTCTGCTCACTTCCTTGCAATTAAGGAAATTGATAAGATGGAGAAATTAACTCGATTGTACCTTAAAGAGATTGTTTCGAGACATGGTGTACCGATCTCAATTATTTCCGATTGTGACGCTAGTTTCATGTCACATTTCTGGCAATCATTGCAGAAATCTTTGGGTACACGTTTGGATATGAGTACTGCATATCATCCACAGACGGATGGCCAGAGTGAGCGTACCATACAGACGTTGGAAGATATGCTACGTGCTTGTGTGATTGACTTCGGGAATAACTGGGAAATTCAACTGCCATTGGTGGAGTTTTCTTATAACAACAGTTATCATACTAGCATACATGCAGCACCTTTCGAGGCGCTGTATGGGAGAAAATATCGATCACCAGTTTGCTGGGCAGATATTGGTGATAGTCAGATAACAGGTCCCGAGTTAATTCATGAGACAACTGAGAAGATTGTACAGGTACGGAATCGTATGGCTGCAACGCGAGATAGACAAAAGAGTTATGCTGACAAGAGATGGAAACCTTTAGAGTTTCAGGTTGGTGACAAGGTTTTGTTGAAAGTCTCACCATGGAAAGGCGTACTTCGGTTTGGTAAGCGAGGGAAACTAAACCCAAGGTATGTTGGACCATTTGAAATAGTGGAAAGAATAGGTCCAGTAGCCTATCGACTAGCCCTACCTGATTCGCTAAGTGGAATCCATGATGTATTTCACGTGTCAAACCTGAAGAAGTGCATAACTGATGAAACAATGGTCGTACCACTAGAAGAAATTCAAGTGGATGAACAATTGCGTTTTATTGAAGAACCAGTTGAGGTGATGGACCGTGAGGTGAAAACACTTAAGCAAAGCAAGATACCCATTGTCAAAATCCGTTGGAATTCGCGACGTGAACTGGAATTCACATGGGAACGAGAAGATCAAATGAAGCTTAAGTACCCTCAACTATTCGAAAGGACGATGCCAGCAGACGAAGGTATTGATTTAAATTTCGGGACAAAATTTCTTTCAACATGGGGATGATGTGACAACTCATTCAAAACTCACTCGATTTTGATTTCTGTGTGCCAATGCAGTAGACCAGTGATGGAACACTCTCACCATGTAACGCAATTTTCGGGACGAAAATTCTTTCAACATGGGGATGATGTGACATCCGGTAAATTTCCGTTACCAAACTCCGTTAGTTCCGTTAAGTCTTGCATACACGTGTCGTGAACACACACTAGTTTTCGTTTAACGTTGGTGACCTAATATAATGGATAATGTTAATTTAATGTGAATCTAATTGATTATGTGATTATTGTGTTATGTTTATGTGTTTACACGTTTTTAAAAGGTTAATTAGAAAATTAATCGCGTAACGCGGAAACGTGCCTATTTATTCGTATGTCTTGTGTTTTTATAAAGATAAGATATATAATGTTTTTCATTAGTTTATAACTTTATATTATTAAGTTAAAAACACTTTACAAAGAGTTTAAAGCCTAGTTTTTATAAAATACAAATTACAAGGGTTAAAAGGGTAATTATGTAAATTAAAATTAAACAAAACAAATCCCAAACCCTAATCCCCACCCATTCGACCACGACTTCTTTCCCCACACCCTCACCATTGCGATTTCGACCTAGAACAAACATCAAAGCATCTATTTGGTTCGATTACAAGGCATACAACACGTAGGAATCATCAATTGCAAGCTATAACACGTTTAAAGGTTAGAACTTTTCGTGTTTTTGTGGATTTTGGTTAGGGCCGAACCCTAATTCGTGAATGATGGTTCATGGGGTCGAATTTGATGTTGTTTGATGATGTTAGTATGTTAGTTGGATTGATTACATGTTGTTTAACGTTGATTATGCATGAATTCTATGTTTTTAGTGGATTGATCATGAACTTTGATTATGAAGCAAACCCTAGCTCGAAAATAGCATGATTATGCATGATGGATGATTGTTTGATGAATGTATGATGATTAGTAGATTGTATGAATGTTAAGATACATTGATTTTGCAAGAAATTGGTGAATTGAAGTTGATGTTCATAGGTTACTAATAATAGTAACTTTATTCTCATGTAATGATGATCTAGTGATGGATTGATGTTATGGATGTGTTCATGATGATGATTAGATGTTAGACTGTTGTTATGAATGCTAGAAATCTTTGAATGGATGTTGTTGTTCATAGCTTGCCAAAAGTAGAAACTTTTGTTTATGAAGATTGTTAGATTATGGTGATTAGGTATTGTTGATCATGTCTAAACATTGTTATGAGCATGAGATGGTATAATTATAATGAATTCATGAATACATTGAGTGGTTAATGGATTTTGGAATGTGCTTTCCCAAAAGGGAAACTTTATTTATACAAAATGTGAAAGATGATAGTCTGAACATGGTTGGGATGTTAGGAGCATGTTAGTATGATCATGGATGAATTCTAAGGTGATGAACATGTTAAAATAGTTGTAAGGGATGTTTTGGATAATCATGAATGATATTTGGACATTAATGATCATGGATGATTTGGATGCTGATTAGTAGTAGGACATCATGTTTGGGATTGGTAATTGATTGTTATGATGTTGTAGAATGCAATGCATATGGTTAATGAATATGGTTATGATCATCATACACGCGTGCGAATCTGAGGCCCCTACTTAGTAGGATTGGCAGGGTTTAGGATGTGAAGTCGTGAGTGGCTTCACATGGCATGTGGTGAGTGGTTTGATCTTTGTGTGACATGTTAGTTGTGTTATAACTAGTGAATATGTTAATGTTCTAGATTCGCATGACTTGTATGGTACTTGGTTGTATGATGATCTAAGTGATACACCTAGTTAATATAGTATACATATGATCTATTTGAATGTTAACTATGTATGATATATGTGTATGATTACTTGAATGGTTTACAACACATAAAGTCACCAACGGGTCAAACGGGTCAACTAGGTCAAACATGTCTGTTTTTCTGAAATCTTGAGTCCTTGGTTGTAGTGTACTTAAGGTTTCACATGTTCTTTGATTACACGTACTCATGTACTTATATGATCTAGGTAACATCTGAAGGTTGTCTGTCTATTCTGTTTGACAAGTCAAACTCTGTGTATCTATACGCATATCAGGTGAGTTCATGCCCCACTTTTTATTTACTCTCTTTGGGGGAGATAGCATACTGGTAAATCACGAACGCTTTATAAATTCAAGTTGTGTACAATATTATATAGTGTTGATATCATGGAAAAGTCCTCACATTTTCGAATTGTTAATGTTGAATAGCGGGGAAATTTGGGTAGTACTACTAGGTCTGACGAGCCCCACCTGTGTGACTCGAGGTCAACCGGGTGCAAGTTGTCCTAATGAACATTGTCACGACCTGTTAAGTCGTGGCCGGAGGCAACAACGTAACACAGTCAGCTTCAATTGCGAAATCACTATGAAATAATATTTATTGTTAATGGACTAGCTATCTGTTACAATGCGCTACTTGTATATCTCTATTATTAAACTGTTTATGTTTGATTATCTCTTGAACTCACCAACCATTGTGTTGACAGTTTAGTATGCTATTCTCAGGTCATTAGTTTGCTTGCCATAGGAGCACTGCATGGTTCAATGCATTCTAAAACTCGGTCTCCAAGACAATTTTACCATTTTAATGATTAATGATTACTCTTTTGGGATGGCACATGTTTTGCCATAATTATACTTTTATTTCTTTGGATTGTTTTCAAAATGCTTCCGCACTGTTTAATTTATTTACTTTGGTCGATTTTATTTAAATTATGGCATATAGAGTTGTTCTGAGTAACTATTGACTGTGATCCTGGTTTGTTCACACGCCTCGCGGTAAAACTCCGCAAGTGGATTTTGAGGATGTGACAAGTTATCCTTTCTTTAAGTGTGTTGAATAGAGGACGCCTAGATCAAAGTTAAATTGGTAAATTCCAAAACTAACAAACAAGTCTAGGTTGATAAGAGCTAATATATCTTACATTCATAATTAAATGTTTTACCAATAACCAACGGATACTTGTACTTAAGTTTAAACATGTGGAGTTAATTGTACATAGAAATTTCTAAAGTGAAGTATGCATCAAATTGCTTGTTTAGTGGAAGAGAAAAACTATTGTAAAAGAACTCATGATATTTTTGCTTTAGGTGTGAAGACGCCTGATATATGACATGAACCACAATGTTACCTCTATGTGCAACGATTATGTTATAATCGTAACAATTTCTCTTGTAATAGATGCTCAAAGGAATACGTCATATATAGATCACGACATTCAGATGAATCGAATTTGAGTGGCTCCTGATACAAGATTTTACCAAAAACTTTAAGTGGCATCTCTTTATTACATACTTCATCGTCACATATTGATTTTTCAAGATTGGTTCTAAATTTAACCGTTCTTTTCTAAAAATGTAGCCATTCAAACCACCAATAAGTTGAATGTAAGATTGTTGAATACAAATAAAACATGTTACATACTTCATCGTCACATAGTGATTTTTCAACTCTGGTGCAACGACTTAGATTGGTTTTAAGTTTAATATTTTTTTCTAAAAGTGTAGTCATTCAAACCACCAATAAGTGGAATGCAAGATTGTTGTATACAAAGAACAACTTGTTACAACTTCATCGTCACATAGTGATTTTTCTACTCTAGTGCAACAAATTAGATTGGTTTTAAATTTAACTTGTCTAACGTAGTCATTCAAACCACCGATAAAAAGAACGTAAGATTTTTGAATATAGAGAACAACTTGTATCACTTACAATAACTTTTACAAGTATGTTATGTTGAGGGTTTATGAAACGAAGAGGTGAGGTGAACAAATGACACCCCCCATCTCTTTATTGTGACATCCTAAATCACTAACATATTCTAAAACATTTCTAGTCTATAAAATCTATATATACAACTCAGAGATTATAGAAGGCTACTCTAGAGAATTCTTCATGTCTTTCATAGTGCTTCCATCTAGATTTATAATGATTATTCTAGACACTTTGTTGAGTCTTGGAGTATCGAGTCCAGAATATTCCAAAACATACAATTTTAAGAGGGCCATAACATTACGTATCTTATTCTATAGGAGCATGAAATTTTGGTTAAAAACATTATCATCGTCGAAATATATTAAAATTTGTAATATTAAGTATCCTACAACATCCTAATTCAAAATTCACATGTTTATTTGACTACGTTTAATTCAAATTTACAACATTATCATTATTTTTACGGGACACAAGCGTAAATTCAACACTAGAATAACCTCAGGACTTGTATAACTTGGATACTACCTTTTAAAAGTCATTGGCACAAGGTTTAATAATTAATAAGTATACTTTCTTTAAAAAAGATATTAGTTGAATTATCATCTTGATATATATAAGTTTTAAATTAAAGACACCCATCACTATTCACTAGAACCATCCCGAAATGATAGTGATTTTACGTGAACAAGAACCAAAGGCACATGATGGGATGAGATACATGTGTAAATGTTGGTGACACTCACCATGTGATGTGCCAAAACACTAGTTACATATTGTTTGTTAGAATACGTGGAAGATATTTGTGCCCAATGTGAAAGAGAGAGAGAGATACGCACAGAGAGGACATGACAAGCAAAGAGGCAATAAGAAATCTGTCTAGTCAGATACCGGATCAAACAATTAAATTTCAGTAACTTCTAACTGGATTAGTTTTTGACTCAGTAAGTGTAATCAAACAACTCTTAACTAAGAAACAATATGGTTGAAGGAGCTTAGAGCATTCATAAATCATAATAGGGTTTTTTCATATATTTATATGTTCATTATATTATATTATTCAACAATTAAATTTTCACGAGCTCTTTTTTCTAAACTGAAAGATATAATGAGTTCAAGTTATGTAAATTAATCAAGATACACCAAATAAATACAATATAAATTCAATAAACAAACATTCAAAATACTCAACGAGTCCCTTTAAAGGATCCATTGCCCATAGCCCCATAGGCCATAGCATACAAGAAGCATCCAAAAGGGACTGGATATGCTATAAACAAAAGTACAGGGGGTGATCCTGGATGAGAATAAAACTAAGGGGTAAAATATGATACTTTCAATTTTGGGTCAATCGAATCTTGTGTGCGCCTTTTCTTTTTCTTTTCCATATTTAGAAGCAAAAGACATGTATCATGTTGTTTGACTTTGACCATAATATTAATCTTCCCACGTGATCGGTGATCATATATGTTTTGACGTTATAATCTGGATTTTATATCAAGATTAATAGATATAAATAATCTGTTTTCATTTTAGTTATCGTTGTAGACTTATAGTATATGTGAGATATTAAGTTTGTTTAATTTATTTGAAAACTTATTAGACAAATGATAAATAATGTAAATCAAAAAGTTGCATATGGTTACCAATTAAATTAGGTTTTAAAGCTATAAAGTACAATTGAATAATTGATGAAAATAGTGACCAACACATTTTTGTTTCTTTATCAAGAAAGACTGCGAAACAAACGTATACAGGAAACAAAGTACATATCAAAGTGACTAACTTGTTATTTTGTATACTTAGTAGATGCATCAAAAACAGGGTTGTTCATGAACCAAACCGAACAGAACGAATGATCACTCGAACTTGGTTCGTTTACAAACCGAGCTGATTGGTTTGGTTCAAATTTAAGAAATCAAGTAGAATGTTTATGCTCGAACTCGGTTCGCTCTATAACCGACCGCTCGATTATGCTCACTTTGGCTTGGCTTTAACTTAAAATTTATTTTAGAAAAGTCCAAAATTACAATTATTTCAACTATTCAAGAGGTAAAACTATAACTAAATCATAAAATAAATTTAAGAAAATAAAATTTTAAAGCACAATTAAGTTTTAACACTAAATCAAATAATTTTGATGACAAGGGTTAGGAATTTAGGAAAAGTTGGAAATATTTACGTTTCACAACTTCACGGTTATAGGCAATGTTTTTGCGACCGGATCGGAGACCGGCCGGTCCGACCGGGGATCAGTCCGGTGGCCGGTCCGGGTCGCTACGAATCGGTTTTGAACGGTCGAACCGACCGGTTCTTCCTAAGCCGCTGGTTGGACCGTAAAACCAGACCGGTTCGGACAGGTTTTTGATTTTTTTTATTTTAATGGATAAAAATGAGGTGTTAAACCATAAATTAGTGTGTTAGATATACAAATATAGTTAAGTTTTATATATAACTACTTATATATAGTTAAATCATATATAACTACATATATAAATTACTTATATATAACTACATATATAATACTTATATATAAATCATATATAAATTACTTATATATAACTACATATATAATATAATTAAAATATAGTTAAATCCGATCCAACCGGTCCGACCACCAAACCAGTAAGGCATCTGGTTCGACGTCCGATCCGGTTCTGAAAACATTTATAGGTCTACGATATAAAATTTTTAAAATTTGATAAAAGACTAAAGGGACAAGGCCAAGAGTGGATATTACATAAAAATATTAAATAAATTAATATAACACAATAACATACACACATACATATATATATAGGCATAAAATAAATAGCTAAAAAATAATTCGAACAAAAACAAGTGAGCAACAAACGAGCTTACATTTGCTCATGTTCGATTTATATACAAAATGAACTGAGTCGCTTTGTTTGTTTACAAACGAACCAAAATTGAACGAGCGAATTTCCAAGTATTTTTCGACCTAGTTTCGAACGTATAGTAATTTGGACAAAAGTTGGTTACGTTGAAAGATTAGTTTTTTAAAATCTAGTATTAAATTGAAAAGGTTTAATTAAAATTGCCAATTTTTATATTAATTTATAGAGATAGAAGTTTGCTAATAGTATTTATCTATTGATTGAATGCTATCTTAAAGAAAAGATGAAGTTGGTGAAGAGTATCTATCTAGCCATATGGCTAAAGACATTGATCCTAGTTGTGATCTAACAATCCACTTGTTGTGCATGTATATTGCCACAATTTTAACAATGTGCAAGTTGTCATGGTAGTTTTGCACATCAAGTTATGTTGGGACCTACAATCATTTAATTCAAAACTTAAAATAATTATATATAACAATTAGCAAACAGGGATGTGGGCCAAAAGTACTCTTTATCGAATTTATCATTAAGGCCACTTCAATTTATAGTTTGACCCTTCAAAAGTAGTTATTTCTATACTTATCTATATCTTTTTTGTTCAGTCTTAGTTTTTTTTTCACTTATAATTTTCAAAATTTGATGTGTTTTAAAATTTTGCAATGTTTACTTTATAAATATTTCAACGTGATTTCAAATTGTTTCTATAAATTTTATTTAAAATCACAGTCTATGAGTTAAATCTATGATTCAAATGTTTGTAGATGTGGAGTGGTTGAAGCACATTTCATCAATTTAACTTGCTTCTATCGACTCCTTATTAACCCATCCACATGGCCAAATATTTGGCAAGAAGACATATGAGGGCTTGCATAAAAAATATTATATAAAAACAACTATACATATTTGTTTGTAATTATTAATCTGGTTGTAAAGTCTTGATAAAAAACAAGTTAATATCGATCTTAGCTATTTTTATTGCGTAAGGGTAAATAAAATCGTATTCATAGGGAATTGGTGGAAAGTGTTTAACAAATACGTCTTGATTAACTTAAAGACACAAACTTTATAATTAAAAATTGAAACTTTAGAGGAATTTACTAACATAAGTGTAAAAAACAATCAACTTTGAAATGAATTAAATAATTAATAAAAAAAATCACTTTTGGGTTTCAAGTTCTACTAGATCAACAGTTATTTAGTATACTTAGGGTTGCATAAACATGACTCAAGATATTCGCTTTTGATTGAAACGATAACCAAAGAACAATCTTTTAAAATTCGTTCAGTCACGAAGTTACCAATTTACCTATATCAAGTTATTTATTTTTTTCAATGAGCTAACGATGCAAGAAAACTGAAAATTGATGATGAAACAAATAACTTTCTTTGTAAACAAATTGATTAACTCAATCAAAAACGTCAAGTACATTTAATCACAAAATGATCAGCATAAAACCCTAAACATGACTAACCGTCTCACTTGACACAAACTATCCACTCGAAAGCAACCGAGAACGATTTAGCCACTCATCATCTTCATTGTATCTTCAATCTTGATTTGATTTGATTATGATCAATGATGATTTGAAATAAGTTGGAAGCTTGAAAAAACCAAGAAACTCTTTGAAATCACCTATTTTTTCAGCTTGAAAAAGTTGTAGTTTAATTGGAGTTAGATGGGTTTAAATAAACTTGAAAATTCACAAATTTCGAGGTTTGTTCAGCCACCAACGTATGATACGCCGACCCTAGGCGTATCATACGCCCAACTTTCGGTTCTTTTTTCCAAATACGTCCAAAAATATGCATCCCATACGTTGATCGGCGAATGATACCTGGTATGATCTTCACTGTGCATTTTTCGTAACTTTTACATATTTACCACTTCAGTCTTTGTAGTTCTGTGTTTTACTTCTTTTTCTTCAAAATAAATATTCTTTAACTCCAACCACCTACAAATCAAAACGCAAACAAAATGAACTTATCCTGCAATATTGATGATGTAAAAACACACATTTAGATTTATTAAACCCTGAATTATTGTCATGTGATCAACTATGCACATTAAATTGTATAATTTATGCTAATAATTACGTAACTTGTATGAATAATTACATAACTTATGTTTATAATTATGCGCTTTAAAAATACAATTAAAAAGCTGAGTGAAATTGAAAAAAAAAACTTCCGACAATGAGAGACTATTTCAAATTTATCTTTCCACGTAACGAGGACCAATAAGACACAAATTTTTACGTATTTCGATCATACGAGTTGAGCCCCGGGTAAATCTTTTCTCTTATTCAAAACAATAATGAATTCACACAACAATAACCCAATTTGTTATTCCACCACCAATATATTACCCAAAATAAATTCCCTTTTATTGACGTTTTCCAAATGGAACCCACAATATTATTTTCAAAGCCAACCCGATTTCGAACCGATTCACACTCGAGACTTAAACCGATTTCATACCAAGACACAAGCCAAGCCATCAAGACCGTTTAAGAGCTCTAAGAAACTTAATACTATTACTACTATTACTACTGTCGTAATGGTTCTCACGCAACCCTGGAATGTAAGCGAGGAAGAGGTGTTGGCACGTGTTGGATCGCCAGTTTGGAGATCTTGTATCTTTTGTTCATTTAAATATTTTTTTTAAATTAACGGTTATAATGTATATATTATATCAGCTCATGCATTAAATTTTTTAGGTTGGTGGCTCAAAATTTTGGTACTACTAATTGGTAAATAATGATGACTGACATCTATAATTTTTTTAAAAAAGGACAACATGTAACACATAGACATATCAGTGGTACCATTCGTATAGTTAACTATTAATGAATGCACTCACGAGATCCACAGTGATATTGGTGGATTTTTTTTCATTTGAACTCTTAGAAAGCAACAAATCATGATGGGTGGTGACGTTGATGACATTGTTATGGCGAGGATGCGGTTTGTTGTTACTTGTGGCTTATGAATACGACACTTGGATCTATTACGAGCACATATGATTAGTAAAAGTAGTTATTGGATGAAAAACGAGGCAAGACTACAGTTTTCGTACGATAATTCATAATTGGAGGGAGGAGGATGATTAAAGAGTTTATTTTCATCGGTTTTCTTTTGAAACATACAAGTTGGACTCTGAGATGTTTGGGATCGTCTTCTTGTTCGTGTACCGGTCGCAAATGCTTAGTTTTGTATATATGATACCGACAATAAAATGAATGGTCCCTAATATGTGGACTTTTTTGTGCGATCACTGGTTTGAATTTGAAGAAGAAAAAAATTTCTAAACCTACCGAATATTTTTTGTTTATCATATATTCCTTTGACATTTTAGACTTTTACTAAATATCGAAATTATGTACCTATTATAATCATAAGATTAATTAAAATGTATTTGTTTAAGTTTTTCTAAAACAAAAGGTCTTATTATATAACAATTTTTTATTCAGAACTTTAATAACATCGATTACCAAATTAATGATTCAAAAGAAATTCTAAAAACCACCTAATACCAACACTTACGATTAAGGCATGCCCTCACTGCGGGTATGCCCCTCCCATTCTTACAGGGATGTGTTCTAAGGGGTTGTTTGACAGTCTTTTAGTTAGTCTCTAATGATTCAGATGTCTGAATGGTTCAGCAATTAATAGTTCAGACTGTTTGTTTCGTAAGCACATGTCTGAATGGTTAAGACATTTACCTCTGAATGATTAAGCATTATACTGATTCCGAATGATTAACAGGTCTAATGTTGAATGGTTAAAACATATTATCTGAATTGATTAGACATTTGTCTTTGAATATTTAAACGATTTACTAGCATTTAATAGTTTAGCCATTTTAATAGTTCAGCATTTAATGATTCAAACATCTTATTAATTCAACATTTAATCATTCAAAAGTTATCAAACAACCCCTAAATAATTTATAGGTTTACATAATAATCAACTTTTGTTTGAGCTTGATTAATTACTAATCATATGTTTTATGACTTCTAAGCGTTTGACGCTTTGTTATTCACTCTAGTACTATTACATGATATGTATGTACATTTGGTTATAACTAGTAAATCCAACCCGTGTTTTGCTGTAGAAATAAGATATATGTAAATGCTCTATGGTTTAAGAAAAAAAATACATTTAAATCTAAAGAGGCCAAAAAAGAAGAATTAGATATATATGTAGAGGGAAATGCCAAAAGTGAAAAAATCATTTTAACCCTACATTGTAAGGTTGTACCACATGCAGGCTTGTTTGTATCAGGTTAATATCTCTATTGTGAAAAAAAATTACTCTCATTGTTTATTAATTAGTGTGGACAAGTTTTGTTCACGTTCAATATATTTATGTAATACTTTTTGTCCAAGATAAAATTAGTATAAACTAGAAATAAGTTCCTCGTGTTGTGGTAAGGGCATAAAACCATACCAAATAAGAAAAATGTCACACCAACTCTAACGACCACTAATACTGAAGTTACGGTGTGTTAATACGAAAAATTTAGACCAAAACGTAAAACATAGAAAAATATAACTAAGTCGATCTAAAATTCGTGCGTTGTGACGAACCCTTTAATATGAAAAAATATGAACGTAAAAATATTGAACCACGCATGCACCTTGTGTTGTCTTAACTTACCAAAATCAGAATAAAATATAAAAAATGTTAAATCACACATGTATGTTGTGTCGTGTTAACTTGCAAAACTTAGAACAAAACATAAAACGATGATTTGCGAAATATAAAAAGTATAAAAAAATAAAGTTGAAAATATTAAAGTTGTGAGATTAAATTACAAAAGATGAAGAATTTTGGGTTAAAAGTAAAAAAAGTTAAATTTGAGAAGTTAAAATGTAAAAAGTATAAAATTCTTTTTATTAAAAGTGAAAATTCAAATTTTATTTAAAACCCCCTATGCATAAGATACAACATCCTTATGAATAGAAAAGTTACTAATTAGTATAATATAAATAAAATAACTTATGGTCTTTAGTTATTTCTTTTATTTCTTGGACCAAGGCGTTAGAGTAAATAAACTTAACATATGTTATTTCTTGAAGGTTTGGTTATTATTTTATTGATAATATTTGTGTAAAATATTTTTTGGAGTTAAGTTCGATTTTACTCTTTGATATTTGTTAAAAATAACGATTTTCTTTCAAAATATTAAAATATCAATTTATCTTCAAATAATTCATAAGTAGTTTTAATCCTTGGAGTGAAATTGAAACACCATATGATGCTTAGAGAAAATTAATGATTCTAATATTTTGAAGAAAATTAGTTAGATGTTGTTTGATAGATTTTTAATGATTATTAAGATGTTATCTTTTAATGGTTTATAGTTTCTTAATGGTTATAAGATAACCCTAATATTAAATGGTTAAAAGATTAAATCATTATGATACCTTTTAACCATTAAGTATCATGATTAACACTTAACTATTAAGATGTTATGAACCATTAAATGTAGCTCTTAATGACCCTTAATAGGCTACAAAATAGTTGTAATTTTAGTCAAACTTTAAGAAACAAAATTAAAATTAACTCTAATTTTTATCAAGTAAATTACACAATCAGTCCTTGTGTATAAAAAGTTCAAAAATACTCTTCATTTAATAGAAAAAAACTATTGGTGTTAGTGGGTTGAAGTTAATAAAACAAATTAAAAATCATAAGAAGTAAAATCAAGATTTTTATAATATTTAAAGACAACTTTATTTGAACCAAGCCACACTAAACAAGAAGTTTACTCTAACATAAAACATAATCAAAATCAACTGAAGTCTAGTGGTCGGTTTAAACGAGCTGAGCTCGTATAGGCTCAAGCTCGACTCGTATTGACTTAAGAGAGCTCGAGCTACTCGTTTCACACTTTGTTTTTAAAACTCGTGTTGGGCTCGTCAAATCCTTTTAAACTGGAGCTTAGCTCGGCATCTGCTCATTTATTATAGAATTTTTATTTAATTTTTTATTTAGTTTTCTTATATATATATATATATATATATATATATATATATATATATATATATATATCTATATATATATATATATATATATATATATATATATATATATATATAATATATATATATATATATATATATATTATGTATATAGGGGAGAACTAGCCTTTTTTTGTAAGAACTCTAGAAACCAATCTCAAACACTAGTTCTCAATGGTAAAATTGTAATTAATAAACCGTTTTTTTTAACGAAATTTGTTTTACACATGTGTAATATCGGATTTACACATGTGTAAATCCAGTACTACACATGTGTATAACTAGATTTACACATATGTATACAACGGATGTACGATTTTTTTAGAAAAGTATATCAATATGGTAGGCGTTGGAAAAATAAAAAAATACTGAATTTTATGGTGAATTTTTATAGGGGAAAAATAATATCGGATGTACGATTCTTATATATATATATTATGTATATAGGGGAGAACTAGCCTTTTTTTGTGAGAACTCTAGGAACTAATCTCAAACACTAGTTCTCAATGGTAAAATTGTAATTAATAAACCGTTTTTTTTAACGAAATTTGTTTTACACATGTGTAATATCGGATTTACACATGTGTAAATCCAGTACTACACATGTGTATAACTAGATTTACACATATGTATACAACGGATGTACGATTTTTTTAGAAAAGTATATCAATATGGTAGGCGTTGGAAAAATAAAAAAATACTGAATTTTATGGTGAATTTTTTTTTGAAAAAATGATGTTGTGAAAAAAAGTTACGAACGTTTAAAAAAATGGGGGAAATGGCATGTGATAAAAAATGAATGGCTGAAAAAAATGTGGTTCTCATTTGAACCCTCCCCTATGTATATATATATTATACATATTATTTGAATGTTTTTCACAATTTTATATAATATATATATATATATATATATATATATATATATATATATATATATATATATATATTAATATTAATATATTAATATATTAATATATATTTAACCCATCAATTACAAAATTCAAATATGTATACTATATATTTAAAGTCCTAAAAGACCTCTATATATATATATATATATATATATATATATATATATATATATCCAAATATAACTTCTATAAAACGTCCATTGAAGATATGATGCATAATGTAGTTCCTTAAATAGTAAGCTAAATTATTATATAAGTTTAACTTATATAAACTAGTTATTAAAGTTGATAACACCTAATGTCTGATTTTTTTTTAAATTTATATTGATGTAGTTGAAAAAGTATTGTAGGGTTATTTGATGATGAAGAGGCATTTTCGATGGTTGTATTTTGCATGCGGAGGCAGAAATTTTTAGTTGGATAGTACGGACATGCCCCTTCATTAGTCCAAAAGACCTCTAGTATAACAAATCTAATCATCATTAAGAATAGGGTAAAATGCTCATTTAACTTTTTTAAACTATGTCCTTTGTGATTGAATTAATTTGTCTGTGATGTTTTATAAAATGAAATGAGTAGTCGTTTGTCGGGTTGGAAAACGGGATGTTTGGATAGTTGTTTGATTATGAGCGGATAAATCAAAGAGTGAAGACATCAGTTTTTTAGAACATTGGTTATTTGAAATTTTTCGTTCTTGTTTTCGGTCAGTAATACTGACATTCCTAAATGTCGTATATTAAATAATTGTTTGTTTGTAGCGTTTAAGAATATAAACCGGAATATATAGTCATCGGTTTGGCTGGAAATTAGGAATGTTTTGAAGGTTGTTTGATTATGAGTTTGAAAGATCAATTAAACACCAATGGAGATATCATGTTAAAAACATTGGATTTTTTATTCTTTCAGACTTAATTAATAAATGCTAATTTCAACCCGAAATATAATTAAATAAAAAGAAACTATTTCCTCTATTGCAAATACTAAGAAGAAATCGATATAACCTTTTCAAAAATTGCAATAAGCTAAAATGGAAATCTTAACACAATAGAAAATACATTATAATTAAATCACATTACATATTCTTGATATTTAGAAAGAAAGAATTGAAATTAAAAGGTTTAAATAGATACAACAAACCATGGTATATGCTATTATAAAACATATAATTAGTCAAACGTAAATACTATATATATCGGCAATTAACGTTAAAAGCACGCAAAGGTTATAATAAAATACATAATGTGTCACATTAATACATTGCATCATCCACCCAAGTTCCTTATTTGCATGCTTCTATGCATCATTTTCCTTGACTTTACTCTATTTTTATCTTTTTAAATATTTTCAATACCCCTTTAGACGTCTCTTAAGTTGAAGATGACTTCCAATGTGTCCATTCCAAATCTATGTGATTGCTTTTCGGCAGTTAAATGATATTGAATATGTTTTTATTCGCCTTCAGGACTTCTACTATGAACATGCTATTTATATTTTAAGTCGTGTAGTTAGAAAATATAAGTGCTTAAAGTTTAGTTTATGTTAAAAAGAAAAGATTTGTATATGTGTTGCCTATAACTCTATGTAATAGACGTACTCAAGAGGAGGGCTTGATAGTAAATTGTGTACTTCTCAACCAATTGATTGTGGGCTTAAAATCCTGTGGTTTGCAAGTTTGGTGATTATTTTCTAGGATAATATAACTTAACCAATATTTTAAAGTTTGTGTTCGAGTAAATATCTAAGTCTAAAAAAGTAAAACAAAACAAAAATTCTGACCGAATCTTATCAGTTTATATTTATTGTCTCATTTTTTATATCGTAGTTTTGTCTAGTTTACAATTATAGTGTATAACAAAGTGTGTAAGTTTCATCTTCATTGTCTTATTGAAGAAACCATCATACCTATCCCAATAGCAAGTTTTTGAGTAAGTAAAAGGAGTAAGATCTATCAACTTGTAATCCTTGTGGCGAAAGTGCAAAACCTAAAAGACTCAGGTTCGACTGCATGCAGAGACATATGTATTACATACGAACTAGTTATTCGAGTTTTTAAAAAAAGTTTTCCATAAATAAGGTAAATGAAGATGATTTCCCATTACATAAGTGACATAAAAGTGGAAATGTTGGATTTAAGAAGAGATCATGAAGCATGCTTTGTGGGACTTGATGGTGGTAGATTGGGGTTGGCATCAAGCCATTTCATCTCACTTAATGTGCCTATATGCACGCAATGAATGAGAGACACGTCAACTTGAATTTTTAATAATTTTGAACACCTTTTTTTAATATATTAATATGTAAATATCTTTCACCCTAACAATTAGAACTCATATATAATGATTACTTAAAAAAATAAGAAAATCTTATATATCGTGGTTGTCAAATGCTATATGGATAATAATTACTCACAAATAAAATAAGAAAGAAGAGGCTACACAAAGTACTATATCCACGTACAATATAAAAAATTCACAAAATATACATGCATAGTTTTAAACTTCACGTAATTTAACTAATGTTTAGTAAACTATTGGTAAGAAAAATTTTAGTCATTATTATAATAAACCCTAGTAAAAATGAGACATGTCATGACATTTACCTCATTTCACCTTTATAATTATTTATTTTCGATTATTATAATAAAAAACTTGTAACACCCCATCTTTTAACTTATCACATCAGTTATATTCACTTTGACACCAAAACAGAAAATACAAATTTTTGATATGATGTGTTCGTAATCGTACATTGAAAAGTATGGGTTAGTTTAGCCAACTTTAGTTTTGTTTATTTGATAAACCACACGTACATGGCTCAAAATGGCTAATTAGATGATTTTTCTATGCTTATTAATTAAACACATTTACATATAATACATGTATAATTATACCAACAAATGATCACGGGTTTATATATGATAGTTATTTGTTTATATAATCTTTTGAAATCAAGATTAAGGTGTTGGTCCACCAAATGATTCCTTTCATTTCGTGAAGCTTGTAACTAATCCTATGACATGCACACATATCTCTTTTAAGCTTATCACGAAAAGTTGGTGGGAGTTGGTGTTGTATGTATCCAAATATCCTAGTCAACCCTTAGATTCAACTTTACTTGAAATATATTTTTTTCAATTTTAATACTTTTTAAATTTATTTTTGGATGTTAAATTCAAATTTATTTATAGATTGTGATCTTAGCAAACCATCTTATAACATTTAAATCAGTTCAAAGATAACGACTTAATGAGTTAAAGATTTATGGAGTGCTAATTGTTTCATTCATATATAGATGTGTGTAAAAATATCCAAATATATTTATCAAAATGAAAACTCCAAACTTTCAAACCCGAGTTATTTGAAATTTGGATATCTGGATTTCAAAATCGAAGACAGATAGTAATTTTAAAATATTGGGGCAGTTCGGATATCCATACCATCCTAAAGTTTATATTTATATATGTATATATATATTATGATTATATTGTTTAATTTTAAGAAATCCAAATCAAAACCCATAATATTTTATGTGTGCGTGGTTTTGTTATTTGTTTAATTTTTTATTGTTTCTTACAGATTAAAAATATCATATCTAAAAATATTTTTTTATTGCTTCAGACATCTTTATTATTATCCAAATCTATATACCAAAGGATATCTGAAGTTTTGGATTTGGATAGTGAAAACAACTATCCAAAAATTTCAAATATCTGAATTTTGGGTATTCGAATTTATGCACTCCTATTCCAAAAATGGTATCATTTCAAGGAATTATCACATTAATTATATATAAAACACACATAAAAATATAAATAATGGTAACCCCAATCGACTTAAAATTTATGCCAAAACTTATTAATGATGGAACAAAATTACTCTACTAATAGTTCACGGTGTAATTTGTTTTTCAACATTTGATTTAACTACTTTACTAATTCTTATATTAAATAACAATCTTAAGAAAATAATAACATTAGTTATAGTGTTTAGGGTCCAATCGAAAAATGTTATGTGAGAGCCACTTGGTTATTAGTCATATGCTCTTCTTGTAATAAATATAAAAAGCTAGAATAACTATAAAAAGCTAAACATCCTGTGATAAAACTGGTGTACTCAAAAACCAAAAGTTGAGATTTAAATTTTGTAAAGTGATGTGTATTGATTTAGAAATAAAGTATATGTAGAGGTGTGTGTTTTCACCGGTTGAAAAAACGAGAATAAATTGATAGATTTCAATATCATACTTGTGACTTGTGAGTTGTGACCATATTATTATTATTTGTCGGCCGCATTTGGGCCTCATAAAAGTTTAACTTGCTTATGAATAAAAATATAAAAAAAGGCTATAGCTTATTGGGCTTAGGGACGTCAAAATAACTTATTAACTTGCTTTTCAAAAAGAGAAACTATGAAAGTAGATAGAAGTAAACTACCAATAATTCTTAGCTTAAGTTGGTAAGGCGAGGACTCAAGACAAATTAAATAAAAGTCTTGGGCTCGAGTTTCGCTTGAAGCAAAAATGATCGGGGTTGGTTTCCTCTTGCGGAGGTTAGGGGTTCGGTCCCGGCTAGAAAACAAATAGATGTGTCTGATTAAAATAACATTTTCGGTTTCTAACAGGCTTTTTTAACCATCAACTAAGATCTCTAGCATAACTAAGATCTCTAGCATTCCACTGGACCTGGCCCACCAGCGCATGTCTATAATAAAAGCCCATCTTTTTTAATTCTATAGAATAATACTTAATTTTGAAAAAATCATTTTAACAAAAGTTGAAACGAACCCCCGATGATGAAATTTATTTTATTGTTGCGGCATTTTCTTCAAGATTAAACAACACGAAAATATATTTATGATAATTCTCTTTGGCTATAATTTCCAGAAGATAAAAATTCATTACAGTCATGTAAACAAAGTTAAAAACATTATGTATTACAAAACTTATAAATAAAATATCATTTGTATTTTCTTTTTATCAACCTGACCAAATATTCACAAAAAAAATGTTTACTTTTAAACATGATATTTGATTTTTTACCACGAAAAGGACAAATAAGATTATTATTTTAGTGAGCAAAGCCAAATACGATGAAATTTTGCATATTGGAAGAATGGAACACAAAATAAAAGTAATCATGTTGTCTATGAAGACATCCATGCACATTATTAACCCCATTTCCTTCTATTTATAATCAAATAAAAAAAAGCTTTCTAAATGGAAAAAGGTTTTCAAAGTACATCAAAATCTATTGAAAATGTAGTAATTATTAATGAAATCATATGATTTACTAGTAATAAGATTATGTCACCAATACATTAATATATTTAATGTAAATAAGTTTAAATTAACAAACGTATGTTTAAAATAAACATACAATTTGTTCAAAGACGCGCTTAAAAACTATTTATATTCACATTTAAAATAATATAACATTTATTAGTAATTTTAGTTTGTTATATCTTTTTAACAAATATAATTAACTAGTATTAAGCTCCCCACGTTGCCGCGTGGAGCGTAAACCATACCAACTAGCACCAGAAGTCATACCACTGTTAGCGACCACTAAAGTTGAAATACTCGTATAGGAAGTTGGAAAAAATAAAAACCGCTTTTGGAGGAAACGTAACACTAAGGACACACTATCATTAAACGAACATAAAACATATAAAACAATAAGTAAGTAGGTGTTAGACCAGTGCGTTGCAACGACCGCTAAATGGGAAAAAATAAACGTAAAACGTTGAACCATACAAGTACATTGCGACGTTTAACTTGTAAAATGTAGACCGAAAAGTAAAACGTAAATTTTTAAAAAAAAAATCAAAAGTATAAGGATCAAAGTAAAAGTAAAAAAATATTGGGCTAAATTGTGAAAGATGTAAAAATGTTAGATTGAAATAGAAAAACTAAAGATTAAAAATAAATAATACAAAAAATGATACAATCTATAATGCATAAGAAAGTTAATAATTAGTATTATATAAATATATTATCACTATAGTCATTACTATTATTGTTATCGTTTATCACTAAACAGCCATGTTAGCCACGAGTCTTTAAGTGTGGTACGATTCTATGAACTTTAAGTGTTGTACGATTCTATGAATTTGTCTATTGATATCTGAGTCCTGTATCTTATTCTTATCATTCTTTAACATATGTCGTCTAGCTA
Source organism: Flaveria trinervia (assembly GCA_025506515.1). Classification (NCBI taxonomy): domain Eukaryota; kingdom Viridiplantae; phylum Streptophyta; class Magnoliopsida; order Asterales; family Asteraceae; genus Flaveria; species Flaveria trinervia. Next base: position 3,120,710 of record CM046456.1, on the reverse strand, counting down.
AACAAGTGAGTTTTGCACACGCATTTGTGTAGTATCGCTCGAATCAAATTTATATCAAAACATAAACATAAATAATTATGTCATAACGGTATATGCAAAGATGTGTTAAAAAATACGTTGTTGTGAAACAATGAAAAAATATATTATACTGACTCTGATCGGTTTCAAATAAAAGTTTATACCAAAACATAAATAAAAATAAGTACATCACAACAATGTATTAGGAAGTTTATAATACTATATTCTAAAAGTTATAAAAGAAAACCAAAATATGTTAAACAATAGTATAATATTAAAATAATAATACGTTTTGATTCAAGTGCGTATACCTACCCTTATGTTTTGTATGCATTGGAATTCCACTATAAATATACGACTCTGATTCGGAAAACAATTGTTATCTTAATCGAGACACCTATTCATATCCTAGCCCGGACTACACTCTCAACCCTCTTAAGAGGTAACTCAATGATGAAAAAAACTCCTAACTTATTTGAGTATCTTATTCAGAGTGAGACTTGAACCCATGACTTTATCTTATATACATGTTATGGATACCTCACCTTAACCAGTTAAACTAAAAATCATTAGTCATAAACGTATCGTTTAATATTTGTAATATATCTTACTTATAATTATATATTCATTGGAATTTAGTTATCCTAGCAAATAGAATTACTAAGCTTCTATAAACAAAAATTAAACAACTGAAACTCGAGTTGTTTAGGTTTATCTAAAAAGTATGTCTAAATGACTAAATCTAAACTAATCTAAGAATAAACCCCATAGGAAAGGATAAGATACATAATCAATTAAAAGATATCATACGATTACATCTTCTCGATCTTATTTTTATTCATATCATACAAATAAATTAGAACACACACAGAGTGGTATTTGAAGAATAGGTTTCCTCGAGTATCTTCCTCGTTTTTTTTTTCATGGGACGACTCCCACCTGCCTTATACAACATCTATTCTACACATTACTCTTTTATGTAATCTTTTTAGTTTTTAGTCTTTTTACAATTATAAAAAGTAACTTTTTCAAATTTAATAACAAAAATGAAAAAAAAAGAAAACTGTTAAAAGTTAAAGCAGACAATCCTTTTTGATGATTGGATATGCATACGGTTTGGGACTAGACTTTTCCTTAAAAGCACATCTGATTTCACCTCAAGACTTTAGTTACAAAAATGACCCAATATATATATTAATTTCTATATAGTACCGTAATTTATTAAAATGTTCTAATAATACACTTTAATTAGCCAATAACACAATATTCTAGCTGTCTTTTCCACAACTTAACTTGTTAGATTTACTTATGGCAAGCAAAAAATTACAGGAATGGATGCGATTAAAAGAAATGTAAAGTATAATAATAATCGATTAGTGATCACATGCTAGGTTTTCGTTTATGCACGTTGCGTAGGGAATTCAGCAACGATTTTAAATATATATCAAAATGCGGAAAACAATATATAAAATTGGCAAAAGAACAACAGTAGATTAAGGTAAATAATCATAAATCAATATCAAATGATAATTGTTAGTAGATTAGGTGATTATGTAACGAAGGATTTAAAATTGATGAAACTAAAAGTATCGTCAACAATAAACAATTGATAAACTTTTGATAAATCAAGTTTTGTAAGTCGAACTCGATAAACTAAATTTTGTAAGTCGACATCGATAAATCTTCAATTATTCTGTTATCCTTCTCATTTATCTTTAAAAACACAAATATTGATCGGATTATCACATACATTCGTAGTTTAGAATGTAGATAATAATATTTTTAATTTGGGGACCCTTAAAATTTTAAAAACCTAAACAATTGTTTTAATGTTTATACCGTAAAAACACTTCTGCTTATATTTTATGAATTGTCTTTAAATTAACATTAAAAGATTTAAAAGAAATAGGCATGAGGAGTGGGTAAGAGATCTTTCAGCTTATTTGATTCTGAATGATATATGTTGGATCTATAAGAGATTTGGGCCCTCTTTCTCTTGACCCAAGTGAGGATTCATATCCGACCCGAATCCATCATAACCTTGTCGCAACCCACGTGGTAAGCACCTGATCACAAACATGACTATTGCTTTTGATCCGACCCGACATTTCAAGCCCCACGAATAAAACATTTCAGTGTTTTCACTAATCATCAAATTTTTGAAATGAATGTTATATTGGTTCAACTTTGTAATATCTAGACGGGATTTACAAAATATTCAAATTTGACGTTAGAACTGTATAAACACTTATGCATTTATTGTTTTAAATGTGATAAATAAGATAGTTATAACTTTATATGTTTCTTTTTCTACGATGTAAAAGAAAATAAACGTACCTCATAAGAGTTGTCATAAATTAAGCTGCCAAAGATTCTATTGGACCATCGATTAGAAAATATAAAACCAGAAGTTAGAGTGTGGCCGGTTGACTGACTTAGACTAGACCTAACATCAATATATAAAAGTTGTATCCAAGTATTAATAAATAGCTGAAAAGTTAGTTGAACACGTCCAATTCAGACGTTAATACAAAAAGGAGAACACACAACAAGAAAAAGAACGAGCACTTGTGTATTTTGACTCACCTTGAACTAGACATCGGCTATTAGACGAAGTTAATGAGGTTGTCGTTAGAGGAGCGGGATGTCCTTGTCAAAAGCGAGTTAGCAACGGCTTGAATAGATAATTTTAAATTAACCAGGATTGTAGAAAGGGTTGAATAGTGAGTATTTGTATTGTGTTAATTGCATGTCTAAGAAGTGTGGCATCACATGCCTCATTAAGGCTTTTAGCATGACCTATATGCATATAACATGTTACTAACATATACATAAATCTAAGCATGTTTTAACTTTGATTTATTCAATTACTCAGGCATGATTATCATTTAAAATGATACACGATTGTCATTTAAAATGATACCTAGTCATGATCATTTGATCAAACCAAATTGCATGTTCATTATAAGAATGATAAGAAAAACCATTACAAACAAACAAACTTATGACACATAACCTTCTAAAACATTAAAAAGTATAAGCTTCTTGTTTACCATGTATCATGCATAATAACACATAAATATAGTGTTTTGAAAATAAAACTCGGGCTTCCAGTCAACTAGTTTTAAAAGAACCAGACAGTAAATAGTAAAACAATGAAGAACCATCAATGGCCATCTCCTCTCGTTGTCACTCGGTTGAATTTTGATACAAGATTAACAAGTTGAACCATTTTGATACAAGATTAACAAGTTGAACCAGTGAATCCTAGAGCTTCCCTTTCACTCCAACCATATATGATACAAGTTGAATTCTCTCTACCAATTAGGTAGGAAGAGAAGTCTATAAATAAACACAATAATTACACATAGGTACATGATAAATTGATATAATACAAAAATGGAACAATTGGGTAATTAATTCTGTCTATCATCCCCCCCTCAAGCGGCACGGTGGTGGACCAATGCGAAGCAAATGCCGGAAGAATTCGAACTGATGACGAGGAAGACTTTTAGTAAAAATGTCAGCCACATGCAGCTTGGTTGGAACAAACTTAGTATATAACTTGCCAGATAATACCAGTTCCCGGATAAAATGATAATCCAAGTCAACATGTTTGGCACGTTTATGGGAAACATGATTTTGTGAGAGAAAAATGGCACTTTGATTGTCACACAATATGGTAGGACGATCTGGTGGCATGGCTCGAAGTTCTTGAAATAAGTGAGTAATCCACACGAGTTCAGCTGCGGTGTTTGCCATGGTGTGATATTCAAACTCACAACTTGATCGAGCCACGGTTGGTTGTTTCTTTGCACACCAGGATACAAGATTGTCACCAAGAAAGATGGAGTATCCATACGTAGAGCGGCGAGTCTCAATACATCAAGCCCAATCTGCATCTGAATACCCAAGAAGAGTTGTACTTTTAGGCCGAGAGAAAGTGAGACCATAACTGATGGTGCCTTTGAGTTAGCGAAGAATTCGCTTCACATGTTGATAATGAACTATAGTGGGAGCTGTAAGAACTGGCTGACTTGATTAACAGCATAAGAAATGTCTGGACGAGTAATAGTCAAGTATTGAAGAGCTCCGACCCGAGACCGGTAGTGAGTCGGATCATGGTATGGATCCCCAGTAGTAGTAAATGATGTATTGGAAGCAAGTGGAGTGGGAGCCGGCTTGCACTCAAGAAGGTTAGCACGATCAAGAATGTCGTGAGCATATTTAGACTGAGAAAGGAACAGACCACTATCCGAATGTGTTACTTCAAGACCCAAGAAATAATTTAGATCACCCAAGTCTTTGATGGCAAATTCATTATGTAACCTGAGAATGAAGGACTAAATGATGTGTTCCTGGTTACCTGTGATGATAAGATCATCAACATAAATGTTAGGATCGGGTATTTGAACGAAATACCTAATGATTAGCGTGTAAACCAGATCAAATAGTGCGGAATCCTATTTGATTGGCGATCCAATCAGTGAGAACACACGAAGAATCAATAAAGAATTGAAACTAACGTTAGAAATCGATTGGAAATCGATCTAATGTGTTTTATGAACTTGGAGAACGAATTGGGAGGCTTCTGGACGGCTAGGGTACGTCTGGAATTGTAGTGAATGAATTCCCTACGTTTTTCACAAATTAGATTGTATTTATAGGTTAGTATTGTTCATTCGGGCGACTGGACCATAAGCATGATTCAGTCGTGCGATTGAACCATGTGGTTGATCCATCCGCACGATTGAGTGTTCAGTCGTGCGACTGAGCCAATCTTATGTGTCTATCATACGACTGATCCAGTCTCCTGGTTCAGTCGTGCAACTGAGTCAATCGTATGAAGTTATTCATGCGTGTGGTCCATTCGTATGGGCCATTCGCATGAGAACTTCATTATGTTAAGTATGAATGTATTAATTAATAAACATTATGTGTAACCATTCACACAATTACTATCCTAATTAACTAATTCAATATCGACTCATTAATGAAATATTAGTCATTACAAATTACAAACAATCAATATCATTTCATTAATCATATCAAATTACCTCAAAATCAGATAAACAAGATCTATTACATTTCATATCATGATCTAGGGACATACATGTATCAACAAACTCCCTCTTGGACCTAGATCTCTCTAATGTCTTGTTTTCTGCATCACCTCCTCATATTTCTTGTACTTATCCTCTTTTGTGACTCCCGCGTGAATCTCAAACGCGAAGCAGAGTCTTATGACATTTTGAAACTGGAGGGCTTGTATAATATCTTGCGTATCCTAGAACAATGGCCACTTGTATAGCGTGTAGACATCATTTGCTGACAAGTTGATAAGCCACATTGGGTCGAATACCCTGATCGTATCCATTTGGCCCTCCTTGTTTAGGACTATGACCACTTCTGCTGTTCTCCAATCATAGTACCACCACCTAAAGTGTGGAGTGAAGTCCTGTGGCATTTCCCTGAGTGGGATTCTCGACATTGTTCGCGGAGGACTCCACTTCAACACTATCTTCGGCTTTCCAGTAATGGCATCAACCTCAGACCTTCTGATATACCTTGTAGGCTGTTGGGGTCTGAAGTTAACCCACCTGGTGTGATACTCCTTCTTTAGGGCAGCCTCGAACCAGCCTGACATCTTCCTCGGGTCAGCATACAAAAGCTTTAGTTTGGCCAGCTGGTTGAGCTCAAAACCTGGTAGAGTCTTCAGATCATGTGGGAATCTGAAGTACTCTAAGCCCTTTTCTCTCTTAACTGCATATACGTTAAGATCCTCAAAATACGCCCACGCTATGATCCTGCCAGTCACCTTATGATGTTTCTTGACTCTGTAGAGTTTCGTGTAGGCATCCTGTTTCGATGCAGTGCGTTGGGTTCTAACTTTTTCAAAACACGCAGCCCACTCAGCCTTTCGAATATCTACATCATCAATTGAGGCTTGGGCCGTTTCCTCTACTTTCTCCGACTCTAGCTCCATCTTGTCTAACACCTCAAAAGTATTGCTGATGAGGGATTCTCCCATATTGGGGACCACATTTCCCTCATTGTCAGTGTATTGAGGGTAGTGCTCGGCAGTGACATCTTCAATCTCGATTTCATCAACATCGTTGAGCTCTTCGTCACTAGTCGAGTCGCATGTCGGAGCATTCTTCACTATCTCATCTGGATTGGGTTTGAAAAAATCTGCGAGTTGCTCGTTTGATAGGTCGTGAATTATTTCCCCTTCTTCAGGGGTATAACTCACCGATCTCCTTACGATCCCTTGCAGATCAAGAATCATTGTTAGCTGAGTCTTGACCTGCTGAAGGGGAGCAACATCAAGCTCATCCCTTTGGTAATTTGGATCTGTTTGATTTACACATTCAACATATCAACCATTAGTAATTCATCAAAACAGAAATACATTAAACTGAATTTAAACATTAAATACATAGATTAAAATACATGAGTCAACTACAAAAGTAATTTAGTACAAAAACATCTGATCTTTACTTTCGTCCTGTATCATCGTCTCGTCACTTAGTGGAGCCGAGGAAGAAGCTGGTTGGTCTTGTATGTTCTTGGACCTCCTTTCTTGACCTGAAGCAGAGGCCGATACAGCTGCATCCCCTCCTGATGTATCATCATCATCCTTCTCCTCTGTACTTTCTTCTTCTGTCCCCTCATCCTCCTCTGTCTCATCATCCTCATCATCACTTTCATCACCACCATCATCTCTGTCTCCCTCTTTGATCTTCAAGGGCTCTTCCTTAGATCCTTTTAACTTTAACATGATTGTCTTCTTCGCCTTCTCCAACTCTTCTAGCTTCCTGTTTGATGTGACACTATGTGCTTGGAGTTGGGCTATCTCAAGGCTCTGAGCAGCCATCTGTTGGGCCTGCTCCTTTATCACTCTAGCCTGCTCTTCGATCTGGTGAGACTGAGCAGCAGTAAGATCAACAAGCTGACGGATCTGAGCCGCCTTCTCCTCATCTACTGCTAATAGGCGCATCACCATCCTGTTGAGTGCAGAAAGCTGTTCCTCTACCCCAATTGGAGGTAGAGGTGATACATATGGATGAGATGGATGGGCTGAGGATCCAGCTTGGTGGGTAGCGGTGGTGGTGGTTGCTGTAGTGAAAATGGGTCTGTGAAGTGGTGGAGGTGATGTGGGAGTGAAAGATATGGTGGTAGATGGAATCTGTACAGTGGTGGGAGGTGTGGTGGTGTAGTAGTAGCTGTGGTGGCTGTGGCTGTGGAAGTGGTTGTGGTGGTGGCAGATGTGGTGGCTATGGTGGTGGATGGTATGATTGTGAAAGTGGTAGTGGTGGTGGCAGATGTGGTTGTGGAGGTAATGAAGGTGAGACGTCTTTCTTCTTCTTCTGGCCATGGGGTTGAGCCATCCTTTTCCTCCTCGTTCCCGTTGAGGTGGATGCTCCCCTTACAACCTGCTAGATGGCTCCGGTACATAACTCGGATCTGTGGCTGTCTCTCCTGAGTCTCGTGGGTGTTCACCAACCACCCTTAGCCCATGTTCCGTGGGAACAACCTTGCTTCCACAGTCCGTATTAAAGACTCCTCTTCTGACTCCTCTTCCCTCTCATCAGGAACAAAATCCTGATGGAAACCAGCAGACTTAGTTCCATCGTGGGTGGATGGTGGAGATGGTATATCAGTGGAAGTGGCCCTAGATGGAATGGGGCCTGTATCTCCACCATCACCACTGTCGTCATCATCGTCGTCATCAACCGGTAGACCTATAGGCTCAGAATCAGAGTCACTGTCATCATGACGTCATTTTCGTCTTCCCGACGCCACATAGTTCTCATTTGCCAAATGGCCAATCAACCTCTTCACTTGGGGCTTCACTTGTTTGCCCCTATACACCCTCATTCGACCCAAGGTCGTGTCATCCATAATTTCCAAAGTAACTGCATCATGACTCTCCTTTCGGGGAAGTGGCAGCTTGTCGTTGAAGATTAGCTGTAGAAACCTGGGGTACATACAAAATCCTTCCTTCCCTTTACTTCCAGGTTCTCTATCAGATAGGAAAAGATCATACTCGAGAAGCTGAAAGGGTGGTTCAGCACCAGTGCAACGAAAGCATTTTGAATCTGATCTGATAGATCATCGAACCCACCCCTCCTCGAAGCAATGCACTTCAGAATAACATGTGCCAATTATTGTACTGAGGGAACAGGTTGCTCTTATTGAGCACACCCGAGTTTATGTCCCCCGCGTACTTGATTCTGAGGAAGCAGCCCCTCGCAGTCAGTGGATGTAATTTAGTGGGGTGATTCATATCGTCCCCAAATTCAAGAACTTTCTGGAAATCAGCAGCAGTAACCTCGATATCCTGACCCAGAATGGAGCTCCGTATACTGTACGGCTCACGAGAGCGATCAACTGAGGCATTCTCCCAGAATGCCTGGTGTAATGACCTGTAGGGCGTGCACGGTGTAGATATAGTCTTATGTATCCGGGAGCGTCTAAGGAAGGCTATAATCTCTGTGAACTCGGCCCCGTTCCGAGTAGTATGATCCAAGTGAGCACATATGTTGTGCTTTGGGTTAATGGACCATCTATCAGCCATTTTTCTGAAGCACAAGACACGATATCATTAGTACATAATACATCAAAATTCAGTTCTAAGTGTAATGTTTAAATTCATTCTGATTCATTCATGCGAATAAATCATGCGACTGGAGTCAGTCGCTTGTTCTTTCGTGCGACTGAGCTCGTTCGGGTGAATGAGACATGCGACTGAGTTCAATCTGCTGACTGAGTCTGCGATTGGTTCAGTCGGCCGTCTGAACTCATTCGCATGGTTCATTCGGCCGATTGACCCAATCGCAAGATTCAATCGTGCAATTGGAGTTCATCTGGACGACCAGTCGCTTGTCCCACTGTTCAGTCGCCTATGGTTCGAATCTTGACCAATTCAAGTAATTTAACATGGTTTAATGGTTCATTAGACTCGCCATCTTGTCACTAATAACCTATTAAAATTAATTTTAACATTTTGCTTAGTTATGTAGGTTATTTGGGCATTTTTCAGTCTGGTTCTTGTTTCATTTGAATATCACATATTTGGATTCAAGATCTTCTGATTTCGGTAAGATTTAACTGCAATGTACCTGTATAATCGTCAATCGAGCGTCAGAGAATCAACAGCAATGTGAACACAAGATCTCTAGAGATTTTGGCAGAGTAACGGGAAGAAATGCGATTTGGGTGCGATTGAGAGTGATGAGTACAACACGATCGACTAAGGCCCTTTAAATACTGAACCGAAGTTCAATCGGCCGACTGGCCTCATTCGCTCAGTTCATTCGGGCGACTGAGGTTCAGTCGTGCGATTGGCTCAGTCAGTCGGCCGACTGAGTCTCAATCGGTCGACTGACTCATTCGTGTCCTTTCATTCGCACCCTCAGTTAACCGACTGAGTCTCAGTCGGTCGACTGACTCATTCGCACCCTGTCATTCGGTCGAATGGATCATTCTTATACGCCATTCGGGTGAATGACTAAATTTCATGTCCAGTCGTGCGAATGGGATCCATTCGCATGGTTGGTCCATATTCATGGTCCAATCGTGCGAATGGGTCACACTTAGTAAATGTTCTGCCATTTTGAACATTTACTTTTAAGACCCTTTTAACTTTTGAAATAAACATTATGAGTTTTTGATTATCTCAGACATGATCATTTTAACCAATTTAGTCACCTCAGACATGACTCTTTTAAACCCTTTGTCACCTCAGAAGTGACTGCTTTAAACTTTGAAAAACTCATGTGGTCATCTCAGACATGAACCTTTTAGTGAGTTAATCCCTTATCGATTTTCATGATGTAGTCCGGCAAACAAACAAAACTAAAAGACTAAGTGAATAATAATAAAAAAGTAAACTAACGTACCAAAAATAAAGACTTGTTTTTGGCTTTTTGTGAGAGATAAATCCTAAGATAAAAATCTACGGGATTTGGTTCCGGAATAGGCAGCTTCAACATAGATTTCCACACCTGGACCAATTCAATTTTGGAATCATACAGGCATGTCAAATCATTTGGGACTTGTTGTCAAAATCTTTTGATGCTTTATTCTTGGTATTCATCCAGAGTCGGTAGCAACTTTTAGAAAATCATACTGGAACTATTAGATTACCACATTGATTTGAACTTTCAAGAATTGCAGCCACAATAATTGTCAGTATATTTGTCCTCTTAAATCCATACACAGACTTTTGACACAGACTGGCGATAGATTTAGTGTCACACCTTCAAAATCCACTTGCGGAGTTTTACCGCGAGGCGTGTGAACAAACCATGATCACAGTCAATAGTTACTCAGAACGACTCTAAATACCATAATTTAACAAAATCAACCAAAACACAAACTTTAAACAATGCGGAAGCGTTTTGAAAACAAACCAAGTCAATAAAGTATAACTATGGCAAAAACAAGTGCCAACCCAAAAGAGTAAACTATAATTGTTAAAATGTCAAATTGTCTTGAAGCATCGTGTCTTAAAATACAATGAATCGTGCAGTGCTCCTATGGAAAGCAAGCTAAGGACCTGAGAAAAGCATACTAAAATGTCAACACATAGGTTGGTGAGTTCAAGAGTTTGAGTTCAATAAACATGCAAACAGTTGCGATATATATAAGTAGTGTATGGTAATAGATAGCTAGTCTATTATCAGTAAATATTAATACATAGTGATTTTGCAATTGAAGTTGACTGTGATAGCTGTTGCCTCCTGTCACGACTTACCATGTCGTGACAATGATCAATAGGACAAATTGCACCCGGTTGACCTCGAGTCACACAGGTGGGGCTCGTCAGACCCAGTAGTACTACCCAAGTTTCCCCGCTATCAAATATTAACAATTCAAAAGTGTGAGGACTTTTCCCATGGTAAACAGCACTATATTAATATTATACACAACTTAAATAATAAAAGCGTTCGTATAAATACCAGTATGCTATCTCCCCCAAAAGAGATTAAGTAAAGAGTGGGGCATGAACTCACCTGATGTATGCAAAGGTACTTAGGGTTTATTTTGAGAAACGAGAGGATAGCCAACCTTCACATGTTACCTAGATCATGTGAGTACATAAGTACGTGTAAATAAAAGACATGTGAAACCCTAATCATACCAAAATCAAAGACTCAAGCTTCCAGACAAATAGACACGTTTGACCTAGTTGACCCGTTTGACCCGTTGGTGACATTATGAGTTATAATTCAAATAAAGCCAATGAGCACATACAACATACATGATTAACATTCAAATAGTATCATACGTATGCTATATCAACCAGGTGTATCACTTAGATCATCATACAATCAAGTACTATACAAGTCATGCGAATCTAGAACATTAACATATCCATTAGACATAATACAACTAACACGTCACACAAAGTTCAACCATTCATCACATGCCATGTGAAGCCACTCACAACTTCACATCCTAAACCCTGCCAATCCTACTAAGTAGGGGCCTCAGATCCGCACGCGTGTATAATGATCATAACCATATTCTTTAAGCATATGCATTGCATTCACAACATCACAACAATCAATTATCAGACCCAAGCATGATGTCCTACTACTACACAACATCCAAACCATACATGATCACCAAAGTGCAAATATCACTCATGATTATCCAAGCATGCCATACAACTAATTTAACACGTTCTATCACACTAGAATTTATCCTTGAACATACTAGCAGGCTCCTATCATCCCAACATGATCATAACATAATACTTCAACGTTTACACAAATAAAGTTTCCCTTTTGGGAAAGAACATCCCAAAATCTATCAAACATCCAAAGCATACATGAATTCATCAATAATATACCAATTCAAGCTCATACTAACATCTAAGCATGATCAACCACATCCAAACATCATAATTCACCAAATCATATCCAAAAGTTACTATCTTTAGTAATGTATGAACTATAACATGTGTTCTTGAATTCCCAATGATCACAACATTAATCTAACATCTAATCATCACCATGAACACATCCATAACATCAATTCATCAATAATTCAACATTTCATGCAAATAAAGTTACTATTATTAGTAACCTATGAACATCAACCCTAAATCATCAATTTCTTGCAAGATTCATGATTCCTAACATTCATACAACTTATTAATCACCACACATTCATCAAACAACCATCATTCACCCATAATCATGCCCAAAATCGAATTAGGGTTTGACTAGAATCAAAACCCATGATTAAACCACTAAACACATGTAATTCATCCATGATCGACGTTAACTAACATGTATTCAACCTAACTAACATATAAACATCATCAATTGATTAAACTCAACACCAAGAACCTCAAATTCGCAACTAGGGTTCGGCCATAACCAATTTCATGCAAACAAAACACCAACTAACCTCTAATTCGTGAAAAGTAACAAAATCGAGACTTCTAATGTGTTGAATGCCTTCAAATCGACCAAAATCCAATGCTTGATGCTTGATCCAAGTTGAAATCGCAAATGGAGAGGGTTTGGGAGGGAGGTCGCGGCCGATGGGGGGGGTTAGGGTTTGGGTTTTTGTTTTATTTAAGTTTAATTTACATATTTACCCTTTAAACCCTTGTGTTTTGGTATTTTATAAAAACTAGACTTTAAATTCTTTTTAAAATGCCTTTAACTTAAAACTACAAAGATATGAACTAATAATATTCATTACATAATTTATCTTTGCAAAAACACAAGACATACGAACAAATAGGCACGTTTCCGCGTTACGCGATTAATTTCTACAATCAGCAATTAACTCGCGTAAACACATAATTTTAACACAACAATCACATAATCAATTTAATTAACATTATTTTAAAATTATTAAATATTATTAAGTCACCAACGTTAAACGACAACTAGTGTGCTCACGACACGTGTATGCAAGACTTAACGGAACTAACGGAGTTTGGTAACGTAAAATTACCGGATGTCACATTATCCCCATGTTGAAAGAATTTTCGTCCCGAAAATTGCGTTACATGGTGAAAATGTTCCATCACTGGTTTCCATCACTGGTCTACTACATTGGCACACAGAAATCGAAATCGTGTGAGTTTTGGATGAGTTGTCACATCATCCCCATGTTGAAAGAAATTTCGTCCCGAAATTTAAATCAATACCTTCGTCTGCTGGCATCGCTCCTTCGAATAGTTGAGGGTACTTAAGCTTCATTTGATCTTCCCGTTCCCATGTGAATTCCGGTCCACGTCGCGAATTCCAACGGATTTTAACAATAGGTATCTTGCTTTGCTTAAGTGTTTTCACCTCACGGTCCATCACCTCCACTGGTTCCTCAATAAAACGCAATTGTTCATCCACCTGAATTTCTTCTAGTGGTACGACCGTCGTTCGATCAGTTATGCACTTCTTCAAGTTTGACACGTGAAATACATCATGAATTCCGCTTAGCGAATCAGGTAAGGCTAATCGATAGGCTACTGGACCTACTCTTTCCACTATCTCAAATGGTCCAACGTACCTCGGATTTAGTTTCCCTCGTTTACCAAACCGAACTATGCCTTTCCATGGTGAGACTTTCAACAAAACCTTGTCACCAACCTGAAACTCTAAAGGTTTCCGTCTCTTGTCAGCATAACTCTTTTGCCTGTCTCGCGCTGCCGCCATACGGTTCCGTATCTGTATAATTTTCTCAGTCGTCTCATGAATTAACTCAGGACCTGTTATCTGACTATCACCAATTTCTGCCCAGCAAACCGGTGATTGACATTTTCTCCCATACAACGCCTCGAAAGGTGTTGCCTGTATACTAGTGTGATAACTGTTGTTATAAGAGAATTCCACCAATGGCAGGTGAATTTCCCAGTTATTCCCGAAGTCAATCACACAAGCACGTAGCATATCCTCCAACGTCTGTATAGTACACTCACTCTGACCATCCGTCTGTGGATGATATGCAGTACTCATATCCAAACGTGTACCCAAGGATTTCTGCAATGATTGCCAGAAATGTGACGTGAAACGAGCGTCACGGTCGGAGATAATTGAGATCGGTACCCCATGTCTCGAAACGATCTCCTTGAGGTACAGGCGAGTTAACTTCTCCATCTTGTCGGTTTCTTTTATTGCAAGGAAATGAGCAGACTTTGTCAATCGATCCACAATAACCCATATCGTGTCACAACCAGTACTAGTCCGGGGTAGTTTAGTAATAAAATCCATGGAGATTTGTTCCCATTTCCACATTGGAATCTCGGGTTGTTGTAATAGTCCGGATGGTTTTTGATATTCCACTTTTACCTTCGAGCAGGTCAAACACTTGCTCACGTACGTAGCTACATCCGCTTTCATGTTAGGCCACAAATAGTGAGCCTTTAGGTCATGATACATCTTGTCGGATCCAGGATGTATAGAATACTTAGATTTGTGTGCATCGCTCATAACTAAATCTCTCAGATTTCCATGAACAGGCACCCAAAGTCTATCCATGAAATACCGAATTCCATCCTCTTTCATCACTAGCTGCTTATCCATTCCCCTTAACAATTCAGAACCAATATTTTCCACTTTTAAAGCTTCCATTTGTGCCTCCTTAACTTGTTCGGGCAGTTGGGTACTGATAGTAAGTTGTAAAGCTCGCACCCGTCGGGGTTTAGCTGTTTCCTTCCTGCTTAAAGCATCGGCAACTACGTTCGCCTTTCCCGGATAATACTTAATTGCGCAATCATAATCATTTAGTAGTTCCACCCAACGTCGCTGCCTCATATTCAACTCTTTTTGCTCAAAGATATGTTGAAGACTCTTGTGATCGGTGTAGATAGTGCACTTGGTACCGTACAAATAATGTCTCCAAATCTTTAAGGCAAAAACTACTGCGCCCAATTCTAAGTCATGGGTAGTATAGTTCTTTTCGTGAACCTTTAGTTGTCTCGAAGCGTAGGCTATCACCTTGTCTCGTTGCATCAAGACACAACCCAATCCTTGAATGGATGCATCGCAATACACCCCAAAATCATCTGTTCCCTCGGGTAATGCTAATATCGGGGCAGTACAGAGTTTTTGTTTTAATAATTGGAAAGCTGATTCTTGACTCTCAGCCCATTTGTATGGCGTTCCTTTGTGAGTCAAGGCTGTGAGAGGTTGTGCGATCTTAGAAAATCCTTCTATGAATCGGCGGTAATATCCTGCTAATCCAAGAATTGTCTTATCTCACTTGGTGTTTTGGGTGTAGTCCAATTCTTTATCGCCTCAATTTTGGCAGGATCAACGTGTATTCCTTTCTCATTAACAATATGACCTAGGAATTGTACCTCTCTTATCCAAAAGTCACACTTTGAGAATTTAGCATACAGTTGCTCATTTTTCAACAGTTCCAAGATCATTCGTAAGTGCTATTCATGCTCCTCCTTGGTACTAGAGTATTTCAGTATATCATCGATGAACACAATGACAAACTGATCAAGATAAGGTTTGCACACGCGGTTCATGAGGTCCATGAAAACAGCAGGTGCATTAGTCAACCCAAAAGGCATGAGCAAGAACTCGTAATGACCATAACGAGTACGAAATGCAGTCTTGGGAATGTCTTCTTCTCGAACTCTGAGTTGATGATAACCAGATCTCAAGTCAATCTTCGAGTAATAGCTCGATCCTTGAAGCTGATCGAACAAGTCGTCGATACGAGGTAAAGGGTATCGGTTCTTGACTGTTACTTTGTTTAACTCTCGATAATCGATGCACATCCGGAATGTGCCATCCTTCTTCTTAACAAAGAGTACAGGAGCTCCCCAAGGTGATGTACTAGGTCGAATAAAGCCCTTATCCAAAAGCTCCTGAAGTTGTGACGACAACTCCTGTAGTTCGTTTGGTGCTAATCGATAAGGTGCTCTAGCAATCGGAGTTGCGCCGGGAGTCAACTCAATCTGGAATTCCACTTGGCGGTGCGGTGGTAATCCAGGAAGATCTTCTGGGAACACCTCCAGAAAGTCGCGTACTACGGGAATATCCTCCATTCTCTTTTTTTCCTTTTGCTTATCGGTTACAAGTGCTAGGATAGCCACGCGGCCCTTCCGTAACAACTTTTGAGCTTTCATATACGAGATGATGCCTATCACAGCACCATTCCTATCACCTTTGACGGTAAGAATTTGATCGCCAACCGGGATCCGTATAATCTTCTCGTGACATACGACTTCCGCTTGCTTGCTAGAGAGCCAATCCATGCCTATCACAACATCAAAACTCCCCAGCGTAACAGGCATGAGATCTATAGCGAAAGTATGACCAGCAAGTTCTATCCTACAGTCTTTAAGGATATGCGTTACATGGATTTGCTTACCGTCGGCTAATTCCACAATGTACTTAGATTCTAAAGCAGAGGGTATATCACTTAAAAGACTACAGAATTTTAAGGACACAAAACTCCTATCGGCTCCAGTATCAAATAGTACCGTAGCAAAACAACCATTACAGGGAATCTACCAGTAACAGTTGTGGGATCATTTAGAGCCTCACCTGAGCCAATGACGAAGGCTCTCCCTTTGGCTCCATCTCTATTGCCGCCATTTCCAGTGCCATTTCCACCATTGTTGTTATTATTGCCATTGTTGTTGTTGTTCCCATGATTGTTGTGTTGTTGTTGTTGCCATTTCCGTTCCTTCTTAGTTATGGGCAGTTTCGTTTGTAATGCCCTTCTTTCCCACACTCAAAACAACCCTTGGGGGTTTCTTGAGATTGTTGTGGCCTCTTCATTAGTTCACCACGGCAATCCTTCGCAGCGTGTCCAATCTTTCCACAACGTTGACACTTGAAATTATCACACCGTCCCACATGGTGGTAGTTACACCGTGGGCATTTGGGATGTCTGCCGCCGTAACCGCTAGGTCCTTGGTTATTTGGGGCAGTTTGGTTGAAATTGCGGTTATTATCGAACCGCCGCTGCTGCTGCTGAACTGGCTGTTGCTGCTGTTGGGATTGTTGTTGACCGCCAGACGATGATGACGATGATTTGTTATTGCTGTTGCTGGGAGCATCCCACTTCCTTTTGTTGTCGGGCACGCTCACCACAGCGCCCCGTTTGGGTAACCGCCCTTGCTCTACCGCCTGATCAGTAAGTTTATGGGCAATTTGGATGGCTTGCTGAATCGTAGTCAGGTTAGAAGCTGTTACCATACTTTGGATTTCAGGCACCAATCCTCGTATGTAGTGCTCAATTCTCTTATGTGTCTCATTAACCATTCCTGGACATAATGTAGCCAACTCATGAGTACGGGTCGTGTAAGCCTCAATTTCTGAATCCTTCATCTTGAGTTGCCAGATTCCATCTCCAGTTTTTGCACCTCGTTTCGAGGACAGTACTCCTCGATCATCATATCCTTGAACTCATTCCAGGGGAGTCCATTTGCCATCGCTTGTCCAAGCATCTGGACTTGCGCGTTCCACCAAGACAGGGCAGCACCCTCCAAAGTCCCGGTGGCATACTTTACTTGATCCGCCAGTGGACAGTTACATTTGGAGAAAACGGACCCAGTCTTCTCGAACCAGCGTACAAGCCCTACAGCACCCTCTGTACCGTTGTAGGTGTGTGGTTTACAGTCCATGAAGGACTTGTATGTACACACTGGTGGTCCTGTTTTAACACAACACACATTAATCAAACATCCCCTACATGAGTCGTCTTACACGATGCTGTTCAGTATCCAGTGCAGCCATTAGTGCAGCAATCAGTTGCTCGTTGGACTGCGCCGTTCGTTGGAGTGAAAGCATGGGTTGATTGGCATTGTTCCTAGTCCTTGGCTTTAGGACAGGTACGCGCTCCCTAAACATGATGTGGTCAACAAACCTAGGATAAGAATGCCCGTCTCGCGGAGGGTCACGCTTCATCAATGCGAATGGTTGATCCCAGTCAATCTCCTCTCGGGGATAAGCCAGTCGGGGCCAATCGAATTCATCATCAGGTACAGGTGCGGGAGGTGGGGATTCAGATCGTGCAGGTGATTCGGGTCGTTTACCCGGAGCTCTTGAAGACGATGCCATGCTGCAGAGAGTGTGACGTGTATGCCAATGAGTATACACTAAATGGGAGTAAGGCACAGGTAACTATTAACTGTGTGCGGTTATAGTCTAGTGTGTATGCAACCTAGTTCCCTATAACCAATGGCTCTGATACCAATCTGTCACACCCTCAAAATCCACTTGCGGAGTTTTACCGCGAGGCGTGTGAACAAACCAGGATCACAGTCAATAGTTACTCAGAACGACTCTAAATGCCATAATTTAACAAAATCAACCAAAACACAAACTTTAAACAATGCGGAAGCGTTTTGAAAACAAACCAAGTCAATAAAGTATAACTATGGCAAAAACAAGTGCCAACCCAAAAGAGTAAACTATAATTGTTAAAATGTCAAATTGTCTTGAAGCATCGTGTCTTAAAATACAATGAACCGTGCAGTGCTCCTATGGCAAGCAAGCTAAGGACCTGAGAAAAGCATACTAAAATGTCAACACATAGGTTGGTGAGTTCAAGAGTTTGAGTTCAATAAACATGCAAACAGTTGTGATATATATAAGTAGTGTATGGTATAGATAGCTAGTCTATTATCAGTAATATTAATACATAGTGATTTTGCAATTGAAGTTGACTGTGATAGTTGTTGCCTCCTGTCACGACTTACCATGTCGTGACAATGATCAATAGGACAAATTGCACCCGGTTGACCTCGAGTCACATAGGTGGGGCTCGTCAGACCCAGTAGTACTACCCAAGTTCCCCGCTATCAAATATTAACAATTCAAAAGTGTGAGGACTTTTCCCATGGTAAACAGCACTATATTAATATTATACACAACTTAAATAATAAAAGCGTTCGTATAAATACCAGTATGCTATCTCCCCCAAAGAGATTAAGTAAAGAGTGGGGCATGAACTCACCTGATGTATGCAAAGGTACTTAGGGTTTATTTTGAGAAACGAGAGGATAGCCAACCTTCACAGGTTACCTAGATCATGTGAGTACATAAGTACGTGTAAATAAAAGACATGTGAAACCCTAATCATACCAAAATCAAAGACTCAAGCTTCCAGACGAATAGACACGTTTGACCTAGTTGACCCGTTTGACCCGTTGGTGACATTATGAGTTATAATTCAAATAAAGCCAATGAGCACATACAACATACATGATTAACATTCAAATAGTATCATACGTATGCTATATCAACCAGGTGTATCACTTAGATCATCATACAATCAAGTACTATACAAGTCATGCGAATCTAGAACATTAACATATCCATTAGTCATAATACAACTAACACGTCACACAAAGTTCAACCATTCATCACATGCCATGTGAAGCCACTCACGACTTCACATCCTAAACCCTGCCAATCCTACTAAGTAGGGGCCTCAGATCCGCATGCGTGTATAATGATCATAACCATATTCTTTAAGCATATGCATTGCATTCACAACATCACAACAATCAATTACCAGACCCAAGCATGATGTCCTACTACTACACAACATCCAAACCATACATGATCACCATAGTCCAAATATCACTCATGATTATCCAAGCATGCCATACAACTAATTTAACACGTTCTATCACACTAGAATTTATCCTTGAACATACTAGCAGGCTCCTATCATCCCAAACATGATCATAACATAATACTTCAACGTTTACACAAATAAAGTTTCCCTTTTGGGAAAGAACATCCCAAAATCTATCAAACATCCAAAGCATACATGAATTCATCAATAATATACCAATTCAAGCTCATACTAACATCTAAGCATGATCAACCACATCCAAACATCATAATTCACCAAATCATATCCAAAAGTTACTATCTTTAGTAATGTATGAACTATAACATGTGTTCTTGAATTCCCAATGATCACAACATCAATCTAACATCTAATCATCACCATGAACACATCCATAACATCAATTCATCAATAATTCAACATTTCATGCAAATAAAGTAACTATTATTAGTAACTTATGAACATCAACCCTAAATCATCAATTTCTTGCAAGATTCATGATTCCTAACATTCATACAACTTATTAATCACCACACATTCATCAAACAACCATCATTCACCCATAATCATGCCCAAAATCGAATTAGGGTTTGACTAGAATCAAAACCCATGATTAAACCACTAAAAACATGTAATTCATCCATGATCGACGTTAACTAACATGTATTCAACCTAACTAACATATAAACATCATCAATTGATTAAAACTCAACACCAAGAACCTCAAATTCGCAACTAGGGTTCGGCCATAACCAATTTCATGTAAACAAAACACCAACTAACCTCTAATTCGTGAAAAGTAACAAAATCGAGACTTCTAATGTGTTGAATGCCTTCAAATCGACCAGAATCCAATGCTTGATGCTTGATCCAAGTTGAAATCGCAAATGGAGAGGGTTTGGGAGGGAGGTCGCAGCCGATGGGGGGGGTTAGGGTTTGGGTTTTTGTTTTATTTAAGTTTAATTTACATATTTACCCTTTAAACCCTTGTGTTTTGGTATTTTATAAAAACTAGACTTTAAACTATTTTTAAAATGCCTTTAACTTAAAAATACAAAGATATGAACTAATAATATTCATTACATAATTTATCTTTGCAAAAACACAAGACATACGAACAAATAGGCACATTTCCGCGTTACGCGATTAATTTCTACAATCAGCAATTAACTCGCATAAACACATATTTTTAACACAACAATCACCTAATCAATTTAATTAACATTAGTTTAACATTATTAAATATTATTAAGTCACCAACGTTAAACGACAACTAGTGTGCTCACGACACGTGTATGCGAGACTTAACGGAACTAACGGAGTTTGGTAACGTAAAACGACAACTAGGATGTAGCTCTTGTGACACCTACACATATCCCACATCGGCCGTGGACAGGAGAGATTCCTGGTTCATAAGGAATGTCTGGCCTTTAACATCAACAACGCGTTTTGGGCGTATGGCTGTGGATGAGAGGAGAACTCCACAGTTAAGCGTGCTCAGGGGGGAGCAATCCAGGGATAGGTGACCTCCCTGGGAAGTTTTCACCCGGGCAATCAAAAGCAAATCCGTGAGCTCCCCGTGAGCAAAGCGGACAATATTGTTGATGCGAGGGGCTGGGTGTTACAGAATGGTATCAGAGCCACTCCTGTGCCGTTTGGGTTGTGGGACATACCTCACCAAGGATGGTGACTTCTCAGGCTCATCGAGGACGATGAGTTCAAACAGGGGGTGCTTGTGACACCCTACACATATCCCACATCGGCCGTGGACAGGAGAGATTCCTGGTTCATAAGGAATGTCTGGCCTTTAACATCAACAACGCGTTTTGGGCGTATTGGCTGTGGATGAGAGGAGAACTCCACAGTTAAGCGTGCTCAGGTGGGAGCAATCCAGGGATGGGTGACCTCCCTGGGAAGTTTTCACCCGGGTAATCAAAAGCAAATCCGTGAGCTCCCCGTGAGCAAAGCGGACAATATTGTTGATGCGAGGGGCCGGGTGTTACATTTAGGTTTAATTATTTCAACTAACATTTATGGATCCCACATTTATATGGTAATCAACATTCCTCAGGAGCTTTTGAGCGGTCTACAGGAATTTTTACAAGAAGAGACTATTCTTAGAGATTTCAAAGAGAAGCCAATCCTCAGGTCAATGCCATCGCACAGCAGAGAGGCGGCAAACAACAATGAATTCTAGAATATCTAGGTTATGCTTATCCTCAGGTCAGTGCCATCACACAGCAGAGAGGCACACAACCTATCTCCTTGTTAGAGCAGTTTGATTTTATTTTGCACAAAATGCACCAACAACATAAGTCATTAGCTTGATAGCATTTTTCTTTCATTATTTTCGTGCTTTGCTCTATTTATGGTCATCCGCACACTTTTGTGGTGTTTACATGCTCATTACCCCTTATTGGAATATTGTTGATTGTGTTAACCAGTGATAAGATGGACGCCCACAGTCGGTTGAACAACTTAGTTTGATCTTGATATCACCAGTCAAGTCTTTTCATCTATTGTGCTGAATCTACCGACATATCATTTGTGATCTAGCAACCTCTGGGTCTACTCTCTGTGTGTTACCTTCATAGTTACCAGTTTTTCCATCATCTTCCCTTTTTGTATTGCTTAGACTACACAGACTTATACTTTGAATTTTTGCATCTTTCTAAATTAAAATTTTAAAGTCCCTCTTGATTTGTTCCTGTGTACTATCATATTCCAAAAGGTTTGAATCGGTATCACAGATACGATCAACCTTATATCAGCTTTCCACTCTCTCGTCTCTTTTTTTTCAATAATGTTACTTGCTGACTTATTCTCCCCCTAAAATACTAACATCATAACTGGTTTAATTATTGTAGGATTTTAATAACAGCAGAATACCAGGAGTTTAAATGTAACACGGACTAAATTAATCAAATAAAGTAAAAAAATGAAAGAATTACTAAGCTACATCGGACTACACATGATCATCATCAGGAATAACATCACTTTGCTTTTTAACGTCGTTGACCTCTAGCAGATATTGAAAACGTGGTTTATCAAAGGCTTTAGTATAGAGGTCAGCGCGTTGAAAATCAGTATTAATTTTTACCATATCAATTAAGTTCTTTTCAAAACAATCTCTTATGAAATGGTATTTAATACCGATATGTTTGGTCTTTGGATGTTGGACCGGATTTTTAGTTACCGCAATTGCAGCAGAGTTATCAACAAAAATAGGAGTAAAAAAAACTTTAAACCGTAATCCCGCATTTGCTGTTGAATCTAGATAATTTGTGAACAGCAACTTGCAGCAGTAACGTATTCGGCTTCACAGGTTGACAATGCAACCGATGTCTGCTTCTTGCACTGCCAGGTAACTAATCTTCTCGCAAAGAATTGACACCCTGCTGATATAGACTTGTAATTCATCTTACAGCCCCCGTAATCCGAGTCACTATACACCGTGAGCTCAAAGTCATCATCTTGAGGATACCACAACCCAAGTGTGGGTGTACCCTTCAGATGACGAAATATCCTCTTGACCCCGATCAGATGGTTGACCTTAGGCTTAGCCTGATATCTAGAACATAAACATGTAGCATACATGATATCAGGTCTTGAGGCAGTGAGATACATGAGGGATCCAATCATTCCTCGCTACATTGTGGCATCTACAAGATCTTCATTTTCATCAGGTGCTATATCGTGATTCGTAGCAAGTGGAGTCCCGGTAGCAGAAGCATTCTTCATGTCAAAACGACTGAGAATGTCTCCTACATACTTGGTCTGATGTAGAAATATCCCATTTGGAGTCTGATCCACTTGTAACCCGATAAAGAACTTCATCTCCCCCATAGCACTCATCTCAAATTTTTTCTTCATATCTGCTTCAAATTCTTTGCATAACTCTTCGTTCTTTGAACCGAAGATTATGTCATCGACATAGATCTGTACGAGCAGTAGGTCGCCACCTTTTTCTTTGATGAACATTGTGCAGTCAATGACTCCCCTGTGAAAGCCGTGTTTCTCAAGATGAGTCGAGAGTTTCTCATACCAAGCTCTTGGAGCTTGATGAAACCCGTATAAAGCCTTGTCGAGTTTGTAAACTCTATCCCGATGATAAGGATCTTCAAATCCCTCGGGTTGACTGACATAGACTGTTTCTCTGATTTCCCCATGAAGGAATGCACTCTTCACATCTAATTGGTAGACTTTAATCTTCATGTACGATGCATAGGCAAGGAATATGCGAATGGCTTCCATCCGTGCCACGGGTGCAAACACTTCATTGTAGTCAATTCCCTCGACTTGGCGAAATCCTTGAACCACCAATCGAGCCTTATTCTTGATAATGACTCCTTGTCATCTTTCTTGCATTTTAAGACCCATTTGGTGCCAATAACCTTAGTACCTTTAGGTCTATCAACCAGAGTCCATACACCTAACTTCTTGAACTGCAGAAGTTCTTCTTGCATGGCACTCACCCACGCCTCATCATTTAGTGCATCACTGACGTATTTCGGCTCAAACTGTGAGACAAAAGACCGATAAGCACCATCATGAATATATCCCTTTTCCATAACTGAGGCGTAATCAGTTGAGTATAGCTAATTCCGGGTTTGTACTCCTGATCTGACATCCCCAATGACATTGTTTAGGGGATGATAGACGTTTAGTCGTGATCCTGGAGTAGTAGGAACAGCTACCTCAGAGCCAAGATTATGAACATTTGTTCTGCAGCTGAGGTAGTTGGAGTTTGAGGCTCCGAAGTCGAAGGTACATCACTGGTAGATGCTTGTGGACTTTCAGGAACTGGAACCTGTTCCTCCTGACTGTTCTGGTCATCTGCTTCAGCTTCATCTTCAGAGGAGGAGTCACTGTCGTCGACTACTCCCCCTGACTGAGTAGATGATCCTCCTAGTGAGCTTGTTGTTGGTGTATTCAAGATATCATACATCATCCGTGTAGCTAACTCGTCATCCGAGTGAGAGAGAGAGATGTTGTATGACTTGAAGAATCCATCATAGTCAAAGAAATAGGCAGGTCCTTTGCCAGTAGGTGATGTGGTATATCGCTGAACGTCAACATTACACCACACTTCTACTAGACCCGTTGAGTTGTTGTAAACCCTCTTGTTCGGAATGTTGTACCCTAGAAAGATTCCTTCATCCGCCTTCTCGCTGAATTTTCCTTCTTGTGTTTTCTTCAGAAGTGTGCACGGTGCGCCAAATGGTTCGAGATACTCCAGATTCGGTTTGCGTCTTTGTAGTAGCTCGTAACATGTCTTGCTGTGACGCTTGACAATCAGAACTCGATTCAGTGTATAACATGCATTAGCAACTGCCTCATTCCAAAATTGGATAGGCAGTTTCGAGTCTGCCAGCATAGTCCGTGCTATCTCAATCAAGCTTCTGTTCTTTCGCTCAGCAACACCATTCATCTGAGGCGTGTAGGTAGAAGTGAATTGATGTACAATACCCTTTTCCTTGCAGTAAGCCTCCATCCACTGGTTCTTGAATTCCGTCCCGTTGTCTGAGCGTACTTGTCTAACCTTTAGCTTGTAGAGAGATTCCAGTGTGGTTACTAACTCCTTGAAGGACTCAAATGTTTCTGATTTGGACTTCAGAAACATTACCCACGAGAACCTTGAGTAGTAATCAGTAACCACTAAACAGTACAAGTCGCCTCTTATGCTCTTTGTACTGACTGGACCAAACAGATCCATGTGAAGAAGTTCAAGAGGAAGTTCTATTGAATGAATTTTCTTTTCCTTATGAGACTTCTTCGTCTGTTTGCCTTTCTTGCAAGCTACACAAAAATCAGGAAGTTGGAAGTTCTTGACATTAACTCCTCTCACAAGATCCTTTTGAATCAAGCGATTCATCTTCCTTTGACTAATGTGTCCCATTCTCCTATGCCAGGAGATAGAATCCTTCTCAGTAGCTTTAGATAGAAAACACTGAACCTCCTGATCCGTTGTAGCAGCTGTTGACATATCCAAAACATAAAGGTCTTTATATCTTGAAGCCGTCATCAAAACTTGGTCTTCTGGGATCACGTAATATTTCTTGAGCATGTAACACTTCTTGTCGTCGAAGATGACTTTAAATCCCTTATCGCAGATTTGGGAAACAGAGAGTAAGTTATTTTGAAGTTGTTGAACATAGTTCACTTTATCAAACTTAACTTTCTGATTTTCCACTTCTCCCTGAGCTGTGATATATCCTCCCTTGTTTCCAGCAAACGAAACATGCCCTCCTTTTATTTGCTTGACGTTAGATAAGAGAGCCCTGTTTCCTGTCATGTGCCTGGATGCTCCGCTGTCTACAATCCACGTGTTAGTTTCAACACTGTAGCGAACACCCTGCACATACAATGTAAAGGATTAGTTTAGGTTAGGAACCCAAGCCTTTACTGGCTTGGGTTTCCCAGAGGCATCACATATCATAAAGTCAACCCATTGACCCTTAGAGGGTGAGGGTAGCCCAGGTTCCTTCTTGTCATCATTATCAGACACAGAGGTTGACTTCTTTTTCCATAAGCCAGATTTGTGCAATGCATGTTTGTGATACACAGTTGACTGGCTAACGGGTTGAACTTTATGTGCACTAGTTCTTCTAGGTGGAGTTAAAGAACTCCTCTTAGAAGACCTAGGTTTTAGGTCCTGAAGTTCAATCTTTTTCCTAGATGTCTGATAAGAAAGCAATAGGAAGCAATGTGTCCACATTCTCCACAGTTGTAGCATGACCTGCTATCAACTTTATGATTAAACTTTCTTTGTGGAGACGTGTGTGACACACTAGTAACATCACTTAATTTAGGTTTTGACTCTGGTTCTTTTGATGTTTTTCCTTGCTTAACAGAGTTAACTGTTTTAACATGTTTAATCTCTTTTTCTTTTTGGTTAACTGGTTTTTGACTATTTGAAGTCCTGTTAGATTCTGATTTGACTCTGTTTGACCCTGACTTTAAGTTAACCTTTTCAAACTCTTTTTCCAGATTAGCACAAGGCAATTTACCCTTAGCCTTTGACGTGGCCTCCTTTTGTTTGTTTCCAGAGTCAATGGTTGCACATGAGGAATCTGGATCACTAATAAGAGGAGTAGACACCACATGATCCTTGATGGGATTGTCATTTATAGGTCTACTCTTAGTGTTCATCAAGGTCTCAGATGGTGGTGGAACCACTTTGTAACCCAAACCCTCCCCATTGTTTCTTTCTCTCACTAAGTGTTGGACTATGTGTGATGAACTTGTCCAACTGTGCAGTTTCTGTTTTAATGAGTTTACTTTTACTTCTATAACTGCCTTTTGCTTCTTAGTGTCTTCTAGGGAGTTTAGATAGTACCTAATGTCATTAGCTTGGTTAAATGCAACTACTTCGGTTTCCCTAAGCTGTTTAGTCAAAAGGTCTATCTTTTCTTTGTAACTATGCTCATTTTGTTTTAATACTCGATTCGCCTCAGTGCACAGTTGTAAATCTTTTACCAAGTTATCATTATGATCTAATAACCTAGAAAATTTCTCCTCTGTGCTATTTTTAAATGTATTACAATCAGAACAAGCATGATTATCAAACTTTTGGTTAGTGGTACTTACCTGAGTTGGTTCAGAAGCATTAGCCATCAACGCAGCATCAGATGTCTCTGGTTCTGGTGATTTTGTAATTTCTGTCTTGCTCTGGTAGTCTCCTCTTTAGGCTTGTAGCTGACCTCAGATGTCGTTGTCTCTTCAATATTAGACATCGCTATATCAACTGCTAGATCTCCTTCACTTGCAGAATCATCATCAAAGTCTTCTACACTTGCAATGTTTGATTCCCCTGGCGAGACAAACCTAAAGCTCCAGTCCTGTCCTTCATCATCATGAGCAGTCAAGGCTTTTGGATCCTTACTTGATGAAGTAGAACTAGTAGCTTGCTTGTCTTGACGAGTGAAGGACGAGAATGGGTTCCCGTTTCCCGTCTTCTTTGGCTTAACACATTCTCTCTTGAAGTGCCCCTTCTCCCCACAGTTATAGCAGGTCACTTTGCTCTTGTCAAAGCCAAATGTGGTATCCTTAGTAGCTACCAAGCTCTGTCCGGTCTTTTTTACAAACTTCTTTGCTCTCCGGACAGCACTAGCTAAATCCCACATTATGTCCATTCTCTCAAGCTCCATTTCATCCACCTGCTCGTAGTCCTCGACTGCCAGATGACAGTTTCCAATTTTCCCAGCAACAAGTCCATCATAAGAATGAACCAGTGCAGCCAAAAGGTCCATGTGTTCTCGAGCTACTTCTACCGTCACATTACCGAGGTTCTCGGTATTCAGTCTAGTAGCTTTTGTTTCAGCTACAATATGATGGGTACACGAAGATCCTGACGTGTCTGATCCTGAAGGAGAAGCATGTGAAGGACCCGATGAGCTAGACACAAATGCAGTCTGGAGAGGTGCTCCAGATGTCTTAGTATGAGGCGTGGCATTATACAAAGCTGGATTCTGAGTATATGAAGACTTCTGAGCTCTGTACTTCATCCTAAGTGCTTCTTCTCGCAGCTTTAGAATGAAGTCATTTATATCCAGCTTTGTCAGCATTCCATTCTGTCTCAGGTTAGACACGAATGTAGCCCACTTTTCCGGCAATCCGTCTGCAAAGTTAGCAACTTTCTCTTCCATGGTAGAAGCCACCCCATGTGTATGCAGTTCACTCATCAGATGGTAGAATCTATCTATAACATCTTCCAAACTCTTGTTTCCCATTGATGAGAAGTTATCGAATTCCTTCTTTAACTCCTTAGCCTTGATTGCCTTCAACGAAGCATTCCCATCGTACCTCTTTTCCAGCTCATCCCATAGTTTCTTGGATTGCTTATTCTTGAGTACTGGTGAAAAATGTCTTTAGGGATAGACTGTGTAATCAATGCATAAACCCTCTTCTCTGCATTATATTTAACTTTCTGCGTGTCTGTCATCCCTCCTAAGGTTAGCTTTACTCCATCAGCTCCCACCGGCGTACTATACCCAATCTCGATAGCTTCCCACAGATTCGGATCCACTCCATTGAGGTAGATTTCAAAACGTTGTTTCCAGTGGGGAAACTCATCTAATGTTAAAAGCTTTGGTGGTTTATTATGATTACCCACCTCACTCTCAAGTAACAGCAGGTTCTGGATCCTAGAGTCCTTCCCAGCAGTAAAGGCTGACATTTGATCTTCCATGGCGAATAACTTTAAGTCAACTTAAACAAACTGTCAACTGGTGTGACTGAAGGATGCGATTGGGCTATCCGTGCGAATGAACTATGCGAATGGTTCAATCATGCGGCTGAACTAAGCGATTGGTTCAGTCGTGCGAATGAAGCTGATGCGTATGAACACTGCGAACGAATGGTTCAATCGTACGAATGGAGATGCGACTATGTCCAATCGTGCATCTGAGCAATGCGAGTGAGGTCCAGTCGGTGAATGGCTCACTCGTGCGACTCAAGCTGCTGTTTTGCGAAAATTTCTAGGTTAAACGTGTTTTAGACGTAAAAATTCGAATTTTCGCAAGGTCTAATCGCCTAAGTCCGTAGAGACCAAACTTTGATGAGCAGGGAACGTCCAAGATCACTTTTGACACAAAAGATTGCGTGTTTAGTGCAAAAACACAAGCTTTTTATCAATCTTGATTGAATCACACGTAATCAAGAGCCGAAGCTCTGATACCACTTGTTAGGACCGGGTATTTGAACGAAATACCTAATGATTAGCGTGTAAACTAGATCAAATAGTGCGGAATCCTATTTGATTGGCGATCCAATCAGTGAGAACACACGAAGAATCAATAAAGAATTGAAACTAACGTTAGAAATCGATTGGAAATCGATCTAATGTGTTCTATGAACTTGGAGAACGAATTGGGAGGCTTCTGGACGGCTAGGGTACGTCTGGAATTGTAGTGAATGAATTCCCTACGCTTTTCACAAATTAGATTGTATTTATAGGTTAGTATTGTTCATTCGGGCGACTGGACCATAAGCATGATTCAGTCGTGCGATTGAACCATGCGGTTGATCCATCCGCACGACTGAGTGTTCAGTCGTGCGACTGAGCCAATCTTATGTGTCAATCATACGACTGATCCAGTCTCCTAGTTCAGTCGTGCGACTGAGTCAATCGTATGAAGTTATTCATGCGTGTGGTCCATTCGTATGGGCCATTCGCATGAGAACTTCATTATGTTAAGTATGAATGTATTAATTAATAAACATTATGTGTAACCATTCACACAATTACTATCCTAATTAACCAATTCAATATCGACTCATTAATGAAATATTAGTCATTACAAATTACAAACAATCAATATCATTTCATTAATCATATCAAATTACCTCAAAATCAGATAAACAAGATCTATTACATTTCGTATCATGATCTAGGGACATACATGTATCAACAATAAACAAGAAGGTACATGATGCAGGTGTCTTTGTGAAACACAAATAAGGATGTGTCAGCTCGACTACAAGAGAATCCATTCTGAAGAAGAAATGTACTTAGGCGTTGGAACCAAGCACGAGGTGCTTGTTTGAGACCGTACAGTGCTTTGTTTAGGCGACATACATAATCAGGGAACTTTTCATCGATGAAGCCAGGAGGTTGTTCCATGTATACTTGCTCAGATAGAATACCATGAAGAAAGGCATTATTAACGTCCAATTGATGAAGTCTCTAGTTATGGATAACGGCCAACGAGAGGACAATTCTTATAGTAGATGCTTTAACAACCGGACTAAATGTGTGAGAATAGTCTAAGCCCGGTAATTGACTAAAGCCTTGAGCAACAAGACGTGCTTTGTAACGATCAATCGTGCCATCAGACTTATATTGGTACGAAAAAGCCTCTTGGCACCAACAATATTGTGATCATTTGGTCTTGGAACCAAAGTCTATGTATTATTTCGATGCGAGGCATTCATTTCGGAGCGCATAGCGGCTAACCAATACGGTTGTTCTAAAATAGTTTTATAACTTCTAGGATCTCTTGCAGTGAAAAGGGCCGAGTATAAGAC
Source organism: Flaveria trinervia (assembly GCA_025506515.1). Classification (NCBI taxonomy): domain Eukaryota; kingdom Viridiplantae; phylum Streptophyta; class Magnoliopsida; order Asterales; family Asteraceae; genus Flaveria; species Flaveria trinervia. Next base: position 3,090,089 of record CM046456.1, on the reverse strand, counting down.
TTGAGAAGAAACATGTGCCAAATCCGCCCTATGTTTGACTTTAAAAATCCTAGATTTGGATCTTGTTTGCATGGGATGGGAAGGTGGTGGGGGTGGGGTGGGGTGGGGAAGGAATCGACTGGATGGGTGGTGTATTTTGGTTGATTGGTGGGGGGAGTGAGTGGTGGGCGACAAGTCGACAGAGGAGGGTTGTAGTGGTGTAGATTGTGGGTTTGGGGGTTCATGTATAGTTTTTGTAGGCTGCCAAAGTGATGGTGTTAGGTTTGGGTCCATTCATAACCCACAAGATTTTGAGGATGATGATGGAGTATGATTATTAACATGAACAATGGGTAGGTGAGTTGGTTCAAGAATTGGGGTTCCATCTTCAGAAAAGGTGGTGAACTGTAACACTCAAGGGTTGTAGGTGAGGCTTTAGTTGCATAAGTAAAGGTGTCTTCGTCAAAGCGAACATGACGAGAAACGTACATGCGGGATGTAGAGGGGTCAAGACAATAATATCCCTTATACCTAGAACTATAACCAAGAAATATACATGCAATACTTCTAGGGGCAAGTTTATGATCTGAGTAATTCCGGATGTAAGGATACACAAGGCACCCAAATGCACGAAAGTTATGATAAGTTGGCATTTGAGAGAAGAGTATTTCAAATGGTGACTTTCCTTGAAGAACCAAGGATGGGAGTCAGTTGATGATGTATACCGCTGAACTAAAAGCATGAACCCAATAGAAGGGTGGTATGTGAGCTTTGAAGAGCATGGCTAAGCCGTTTCAACAATGTGCCGATGTTTGCGTTCAACACCTCCATTCTGCTGAGGTGTGTATGGACAAGACAATCGATGAAAAGTACCATTTGTATCGAGTAAATTTTTGACGTTGTTGTTAACAAATTCCGTACCCCCATCAATTTGAAGGATTTTTAGTTTCCTGGAGAATTGGGTTTGAACAAAGGTGATAAAAACTTGTAAGATATCATAAAATCCACTTTTGGTTTTTAACGGATAGAGCCACGTAAACCGGGAAAAATCATCCACAAAAGCCACATAATATCTATATCCATCAACAGAGGTAACAGGGGAGGGTCCCCATAGATCACATTGAACTAAATCAAGAGGTTGTAGTGCTTGTTTTTCATTCAAAGAAAATGGTAAATGATGTGCTTTAGAAAGTTGACAAGCAGAGCATATTATTGGTTTTGGCAAAATAGATGAAACAGACAAATGTCCCAATTTATTTAACAATGAGATAGTATCAAAGGACACATGTCCAAGGCGATAATGCCATAATTCAAACGACGCTTTAGGCTTGGATCGAGCATTTGCAAAAATAGCTTGAGAATCATCTCGAAGCACATATAGGTCTTCCTCACACCGGCCTTGAGCTAGAACCTTCTTCGTTGTTCGATCCTGGATGAAAAAATATGGTTGGGAAAATAGCACATCCACATTGTTATCAGAAGTTAATTTGCTGATGGAGAGTAAATTTTTTGTAAGATTTGGTACAACTAAAACATTATGTAAGTGAATGTTGTTGGGAAGAACAGAATGTCCTTTGAATGTAATGGGAAGAACATTGCCATTCCCAAATTTTACTAGAGAGGTACCTGTAGAGCGTGTCGAAGATGTGACATTTTCAGGTGAAGCCGGCATATGATCGGATGCACCAGAGTCAACAAACCAATTGGGGCTGGATGTAGTAACATGACACTACGCGTGAAAAGCATTTGCAAGGTCAGAGGCGGATCCAGTAGCCTTGGATGCAAAGGAAGCAAGCTTTGGGCATGAAGTGGCATAATGACCCTCGGCTCTGCAAAGTTGACAGTAAGGTGGTCGGCGCCCATGGCCACGACCACCACCGCCACGATAACCACGACCACGTCTATTAGGGTGAGAAAGAGGATGTGTAACTGATTTCGCGGAGAAAGCAACAGTTGGTGTGGCCGAACCGTGGAGCGATTTTAGAAATATTTCATGACCTTCAGCCTGAGCAAGGAGGTCACGAAAGATGATACCCGAGCGAGATGTACGAACCGCCGTTGAAAACGTTTCAAAGGAAGGGCCAAGTCCGGCAAGAAACCAATGAGTCTTATCCGATTCCTCAACCGGATGGCCGATCGCAGCGAGTTGATCACAAAGACCCTTGAACCGGCGGCCAAAATCAGCAACTGACGATGTACCTTTGGATAGTTGTCGTAACTGATCTCGAAGTACTTGAATCCGTTCAACGGATGAATTACAATAGGCTGCTTACAAGGCAAGCCAAATTTGACGAGCATAATTCAATCCAACAATCTCAGAGATTGCTTCTTCATAGAGGGAGGCGTGAAGAATAATAATGGCTTGTTGATCCCCAGTCTTCCATGTAAGATAGGTTGGGTTAGGGGAAGGTTTGTCTCCAAAGGAAATTTCTCGGAGGGGCAGAGACTGTTGGTTCAGTCTTTCATTTAATAATATGGGCTCATATGTTAGCCCAATAGGTTGTTTTTGTGAACCGGTATATTATAAACCGGGGTAGTTCTTTGTTGATTTAGTCTTTTTGCACGTTGTTGGAGTCTAGTTTGTTAGCGTCTTTCTCTCGAGGTCATCGGAGGAATTGGTTCCGTTCCGCAGAAATTGGTGACCGTTTGGCTGTTCATTTTTGGCTATTTAAAGTCGTTCTCTTCGTCGAATAAAGTATGCAGTTTGATTTGTGTTTCTGGTATATGCACTTGTCACTTCAAGTGGTATAAGATCATAATTGTGAGATCCATTTGAGAGGTTGAGAGAGAAGAAGTTGCTTCAATGGCAGAAGAAACAGGACAGTTTCATGTTCCGAGCGTACCCAAATTTGATGGAGATTATGACCATTGGAGTATGGTCATGGAAAATCTCTTCCGATCCAAGGAGTATTGGAGAGTGGTGGATGAAGGGTATGTCGAAATCAAAGCTGGAGAACAAGCAACAGCGACTCAGCGAAAGAATTATGAGGAAAACAAGTTGAAAGACTTGAAGGTCAGGAATTATCTATTCCAGTCAATTGATAAGGCCATTCTGAAGACTATCACACAGAAGGAAACGACAAAGCAGATATGGGATGCCATGAAGACAAAGTACAAAGGTAATGCGCGTGTCAAACGAGCTCAATTGCAGCGACTAAGGAGAGAAATTAAAATGCTAGAGATGAAGATCGGGGAAACCATCACCAGTTACTTTGGAAGAGTTATGGTAACGACAATGATATGAGGACGTGTGGAGACAACATGCCATATGTTAAGATTGTTGAAAAAATACTACGAACTTTGACTGAAAACTTCAATTTCGTGGTATGCTCCATTGAAGAATCCAAGGACTTGGATTCCCTCTCAGTAGATGAGCTACAGAGTTCCTTACTAGTCCATGAGCAAAAACTAGTTCGAAAGTCCACCGAGGAACAAGTTCTTAAAGTGGAGCATAAACAAAACTATGGGTATGGACGTGGAAGAAGCTGGTCAAACAATAATAGAGGTAGAGGACGTGGACATGGACGTGGCTCATTCGAAAAATCCGTCACTTAATGCTATAAATGTCACAAATTGGGACACTTCTAATATGAATGTCCAAATGATGAAAGGGCGTTGAATTATGCAAAGTACGAAGAGAATGAGGAATTACTACTAATGGCAACAGTGGATCTTGAAAAATACAAGCAGGAAGAAACCTTACTAATGACAACAACTGAAGGAATGAGAGCAGGAAGAGATAATTTATGGTTTCTTGACTCAGCTTGCTCAAATCACATGACAGGTAACATGATTTGGTTCACGCAGTTCAACAAGAACTTTACACATTCTGTAAAGTTCGGCAATGATAAAAGACTAGAGGTCAAAGGAGTTGGGGACATCAGGCTCACAGTGGATGGACTCTCCAGGTAATAACAAACGTTTATTATGTTCCTGACTTGAACTCCAATCTGATCAGTGTAGGCCAATTACAAGACAAAAGGGTTACTTTCGTTTTCAAGAACGGTACATGCAAGGCATATCATCCTCAAAAGGGTCTAATTCTCACCTCAAAAATAACCAAGAATCGTATGTTCCCTATATACAGTTCACCTAACCAAGTGAGCTGCTTACATGTGAATGATGACCGAGACACTTAAACATGGCATAAAAGGTTTGCACATGTAAGCTACAAGGCACTTTGATCATGCAATATAACAAGATGGTTGAAGGCTTACCTAAGGTGGTGGAAAAGACTAGAGTATGTGAAACTTGTGCAATTGGCAAGCATCGTAGGGGTGCTATACCTAAGGGCAGTAGATGGCGTGCAACTGAAAAACTTCAGTTGGTTCACACATACATTTGTGGCCCCATTCAACCTGCCTCAAAAAGTGATAAAAGGTATGTGCTGGTATTTATTGATGATTATACAAGAAAGACTTGGATTTATATGTTATCTAACAAAAAGGAAACCTTTGAGCACTTAAATGTTTCAAAGTGTTGGTAGAGAATGAAGCAGGTACTAAAATTAAATGCCTGAGAAGTGACAGGGGATGAGAGTTTACCTCGCTAGAGTTCAAGAACTTTTGCAACCTGGCAGGGATCAAACGACAACTAACAGCAGCCTACACTCCACAGCAAAATGGGGTGGTAGAGAGAAGAAACCGAACCCTCATGAACATGGTAAGATGCTTACTTGCAGAAAAGTCCATGCCAAAACACTTCTGGCCAGAAGCAGCGAATTGGGCATGCCACATGTTGAACAGATGCATTAGCAGAAGCCTAGATAACAAGGTGCCTGAAGAGTATTGGTCTGGTGTAAAGCCCAATGTGGATCATTTTGAGTGTTTGGTTGTGTATGTTATGCTCACATACCAGCGCAACTAAGGACCAAATTTGATGATAGAAGTCATAAGTGCATCTTTCTTGGAGTTAGTATGGAGTCCAAGGCTTATAGACTATATGATCCCATCACAGGGAAAATAGTCATAAGTAGAGATGTTGTATTTGATGAGGAAGGAAAATAGGAGTGGATTACCAATGGTGTAGACACAGAGGAACTAGTAATTGAAGATGATGGTCCTGAAAATTCAGGAGTTATTGATGAAGACTGGAAGTTGGAAACTCACCACTGACAAATTCAACACCGGACCAGTTCACACCAGTTACATCAGATTCAACACCTGAAGAACTCTCTTCAACCGAACCTGTCACATCAACTGGAGAAGATCAACCATTTCAATCTCAACCTGTAAGTTCAGGTACCTCTGTCTCTAATTCAACATTAGCGGGTAATGCAACATCACATGAACAACTTGACTCTGCTGCACCAAGGGCTAGAAGACCACCTAGGTGGATGGAAGACTATCATACTGGAGAAGTAGTAGAAGAAGAGGAGGTAGGGTTTGCCATGTTCAGCTCTCTAGACGACCCCACAACTTATGAAGAGGCTAGCAAGGAAGACAATTGGGTTAAAGCAATGGAGTCTGAAATAGCTGCCATTGAACTTAATAATACTTGGGAGCTAATGCCAGCTCCAGCTGGAGTTAAACCTATTGGTGTTAAGTGGTTGTTCAAAACAAAGTTGAACGAAAAAGGAGAGGCGGAGAAGTATAAAGCAAGGCTGGTTGTAAAAGGGTATGCACAGAAGAAGGGTGTGGACTATGATGAAGTATTTGCCCCTGTAGCTAGATAGGATACAATTAGAGCCTTTCTTGCTGTAGCAGCTAAAATAAATTGGACAGTATTCCAGCTTGACGTAAAAAGTGCATTTCTTCACGGAGAACTCAAAGAAACTGTATATGTGGAGCAGCCTATGGGATTCATTAACGTTGGACAGGAGACTAAAGTATATCGATTGAAGAAGGCTCTATACGAGCTAAAGCAGCCCCAAGAGCCTGGTTCAATCGTATTGAAGCGTATTTCAAAAGGGAAGGGTTCAAGAAAAACGATTATGATAGCACGTTATTTATTAAAAAGGTATGGAATAAGGTCTTAATTGTAAGCTTGTATGTAGATGACCTTATTTATGCAGAAAGTGATAATATGCTATGCGAAAGCTTCAAGAATTCTATGAAGAAGGAGTTTAAAATGACTGACTTAGGTCAAATGAAGTATTTCTTGGGAGTAGAGATTTGTCAAAGTACAGAATCCATAACTATGTGCCAAAGCCAGTATGCCAAGGAGATTTTAAAACAATTTCAAATGTGGGAGTCCAATCCAATCAAGGTTCCAATTGTACCAGGTACAATTCTAACCAAAGCAGGAGTAGGGGAGGAGATAGATGGTTCAGTTTATAAAAGTCTTGTTGGAAGTCTCATGTATTTGACTGTTACACGACCTGAACTAATGTATGCTGTTAGTTTAATTTCTCGGTTTATGGCTAACCAAGAGATGATCACTAGCTTGCTGCAAAGAAAGTTTTAAGGCATATTAAAGGAACATACAACTTTGGCTTGAGGTATGTAAAAAAGTCTGAAGATGGACTCAAGGTGTACACCGACAGTGATTATGCTCAGGACATAGAGGATCGCAGGTGCACCTCTGGTTATGTATACCTGCTGAGCGGGGCTGCAATCTGTTGGTGTTCAAGAAAGCAAGACATAGTGACACTTTCATCCACGGAGGCGGAGTATGTGGCAGTTGTAGTGTGCGCATGCCATTGCGTATGGGTCAAAGGATTATTGGAAGACCTGGAAGAAAAGATGACAGCTGCAGTTACCATTTTTTGTGACAATACATCAGCGATAAAGTTGTCCAAAAATCCAGTCATGCATCGGAGAACCAAGCACATTGATGTGAGATATCACTACCTTAGAGAGCTGGTTAACAAAGAAATTATAAAGATGGAGTTTTGTGACACTAATGAGCAACTTGCAGATGGTATGATAAAGCCACTGAAAGAAGAAACTTTTGTTGGAATCCGAGAAGCTATTGGAGTACTAGAAGTTAAACAAGAAGTTTGAAGTTTTCTTGTTTAGGGGAGGATTATTGGGTCAGTCTTTTATTTAATAATATGGGCTCATTATGTTAGCCCAATAGGTTGTTTTTGTGAACCGGTATATTATAAACCGGGTAGTTCTTTGTTGATTTAGTCTTTTTGCACGTTGTTGGAGTCTAGTTTGTTAGCGTCTTTCTCTCGAGTTCATCGGAGGAATTGGTTCCGTTCCGCAGAAATTGGTGACCGTTTGGCTGTTCATTTTTGGCTATTTAAAGCCGTTCTCTTCGTCGAATAAAGTATGCAGTTTGATTTGTGTTTCTGGTATATGCACTTGTCACTTCAGAGACTACTGCCATCGACATGAGATAAAAGATTTTGGAAGGAGAGAATGGGCAAGATTTGATTTTTCCATATTAGATAATTGGAGAGGGTGAGACAAATCATGAGAGGGAGAAGATGATCCAGCCATGGAGGAGAGGAATATGGGAGGGTTGGGAAGAAGAAGAGGAAAGGGAAGGGAAGATGAGAAATTTAGGGAGATCGAGAGGCTCTTGATACCATGATACAAATTGAATTCTCTATACCAATTAGGTAGGAAGAAAAGTCTATAAATAAACACAATAGTTACACATAGGTACATGATAAATTAATATAATACAAAAATGGAACAATTGGGTAATTAATTCTGTCTATCAATATATAAAGCTTTTTTCCTAGTTTAACATTTTTTTTATAAATATAAGCAAAAAAAACCTTCAATACAAAACCAAAGTCAAATAAACAATCGTCAATGAACCACATAAATACTTATATCCGTTGTTTTAAACCGTATACATAAATATGTTTTTACTCATCTCTTTTCATCTTCCACTATATATGGTTATCTTTCATGCATTACGTACAATTGCTTATATAGTTATCATATTTCTCCATTCAATATTAATTCTAGTTAAACTTATTAAACTGTAGATTAAAACATGCAACAAACTTTTTCTAGAGAAGAAGACAACAATAACAAAAGGTAAATATATATATGCTAAGCTTAAACATTCAGAATAAATCAAATTAGCATACATTTCCTTTCTTGTAAAAGTATTACTAAAAAGGATAAAAATCTACTTATTGCCAAATAACGTGATCCGTTTCTTCAGCCCCACCCCGTACAATGGAAAAGTACCCAATTTAGTAGATTGAACAATATATCCTTTTTACATTAGTCATTTAATAATAATCTTTAACATTTATAAAACAAAGTTTTCTTTGTTATGTGTCATTCTTTTATCTCATCTTTTTATTACTTGTTATTTTTGTAGACATCCCCATATTAACTTTTCAATCCAAAAATATTTTATGATAATGTAAATATTAATATAAATTTCTCTCTTATTACAAATGAATGTTATTAATTGATATAGTTCTCTTTCTTATCTAAACTTTTTTAAATCAAACTATTTTTTTAAATAGATTTTATTTAGAAAATTAGAAATCAAATCTTTTAATTAAAATATAAATAATAAAAAACTAAAACTTTATATAATATGAAATTTTCTAAAACACTAAACATTTTAAATAAAATATTTTAAATCATTTTTTTAAAAAGCATTATAAACTGGTGAAATTTTTTAAAAATTGTCTTATTAAAACAACCAAAATCATTACAACACTATTACGTATATAACTTTAATTATATTTAATATTTAAATATTATATAGTAATTCTTCTTGGTTATTACTAACTATAATACATTTAATTAATGTTTTTAGCATATCCATCTATCTATAAAAACACTATGAAACAATTGTAAGACTTATATACTTGCTTTCTTATTCCTCTATATTGTTAATAATAATATTGAACACTAATAATATTACTTGTACCATATTCAAATTAAAATATATAATTTAATAAACTAAAAACTTATTTTTTATTAAAAACACACTTTATAAACAAAAATTTTACAAAATACAGAATACAATTAGCCTTTTTTATCATTTTTCTAATAACAAAATATTTAAAAATCATAAACTTTGATAATACCAAAGTTTAAGAAAAATAAATAATTTTTTATTTACTTAAAGTAGCTATTTGTATGTAACTATAATCATATTTTTACTTCAAACATGATTTTATAATGTATAAATATTTAGTAATGTAAGGCCCAGTTCCCGGAAACCTCACAGTTGGTCAATCACAGCAGTTAAAACATTAAATATTATAATTATACAAACTTAAGCAGCGGAAATAATTTGTCAAAAATCATTCATTTCATTTAGAGCACTGTTGTTGAGCAATACATCATCGTTTAACTGATTACAAAAGAATTATTTTACTGCATTACAAAACAACAGCAACATAAAATACGAATGGATGTCAGTTTTTCCCTGCCGAGTAGCTTCACCCTCGTGCCATCCTTCGCAATAATCACCTGCCAACTGAAAAGGCATAAAAGTCAACGTTGTTGAGTGAGTTCTAGTTTTTTGAATGAAAGTTAAATGAAAGTTTTAAATTCCGCTGCAAAACATACGTACATTTTAAAATGTTTTAAATGCAATGAATGACCAACTGTGAGGTGCCTTGGAACGGGGCCTTACAAGTACTAATTATTTAATATTTTTATTTATTCAACCCGTGTAATACACGGTGACTAACCTAGTAATATTACTAAACCATCCCATGAAGAGTATATCGGTCATTTTACAATAAATCAGTTGATTATTATTGTTCACAGAAACCATGGGCACTTATGTACGCGGGTGGATTGTATCCTTCAAATCAAAACCAACCAATCAGAAATTATCATGTCACGCCCTCCAAATCTACTTGCGGAGTTTTACCGCGAGGCATGTGAACAAACCAGGATCACAGTCAATAGTTACTCAGAACGACTCTATATGCCATAATTTAAATAAAATCAACCAAAGTAAATAAATTAAACAGTGCGGAAGCATTTTGAAAACAACCCAAAGAAATAAAAGTATAATTATGGCAAAACATGTGCCAACCCAAAAGAGTAATCATTAATCATTAAAATGATAAAATTGTCTTGAAGACCGTGTCATAGAATGCAGTGAACCATGCAGTGCTCCTATGGCAAGCAAGCTAATGACCTGAGAATAGCATACTAAAATGTCAATACAATGGTTGGTGAGTTCAAGAGATATTCAAATATAAACAGTTTAATAATAGAGATATACAAGTAGCGCATTGTAACAGATAGCTAGTCCATTAACAATAAATATTATTTCATAGTGATTTCGCAATTGAAGGTGACTGTGTTGCATTGTTGCCTCCTGTCACGACTTAATAGGTCGTGACAAAGTTTATTAGGACAAATTGCACCCGGTTGACCTCGAGTCACACAGGTAGGGCTCGTCAGACCCAGTAGTACTACCCAAATTTCCCCGCTATTCAATATTAACAATTCCAAAAGTGTGAGGACTTTTCCATCATATCAACACTATATAATATTATACACAACTTGAATATATAAAGCGTTCGGGATTTAGCAGTATGCTATCTCCCCCAAAAGAGATTAAATAAAAGGGGGGCATGAACTCACCTGATATGCGTATAGATACTTAGAGTTTGACTTGTTAAACAGAATAGCCAGACAACCTTCAGAGGTCACCTAGATCATATAAGTACATGAGTATGTGTAATCAAAGGACATGTGAAACCCTAAGTACACTACAACCAAGGACTCAAGATTTCAAACAAAACAAACATGTTTGACCTAGTTGACCCGTTTGGCCCGTTGGTGACTTTATGTGTTGTAAACCATTCAAGTAATCATACACATATATCATACATAGTTAACATTCAAACAGATCATATGTACGCTATATCACCCAGGTGTAACACTTAGATTATCATACAACCAAGTATCATACAAGTCATGCGAATCTAGAACATTAACATATCCACTAGTTATAACACAACTAACATGTCACACAAAGATCAAACCACTCACCACATGCCATGTGAAGCCACTCACGACTTCACATCCTAAACCCTGCCAATCTACTAAGTAGGGGCCTCAGATTCACACGCGTGTATGATGATCATAACCATATTCATTAACCATATGCATTGCATTCTACAACATCACAACAATCAATTACCAATCCCAAACATGATGTCCTACTAATAATCAACATCCAAATCATACATGATCATAATGTCCAAATATCATTCATGATTACCCCGGCATTACATACAACCAAATTACCATGTTCTACCACATTAGAATCTATCCATGATCATACTAACATGCTCCTAACATCCCAAACATGTTCAAGCTATCATTTTTCAGATTTTATGCAAATAAAGTTTCCCTTTTGGGAAAGTACATCCCAACATCTATCAACCATCCAATGTATTTATGAATTCATCATAATTATACCATCTCAAGCTCATAACAATATCTAGACATGATCAACATTACCTAATCACCATAATTTAACAATCTTCATGAACAAAAGTTTCTACTTTTGGCAAGCTATGAACAACAACATCGATTCAAAGATTTCTAGCATTCATAACAACAATCTAGCATCTAATCATCATCATGAACACATCTATAACATCAATCCATCACTAGATCATCATTACATGCAAAATAAAGTTACTATTATTAGTAACCTATGAACACCAACTTCAATTCACCAATTTCTTGCAAAATCAATGTAACCTAGCTTTCATACAACCTACTAATCATCATACATTCATCAAACAATCATCATTCATCCATAATCTCATAAATTTTCGAATTAGGGTTTGCCTATAATCAAAGTTCATGATCAATCCACTAAAAACATACAATTCATACATAATCGACGTTAACTAACATGTATTCAATCTAACTAACATACTAACATCATCAAACAACATCAAATTCGACCCCATGAAGACCAATTTCGCAACTAGGGTTCGGCCACCAACAAAAACCCACAAAAACATGAAAAATCTAACCTTTAAACGTGTTATAGCTTGCAATTGATGATTCCCACGAGTTGTATTGCTTGAAATCGATCAAAATCTTGGCTTGTAGGTTAGTTCTAGGTTGAAATCGCAATTGGAGGGGTGAGGGATGATGGTTGCGGCCGATTTAGGGTTTGGGGAGGATTAGGGTTTGTTAATTTTGTTAAGTTTTAGTTTTAGGTAATTACACTTAACCCCCTTTATTTTATATTTTATAAAACTATTCTTTTAAACGCTTTTCGAAAGATTTTAACTTAATAATACCAACATTATTAATCAACAATAATAATATTTACATTATTTCCACAACTCACAAGATAGGCAATTTAAATATACGCGTTTTCACGTTACGCGATAAAATTCACCGTTAATGTTTAAATTGTGTAAACACATAAGCATAACACAATAATCACATGATCAATTAGATTATCAATAACGTAACATTATTAATTATTATTAGGTCACCAACGTTAAACGACAACTAGTGTGTGTTTACGATACGTGTATGCAAGACTTAACGGAACTAACGGAGTTTGGTAACGGAAATTTACCGGATGTCACATATCACATATGACCTACGCGTAATATAGCCTTCTTGTTGCCTAAAGTTAGTAAATTCGTAGTAAGATGAGTGATAGACTGACAGTGATGAAAAAATGATGGTCATGGAGACGGTATGTAAATAGTAGTGCGATAGGAACAAATGCATGTAATATTTTAGTGATAGTGATGAAGTCTAAAAAGGCGATAGGTATAAATATTATGGTTATTGAATTAATAAATAAAAACTATATATGTTTTTCCCCTTTGCTTGTGACTACCATCACATTTCCCTTAGAGCATCTCCAATATATGTTTTTTACACCTCAGAAACAGACACATGAACATCTATTTAATGTATCACCATTGGGTCGGGGTCTTTTTAAGACGATAGTTTTTCCTCAAGAATACAAAAAAATAAATAGATGTGAAGCTCATGTATTATATATGGATATATTAGAGAAAGAGTGAGAAAACAAGTTGTTAAAAATTAAATAGATGTGAGCCTCTATAACACCCATTTTTTTCAATTTTATAGTAAACTATTTTGGTGATTTTCTCTTACATAAAATTGAAACCACCCATCGCCACCTTCAAACTTCACACAAACACAAACTTTATCTCTACAATGGAAGATGATCGGAGAGAACTCCAACTGCTACCAACACCACCACCGCCACCACCGCCGCCATCGCCACCGCACACCAGAAGCCGATACGCGCACGCCTCCGATAACATTCGATTTCAAATAGAGAACACAAGTCCATCACTCGACTTACAGCTATCGATTAGTAACCTCCAGCCAATCAATCCACCGGTGGATCACCATATTCCATTGGAATTGTTTGATTTCAGATCATATGATATTGAAATCGAAGAATTAGAAGCTGATGAAGTAGAAATATTGACAATGGAGAAAGCTTACGCTGAGCGAGTGAAGGAGATGACGAAACGCGAGATGGAGCTAGCGGAATCGGAGTTCTCACGTGCGAGGCACGTGTGGGAGCGTGCAGTAGAGGAGGTTGAGATGGTGGAGAAGATGAAGCAACGATCGACCCGACGGATTGATTCGAGTAATTGTGTCGAAATCACTTGTCAAGCTTGTAGGAAAACATTCCGACGTTGATGATCATCGATGAATATGATCAATTGATGAAATTACATCATCATTATGGTTAATCGGTTGAGTTCTACATCAATCGATTGAAAAAATGCTGGTTAATTGCTCCGATCGGAAAAATGGGGGCAAATCGCTGGTGTGGTGAGATGATAAAAGGTAGTAACTGAATCATAATATCGATAAGGCGTTTGTTATAGGTACAACCATTGCTTTCTTATTCTATCTTTTTCAATTTTATTCGTATTTATAGACTCGTGATGCTTCATCTAACAATATGTCACTTGTTACTAATCCAATATCGGTATAGTAGGCCTCGTTGGCCACTTCACTAGCGATCTAATTTGATTTATTACGGACTCAAGGAAGAATCTTAGGTTTGACTGTTTGAGGCGATCTAAAGTGATTTATTACGGACTTTAACATCAGATTGATTGTTATAGATATGGTAGCTTGATCGGTTTGTTTTGAGAAGTTTTGGTTTTGGATTAAGAGAGTTTGGGATCGTTTTGAGAGCTTGTATAACCTACGGATATATATGAATCACAATTGCATGTGATATCGATGTTGGCTTTAATTATTGTGTTTCTTTGATCTTTAGAATTAGATGATGGGATGGAAATGTGTATAAATCGAAATTACAAATACATAACTACAAGGTGACAGTTTATTTACATGTTCTGAAATGTAACATTGGTTATTCTAACATGTATGATAACGTACGTCTAACATGGGTTATGATTTATGAGTTATACTGATATGAAACTTGCTAACCCATAAGTTATTTTCAAATTAGAAAGGCAATTTAACCATTGATAACCATTGATAACTTTACATAACAAATGAAACACGAAATTACACAAATAGAAAACCATAATTATCCACACCTTAGACTTCTCTTGGAGGTGTACTTTTTGTTGGTGGCTTGGAGATGGTGTTATAAGTTTTAAGTTTCCAATAAAATATGTGTGGATGTTATAAAAAATAATAATAGAGAACGATAAACACATGATGAGTTAAAAATGAAAATGTTAAAAAAGGAATGGAGTCCACCTTGTTAGCTTTTAGGCATTCAAACCAAACACCCACTACCCTTGTCTCCTTTGCTAATTTGATTCCAAACACTAAAATCTATCATCATTCTCACACTCTTCAATGTAAAAAGGTACCACCTTTTATGCGTAGGGTGCAACCCCTCACCCAAAAGCTAGCATCATCAAAGTCGCACCAAATCAACATGCAGCTTTTCAAGAGAGAATTGGGTAAAATTTTAAAAAATTTCAAAATTATTATTGTACTGGATTGATTTCAAGTGTCACACCCGATTAACGAACCAATAAAGCAAACATTAGTTATTCAATGACAAATCTACACTACCATTAAAATTACAACATGAATGGTGAACTTCGAAGATTAGTAACCAAGTCTATTGGCATTTTATTTCATATTCACCAACGATTGTGTTCAAGATATTGTTTGTGATGACGTGCACGATGTGTAATCATAGTTTTTCACACTTATCAATATATTTGACTAACTAAGGTTTGTAAAAGTAATCACAATCCATTCTTCATTTTTATCCTCATCCTTATAATTACATTAAATATCACAATTTTTTCTATCCTTTTTAATTAAATAATATTTTTCCATTCTTTTATTATTATATTTTCTTTCTCTACTCACAACAACTTTTGTAAATATTAGAATATTTACGAGGATTGTATCGTAATTTTCCATTCTTTCACTCACAACCATCCTTATAATATAGGGCACTCACTCATATATATATGAAAAACAGATTGTAAATGCTGTTATGCAAACTAACATTTCAATGCTTAACGGTAGGTAAACTTGCCCTCTTCATTAAAGTACACGTTATTAAACTATCTACCACAAAAATCTGTGTGATAGCTCACTAATTATACAATTTACAATGTTAAACGACTATTATCATTGCTATTTTATCTATTCTTAAGCATACAGTGATAGTTTTTAGTGTTCACGGTACAATATGATGTTCTAAACATCTTTAATTTATAATTATTCGATCCATATCCCGTTCAGTAAATCATTCATTATCTATTCTCGGTCTGATTTCTGACCCATGCACAACCCTATCGATTTGTTTATCTTGTATGTTTTAATTGTTGTTCAGTTATTTTAAACTCAAGAACTACATACATAAGAATGTAGATGCTAGAATATATGATGGCAACAATGATGATGATTGGTGAGATGGACCAAAAATAACAATATTATAAATGTACATTGCTCGCAACAACCTAACATCACTTGTTAATTTGAAAATGAAATGTTTGAAAACAACATTGATATTTCCGAAAACATCATATGACAGAACCTTAACCTCTATATTAATTACATAAGACAAATAATGTATGATTTATATGTGTGTATATCATTGCCGACTCTTTTAGACAATCACTTGCATTTACACTCGGTGCATTCTATAAAGAATTATGAATATATTGACAAGTAATATGAACTTTTTAAATCGTATACTATTTATTATATAGACCGACAATTGCATGAATTTTTCTTTGAACCGGTATGTAAAGCCAACCTGACAAAAGCTCATTTAAAACCGATAATTATAGTTGTCTTAGAGAAGAAAATGAAATGACAGTCAATGTCAACAATGATGCATGATATCATGTTACACGGTATAATCATACAACACAAAACGAAGCCGCCAAGAGTCTCAATGTGACAATGCGCGAATGAGTTAAAGTATCCAACACTGAAAAGATAGTCAAAGTGAAGAGTTTCCCAAACAACGATGGGTGAAATCTTTGGTCTTATGCAGAATTTGATGCTCCTCCTTTTTCGGTATAACATTTGGACAATTGCTATATGAGATGCACTTGAAATTGGCAAAGGACAAACAATGTTGATAGTGTTTCTTCCATGTGAGGATTCACAGTCATAACAAAAACAAACTAATTGTATATGATATATTAGAAGTGATGGTATTTTTAGATTTAGATTTCAAAACTTCATAGTGATTGCTAGAATAAATAAACTATGATACTTAACTAATATTTGAGAAGTTATTTACCAAGTTTTCATAAGAAGTTATTTACCAAGGTTTTCATAACCCGATCAAACCGGGAACCGGCCACCTCATGATTCGATTTGAATGATATGGACCACCTAAGAGTTGGATTTGTAGGCTATTTGATTATAAAATCATATGATCCCTTATAGATCAAACTATTTCGATGACTTAGCTTTAATCTCAATCGGATAATCTTACAATTGAACTATTTTGATAACTTACTTTAAATACCAATAAGAAAAATGTGAAACCAAAAGCCTTATACCCTAACGGTATCAAAATGTGTTAGAAAGATGTCTCTATTTAATTGGTTAAGAATCAAAATCTCATGGTCGACAAAAGCCTTACGTGTGTACCTTGTTCTTATGAATTCTAAGTTGTTGAAAAAATACTTTAAAGATTTGTAAGTAGGACTTTGTATAATTTTTCCATATTTTTAATGATTGTAAATCAATTTGACCATTTCTTTTGTAATGTCAATTACAATATTTTTGGAATCATCCAAAGGTTAAAACAAAGGGGAAAAGGATGTTGATAAATGCTAAACATACTCTCACTCTCACACACTTGATGAGCCATTTTCTTATTATAAAAATGATACCTCTCACAAGACGGAATTCGTTCACTACATATGGATACGTTTAGCCGCTGAACTCCCTTAGAAGAAAAGTATTTTCATTGAAATGGAAAGAATGGTCTTTTAGCAACAAATGAGGGTGGTGTTGGGGTTCATTGGTAATCATATACAGTTATACAGTATGGAATATGCAGGTCGAACCATATCAAAACTCTGTGTATTCAAGTACACAAACATGAGTACGGGGAGTTTGGCAATTTTGCCTTTCCATTGAAATACATGTTCTCAGTAAATAAAATTGTTAGGTGACAGGTTAAAACAGATTTATGTCTAATGTCAATTATGATCGAAATGAGTTTTGGTTAGAAGAGAATGTTTTGATAAAAGTATTAATTTGATTCAGGTCAAAACATGTTCAGATCAATTGGGCTAAGGTTGAAATTAGTCGTTTTAGAAAGAAGAAAGAAAAAAAAGATATATCAGAAGCAAATTACCCCACTAGATTTTTTTATAAAGGCTAGTGATGACAGTAGGGGTGACAACGATAACCGTGGTGGCATTCGACGAAAGCCACCCTGGTGGTGACAATGGTAGCAACGATGAGGACCAAGTAGGTGGTCAATGATAATGATGGGGACAACACTTATGCGTTGACAGCAGTGGAGGCACGTCGGCGTGGAGGTGACAACCGTGGTTACAAATACTAATATATGATTAAAATAGTAACTTAAAGAACAAACTCATGAATAAGTAATACTACTTTTTTTAACTGTGAGAACCTTATATTAGAATACTCATGAACCTCACCAATACCTTAGTAACCAATAGAAGCTTTGAATAAGTACGAGTGTTATACAAAACTACCCGCTCAAAACTCCGATAATGGTACATAAGTTGCTCAAGATTAACTATTTTAAGATATTAAGTACAGGTTTCATAAGACCAGGTATAGATCAGTGATAACAAATGAAGTTTGTATATGCAAGTACAAAGAAAAGTGAGAGTTCTTGATAGTAACATAAAGTAAGTTCAAGAAAATACTGACCAGCACTTCAAAGTCTTATACTCGTTTTACCTTAACAAAACATATAAAAAAAACTGGATGATTAATTGATGATGATGACACATGCTTTAAGCCATGCCTCCGCTTGTTGCTGTGCGAATTATCTGAAACAAAGCTGCCAGAAAGTATAGAAATTTCAGATGCCAACCAAGATCAGTTATTTAAATCTCTAAGAATGCTGCATATCATTTTTATTAATTTTACTGCATAACATATTTTGGTTCACTTTTAAGTTCTACAGTATTAGATATGATTATAGAAAATATAGGGTTAAACTAATAGCAATTAAAAAGTAAGTCTAAAGCATTTACACAAGCAATGACTAGATCAGCCGGTTTGACCCACTTGACATGTTTCCACAGTAGCTAAAACTTAAATTTTAACCCATTTGACAGCCTGGAGATAACATTAACCCAAATCGACCCATTTTAGATAGATGGGTTGACATTTACACCTCTAATTCATTGCCTATGTTAACTGCTGGTGGGTGACATTATATATGATGCTTCCAAACGCCATAATTTATTCCTATTAGAAATAATGAGGAAATTTCTCCTAGTCTATCAGAACCCTTAAACGGTTAAACCCTAAACATTGCAAGCCATTCATACAAAACTTTCTAAGCAACCATGCTACATGAATCCAGATACATTCTGGCTTGGTTTTAAAAAATATTCTGTAGGATTAACTTCACTACACTAAATATGCATAATAAAACACATTCATCAATGAGAATGTCAAATACATTCAATACATTGTGAATTTGAAATACTATTTTATCTGTGCAGCACGTAACAATCATATTCATACAACAAAGTCAACGAAAATACTCTTTTAAAAGCCAAAAATCACAGATAATTAGGAGTTTTCATAGACTGGAAGTTTAATACCTTTGTAACTATATATCAGAAAACTAAAATGAAAAGATAGGGACAAAGTTCAAATAAAAATTTTACTTACAGGAGCCTATTACAACAAAGATGAAAAACCCAAGCACTATAGGGCCCACAGGGTAGGAGTCTTTCTTCTTTGTTGCTGTTTCAGGCACGGCACCACGTTTCTTGATGTTCTTCTGAAACTTCTCCACCTTTCTATCTGACAAGCGCTTGGATGTTGTCTACAAACAAACAAGATATCAACTAACTAGAAAGCTAAGATGCTATATATATAGATGGACTTTCCACACTTCTCAATTTAGTTAATCCATTTTAAAGAATAAATTGAGTAGTACACATGTACAACCACAGATAAGTGTTACAACAAGATAGAATGAGAAGTTGATACATATAAAGATGAATTTCAACACATTAGAACAAATGAATTACAAAGACATATAAACAAAAGAAATTAACATGGAAAACAGATTTATAGCATAATTTGTAGTTCCATTAGACGGCATAAGAACAACGAGTCCATTATAGATCCAAAGCGATTAAGTTAATGTGAAACGGCCGAAAAGAAGCAAAATCGGGAAGCCATACTTATTATTGGCTGCAACCACTATCCCAAACCGATGATACGATAGCTTACACTTACGATAATATTCATATCCAGCAATTGAAAGTTGAAACTTGTGAACCAAACTAATCTCGAATTTTCAAAGTACCAAAATGTTATTATATGAAGATATAATAACGTGTTCAATAACTCCAATTATATACCTAAAATTCTAAAAAACACTGGTGAATTCTGTTATCAGGAGATATCAATCGTTCTAACACACAGAAAAAACCCTAACATAAGATAGAAAATCATTATTATTTGATGGATCCGACCAGAATTTACATGTAAATTCGTCGAATTCATGAACAGGAAAGCCTATGAAAGCATAACGAGTTGCCGATTACAGATTACAGTAGCACATGCATGCTAATCGAGAAAAACGAAGAAAAAACCCTAACAGATGAATGAAATAGCATAATAATTGAATGAACAAAGCAGTATTACTTGGATCTGACCATAATTTACATGCAATATGATCGAATTCGTGAAATGGATCGCCTAATAACGAATAACGAGTTGCTGATTACAGATTATAATAGCACAGGCAGATAAAAACGATGCTTAATTGGACAAACGCAGAGAAATTAGGGATTGATTATTTACCATTGTAGCTTTGAGAAGATCTGCAAGAGCGATTACAGACACAAATGTTGGTATTCTGAGCCCTTTAAGAAAGCAGTCAAACCACTGCCTGCAGTTTCGTAAGACTCAAAACCACGGAACACTCACGAAGTCGCGATACGCAAGTGGAACATAGATGGCTTATAAACAAACGTACATGAGCGGTGGCGGAGATTGAACCGCACTACGGCAGACGGCGAAGAAAGTAAATTTTTTGTATGGGACGAACTCTATATATATATATATATATATATATATATATATATTGTTTACTATCGGACTAAAATTTTACATTACTAAACTGAAAATAACACTGACGAAAAAAGAAAGGCGGGGCCCTCCCCACCCTCAATAAGCTTCGCTTATGTATGGGGGCAAAACTGGCTTTATAATGTAATTTGTGACGTAACGAGCTTTGAGCCTCCAAAAAATAAGGGTCTTTATTTTTAATAGAAATTATAGCGGGTTTTGTTATTATATGGATCAATTGAATTTTAAAACGTGAATAATATTTGATAGTTGAGTCCCGATTAAATTTTTGATGATTTGATAGGTTATTGAAGAAACACAACCACACAATTCACAAAACAAACTGCTCTTCCTAAGTTTTTTCCTCTTTGATCTATTTAATCGACTAGTCCTTTTTTGCCTTTTTTTTTAAAAAACAACTCTTAAGTACTCAAGTTTAGTATGTCATATTTTCTTTGATTTATTGTTTTTGTTCAAAGGAATATGATTAGGTTGTTTTTGTTTAGATTGCGTTTTT
Source organism: Flaveria trinervia (assembly GCA_025506515.1). NCBI lineage: Eukaryota > Viridiplantae > Streptophyta > Magnoliopsida > Asterales > Asteraceae > Flaveria > Flaveria trinervia. Next base: position 3,068,948 of record CM046456.1, on the reverse strand, counting down.
TGAAAAGGGCCTCATTTTTTTAGTTTGATTGGGCCCTCAAAAAACGTTGAGTCGGTCCCGTATGAGGGTAAGCATCCATGTTCAGATCATTCACATCCTGTCTTTTATAATTAAATGAGTATATTTTTTATGTTATATAGAACTGTTGTGAATGATTATAAACGGATCAAAGAATGAATGTTTATGTTTATCTATAAATTTGATAGACCTATAAGAATGAAATATAAATTACATTTCAAGAGACCTATACATGTCATTTGGTATAACCAAGAGGTACTTGGTTGTGGATTATACTCTTGCCCAAAGCTAGAAAAATTATCTTATATAAATGCTTAGGTTATGTTATAAAAAATGTGGTCCAATGTTAGAAGTCGAGACGTATGTATTTTAGGACAAGGCTAACGACATATCAAATTTGAGCGTTGTTCTAAAAAGTACTTCTAAAAGACTAGTCCTTCAACCTACTCTCTTGTGTACATAATATGTATCCCTTTCAAAAAAAGGCGAACGTGTAGTTGCCAGGCAAACGTGTTAATCTTAGTATCATATTTATAATTAATTTGGCTTGTTATAATGTATAGATTTCTTAATACAAGTTGTGAATGAACCATGTTTTTTTTATGTTTAGTTGAACTATGCACGACTTTAACCGCAAACCAATTAGAATCATAACCATCCAAAGGGGAAAAAGTAGAACCAATCTCTATTAGTAAAAAAAATTATTGTGACTACTATGTGCACCATTTAAAATACGTACGACAAAATATAATAAATCTCTATTAAAAAAAAACTAATGGTGCTGGTGATAAAAAAAAAACAGGTTTGGCTTCAAATAATATAAGATTTCAATGTGCTATTATTGCTGAACGTTATGCTAGTTGTACCCGTTAATTGTTTAGTGCATAAAGCATAATTAAAGTATAGATCACATATAAACATATAATATGATCAAATATCAACTATAGATGCATGATTAATGATTTTAGTTATAAAATATAACTAGTATCCACGTTATTCAAATTGTCGATATGTCCGAGTGGTTAAGGAGACAGACTTGAAATCTGTTGGGTTTCGCCCGCGCAGGTTCGAACCCTGCTGTCGACGATTTTATTTTTATGCACAACATCTCTGATGCTTTTGTTATTGCTTCATCTGGGCTTGATCAGCAATGCACCATCCAATGTTAACGATAGCGACATACATCACGCATTATCCAATGGTGTAACCAACTGCGATGCTACATCGCGTCCTCTCCTCCATGATTATGATCCAGAAGCCCTGTTGCAATCCGTCGGATCCCTCTGATTCAGATGCCTAAACTCGGAGATTGTATTGTTGCTTTCGAGCCATAGTCATTCTGTGTATTTCTAAGTGGATCATGATATTGAAATATTGTAACACTAAACATCATATGAATTCTGTGATAACAATAACCTACTGGACATCCCTCGAATAGGCTACACAACATCCTGCACAGGCAAAGCGCGACAGTAATAGATTCATTTTAACAGTAAGTTGTGTCATCTTCATACATACTCTCATGACATATATTGATCACAAGATTTGTTATTTATAGTAAAACTTCTCATTTTTAAGCCTGATACGTTTAATAATTCAACAGTTGCATTCAAATTGTGAAAATCATCCAAACAGGCCGAAATTTTTTTTCCTTTAGTACGGGTCAAAACGGGTCGAGCTGTCTTACTGGAAATATTTTGCCCAATCTAAAACGTCAAAAACGACCCAAGAGTGAGTTTATTAAGGTACCCCTTACTCCTTAAGTTTTTAATTATTAATTTAAATTAATACAATTGTTTAGAACATATATTACCATAATAGTATAATACCATCTTTTTCCAGAAAAACCCTGAACCTTGATGTTTACAGTTGAGTTTCCGCATGTATATAAACAAACATTTTGAATCGAATATGAAAATGTCGATATGTCCGAGTGGTTAAGGAGACAGACTCGAAATCTGTTGGGCTTTGCCTGCGCAGGTTCGAATCCTGCTGTCGACGTTTTTATTTTTTATTTTTCCATCACTTACGTTGGGTTCAATGTAATCACGAATAACTTGAACAGAGTCGCTATAAATTGATTTTCAGACTACTCCCACAGGTGGAATGATGGATCGGTAGGTCGTATAAAAGTTATTAAATAAAAATAAAAATTACCGTCTCCTGTTCGGTCGTGAGATGCAATCTAGATAATTCATTTCTTTATTTTTTCTAAATTTAAATTTTCATATTTATAATTCTGATTGGTTTCATATATTTATTTTTATAAATCATATCATTATATATAGTAACAAAAGTCAACTACATATACAATAAAGTGCAAGTAGACATACTTAGACTACTCTCAGTGGAAAGTATTGGTTCAGTCGATCGAGAATAAAAAAATTAAAAATATATCACAATTCAAAAGTGGGTTGCGATCGGGTCGTTTCACCGACCTTAAGTCGGTCGTCAAAGTGTAAGAAAGTCAAGATTTTAATTAATCTTTTTAATTAACTTCCACAATTTATATTTAATTGGTTTGATATACAAAAACTTATTATTGAAAAATCCAACTTTATCTAATTCAGAAAAATATAAAAATAATATCAGATATTTAAAATTATTTTTTATTTATAAAGTATAATATTGATATGCTTTCGAATCCGGTTGTTTTTCTATTTATTATCTTTTTGATTTTCTATTTTTGACTATAAAATCATGATCCAATTATATATTGAAATAAACAACTTATTTTTAAATTTTCATTAATTTTTAAAATAACATAAACTAATCATAAACATATTTTATTTGATAGAAAATTGGTTAGTTAAGTTGCTAATGAGAGTAAAAGTTTGGTTATAGTTAGCTTGTATAGGTGGAGGAGAGAGAAGTTATTTTTTTAATAAACAATTTGATTGTGTTGGATTGGATTGTAAATGAAAATAGTCTCATGAACATATTTCATTATAAGCCAGCAATTCAAGTTAGCATTAAGCATTTTACATGTAAAACTCCACTAATTACCCTGATTAAATTATCTAAAGATTGACAATCAAATAATTATAGAAGATCAAATGTGTAACATGTGTTATGTAAAAGAGTTCTTACGCGTACCGGTGATCATTGGATGCTAAGATTTAATTATCATGTACGGTGTGATTCAATGTTAAAATCATTGAAATTTAGGGCTCACTCAATAGATTTTCAGGATGAAGCTAGGGCTTGGGGCCCTCAAAATATTAGGGGTCCATTTATCTATAAAAATTCATATGTATTGACATTTTGTAAGAATAATGGACTGGTCCAAAATGAATAATAGGAATGACGGAGAATTTTCTTGGGAGCGGAAGAGGTGGCTTGACTAAGGGGCTGTTTGACAATTTCTGAATGATTAAGTGTTGAATCAATAAGTGGTCTGAATCATTAAGTGCTGAATCATTAAGAGGTCTGAATCATTAAGAGCTAGTATATAATTTAACTATTCAAAGACAAATGTCTTACCAATTTAGATAATATGTTTTAACCATTCAGCATTAAAGCTCTTAACCATCCAGAGGTAAATCTCTTAATTATTCAGACATGTGCTCGTGAAACAAACAGTCTGAACCATTAAGTGTTAAACCATTCAGACATCTGAACCATTCAGACATCTGAATCATTAAGAGACTGATTAAGAGGCTGCCAAACAACCCCTAAAAGAGTTGGGGTGATCAACCGGCTTGCCTTGGTTGGTAGGCGTCTAGGCAGCCACGACAACCCTTTCTTTCCATATGTTCGTATGATTTTGCCCTATTCTTTAAATCCTTTACTTTAAGATTACAGAGTTACAACTTACGGGTAATTTCATATACTTTATTATTTAAACCTTTTGATTTATTAACTTTTTTAAGTTGAATTTTAAGTAATCTACGATTAGTATTCTTGAGCTTTGTGAGACATGCGATTAGATTTGGGATTTCTCTAGACATTTATCGTCTTATACTCTTATTGAAAGTCAATAAATCAATTTGATTAAAATTTGTTATTTCACTATTCGTAATCAATTTAATATTTATATTTTTCATTTTGATTTCTGGCTTACTTATTAGCATTTCTACTTTAGTATGTATTTTTCTAACGTGTATATATTTTTTGTTGTTTGTTAGTTAAAGCTGATTGCACTTTCTCTTAGATATTTTATATTTTTTTATGATTCTAAGATATACTAATAAGAAACATTACTCATTGTTACTTGTAACGTTTGTGTTTGTCAAGTCTAGTATTCCTCAGTTACTATATTATTTGTCTAGTATAATTGTAGAACTCAACTAATTCTCATAGACTAATAAATTTATGTTAATTTGATCTGTATTTTTCACACCATGACTTGGATGGTTGTATGAGTTTTTTTTACGATTCGAGAACTATTTTTCGATCCAAACTGCTATGATTGAATGAATGCTTCAATCATTCTTATCCAGTAATGTTTTCTAAGCCATTGAGAGAGTTCTCAAAGGATAGCTATCATCTAATGAATAGATGCCACAATGCTGGTCATAAAGGTAAATGCTACACAATTGAAGTTTTATTATCTTATTTCCTAACCTTCATTTGTTTTTTGTTAATTTCTATTTGATTAAATTGTTTACAAGATTTTTAGAGTTTTTTTTGTTAAGCTCATCATTTTTCCTATTAACAATATTATTGTTGAATCTATTTAGAGGCAAATATTATTGTTTAATTTATTTAGCTAATTATTTCTTTAATTGTTTTTTTTCTTGTGTTTTATCATTGGTTCAGCTACATAATCTTTTTTATTTAAGAAAGGAAGACATAACATACATATATGACAAGTTTGTTTTTGATGTGTTACCGGTAACGATTTGTTGTATATGATCATGCATACACACAAATAAAATAGGAAACATAAGGCCGAAAGCAAAATATGTTTCAAAGAAAAATGTCTCGTATTTGTTATCCGCTTTAGGCCCCTAAAAAGCTTGAGCCGGCCCTATGAAGAAGGGTCTAACATGAGGAGTTTAATCTTCCTACTTCCCTGTTTGAACTCGTGAAAAAAAAAACAATCTACAAACACTTCTACAATGTTGGACGTATGTGTATGCAAAACCAGCGTACGAGTACTTTGGGTCTATTTATTATGTTGGTCTACGCCTTCACATGCTAGGAAAACTCTAAAAAAGTTAGCATATGCATATGTTGTAGTTAATTCATCATTTGATGTTCTTTGGTCATTTATCTCTTCCATACTCAACTCACTGCTTGCACGATGCAACCATTGTTCATCATATGTACATCTTTCAGCCTCTACCTTGTAAATTAACAATATTCAGCCACAAATTAAGCATACGTTACGTGCTTACATCGAACTCATGTTCGAAATTCATTCATTCTCTTGAATTCCATGAAAGCACACATGTATATAACTTTGTGTTACTTCAAATCCTAATTCAAGAAAAGATACAACTTACACATACTCATAAAGTCAAATATGGTCATAAGGACACGAACACATATATTTTCATTTTGACCAATAGCTTGACATTTTATTCCAGCATTCATAAATACTAAATAAAACATACTAAAACACATGATAAATGAAAATTCAATATTATCACATGAAAAAAAATTGTTCATGACACAATATATTAAGAAATCATGATGTTACATGTTCTTAAAAAGCATGGTCTTATAGAGTGTACAATGACTATTATTTGTCTTTGAGGTATGCTCCATATATGAAATTGGTTGTACTAACAAGTTCCGACATATACATTCACAGAGTAAAAAGTATAATATATGATATATTTAGATACGTTATACTCTTTACCCTTTTTGTTAGTTTTAACTTGAAACAAGTCATGAGTTTATCAAATTAACTAATATTTAGTATTATTAGTATTAATGATTAGAACAGCTGCAAGCATGACTAATTCTTAAAATTTAACTTGGTACCGCAAACACATCCGTCGATATGTCCGAGTGGTTAAGGAGACAGACTTGAAATCTGTTGGGCTTCGCCCGCGCAGGTTCGAACCCTGCTGTCGACGATTTTAAAATTTTTAATTTTCCACATATTTTTTGATTCATTTGGGTCTGTACTCATAAAACAATTGGTTTTAATCCATAGTTTCATCTCCTCTATGGAAGAAACCAGCAACACAACCGTCACAACTCACAAATCAACGCAAGAATAAGGTCGAAAACACTACAAAATCAGTGTTTCATATGTTGTATGTAGGTGGTATATTTATGAATCTTGGATACATCAGTTTTTGTGGATACTCTTTGTTAAGCGTATCTTAACAATTAAAATGGCTTTTGGGTTCGGTTAAGCGCTTACGCCCTTAATTGAAGAGGACCATCTGTCAAAAACTGCAAGTTCTTGATCCAATTTGACAAATATTATAATATTTTTAGGCTTATAATCCGTAATATCTCAAAAAACTAGTGATACAAATGATGTTTGTTCAACACAACCTGTCATTTGAAAAAATCAGGTTATGCCCAAATACTTGTTCCTTTATTCCTTCACATCTTCAAATAAATGACCCGGTCTGGATCTAGATACTTGGCATCATCATTTAAATGGTTCGGGTACATATACAGGAATCGTCATGGATTCTTGTGTTTCTTTTGCGTGTGAACATGGTTAAATATGGGTTGTATTCTTCACCTTCTCAATCAATTATCCAAATACAGCACAAGCTGGTTTGGGCTCTAACGCGAAAATTAAATTCGAGTCCTTTATTTAAAGAAAATCTAGCATAACATGCTCCAAGTCATCACCATCGTCGCCCACGCATTACCACCACCACACGATGAACCTTTTTCATTTCTAGGCATCCTAGAGCAATCTAGATACAATTTATTCCTTGTTTATATTCACCATTGAAACAACTTAATGATTACCAAGAAGCTAGACAAAAAGAGAAAAACATTACAATGTTAAAATAGTGTTTCGTAACCAACATCCCCAATTTATATTAACTTTATATTCTTATTTGAAAACCATAAAAACGAGAAGTAAGAAATAAATATTTCTTCTTAGCAGAGATGAAATATGATCTCATTCCTATCCTTACAAAGTGTCCACCAAATTGTATAAATAATTTCTTCAAGAATCATCTTCTTAACTTTGATCATCCAACACGAATCCAATCCATGTCAATAAGTCCAAAGGGTTTTTTAAATTCAACACCACTCGTTTTTCAATAGTTTTTCATTAGCTTGAGGCTAACTCACAAGCACCAAAAATATAATCCCTAGATTACATCTCTTTGTAACAACAATGACATAGCAAAAAAGAAACATCACTTACTCTTTTGTCAAGGTTTACGAGAGTTGAAAAACGGTCTGACAATATCAGTCTAAGAGCATTCACACTAGCATCCACATCCTCATATTTACACGTAAACATAACTTTTCACCACTCTCTCAATTAAATAATACTTTATATATATATATGTATATATATATATATATATTATATTTTCTCTCACATTCACTCACAACCACTTTTAAAAATATTAAATTTTATGAGGGTTGTATCGTGTTTACCCAAATATTAAAAAGCATGATTGTCACACCCCCGCTAAGAGCTGAAACACGGGGTTGCGACGAGACGGGTATCGTCATAACACATGGTAAGCGATAGAGATGCAATAATAAAAATGATGACAAGCGTGTCATGACGACACCCGACAACAAGGGGACTTGTGTCGTGTATAGTCGATGTTCACGACAACATAGCCATATGCATAACAGGATAAACGATTCACATGATCACATAAAGATGAATTGTAATGTAAATTCCCACAACCCGGGAACAAGTTTCAAAAGATTGTAATTGTTTACACAGTTCAACATTGTTCAAAGTAACTGTTTGTCAAACATGTTTAGTCCAAAAATGCATCCTAGGGTCTCCACTAAGGCAGCACACCTAGAACCTCAGCTAGCTTGATCACCTGAAAAGATATGCTCAAAATGGTCAACAAAATTGTTGGTGAGCTCGCAGGTTTAAGTAATAAAAGTGTAAGTGATGCTGTATAAAGTAAATGATATGGAATACCGTAAATACAGTTATATACACAAGTAAAATCACATGACATGAGCTTTGCAACCAAACCTAGCGACGTACACAAAGAAATTGTCGGCGTATATTCACCCAAGACCCGTACCTGGCTATTGTTGGTACTAACTAGTATACCAACAGGAGGGTGGGGGTGTCAACCCAGTAGTACTACCAATATCTAACCGTCGGTTCCCACACTGGAATTAAATAGTTGCAAAGATAGAACCACACAGCAGACCCAAGCATGTATCAGATAAGTACTTGCAACACAGTATCACGTTGATTCCTTGTATGAAAATTGTATGTATGTTGTACAGCATAGAAAACAGGCGAGCATACTTTTCCCCCATGTTTGTAAATGTTTGTAAAGTAGTATAAGCATAAAAAGGGGCCACGAAACTCACTTGTTAAGTGGTAAGTATGTAAGATCAGTGTATCCCAATGTTGAGTGCAAAAGAACGGTCAAACACCTATTGACAGTTATTGTCAAGCATTAATGACATGTATAAAGCGTATAGTAATGCTTGGTTGGTTCGGGTTGTATCGGTTCGGTCGTGGGTGGCACACACACACAAGCGGACACACGTATCAGATCTTATGTAGATCCAAGTACTACGAGTAGTCGTCATTGCTTACGACATCCTTGTAAAGATCTCTTGTTATCAAAGATGACACTTGTTAAGTATTTGTAGTTTCAAATGGGTTGTCGGTAATTGTAAAATGTTAGGTTTATTTCAATTGAAATAGTATGTGCATGTTGATAGCGTTGACTTTAATCTTTGGGGTCAAGCAGTGACACTTTTACTGATGTTGCCTTATCATCATCAGACGTTCGAGGGATATTCACACTCATCATCAGTCACGCAACAGGACTAGACGCTCGACCCACGTTCCATTCGTACGAATCAACCTTCCATCGTGCGAATTAGCTACTTTCGTGCGATTGAACCTTCATTCGTGCGATTGGACTCAGTCGCACCACACAACACACACATTCGCACGACCCAACCTCCATGCGCACGAATCAACCCTCAATCGTGCGAATTAGCTACTTTCGTGCGATTGAACCTTCATTCGTGCGATTGGACTCCAGTCGTGCGAAACACGCACAATCGCATACACTCAGTCGGTCACCTAACTCGATCGCACACAATCATCTGCACGCATGACTCAATCGCATACAAACACCCAGTCGCACGACTCAGTCGCACGACATGCCTAGTCGCACAACTCAGTCGCACGATTGACTTAGACGCATGATTCAGTCGCACGACTCACTCAGTCGCACGGCTCAATCGCATGACAGACCCAGTCGCCTGAACTGCAGAATCGCGACTGTGGTCGGGCTGAGCAGCCCCCGAGCTGCTCTAACGCGAGTTTTACACCACAAGGACTTCCAGAAACACTCAACAAACATACACAAACATGAAACACAAGCAGAAAGACCTCACACGCACCCACACGACCTCATGTGCTCGGATGAACCCGAACACCCGAAACCCTAGAAAACACAGCAGTAAAAAGACAAGAAAAGAGACAACCAAAGTCGTCTACCTGCTAGAAATGAGTAGATGAGGCTGTAGATGAAGACTAGACGACGAAAACGAGACCACACGGGTAGATTTTGGTGCTAGAATGAAGAAAATATGTGTGTAGGGAGTGAAGAGGTGAAGAAGATGAAGTGAGTGAGGAATGGCTGGGAATGGGGTTTATATACCCAGCCCAAGTTTGCAAAATTACAAGTTTAGTCCCTGCACTTAACCCTCGAGTTTCCCAAAAATTTGTTTCGGTTGATTACGATCTTAAAATGTTCGTTATATTACGGTTAAAAGCGTGTTTAATGGCATTCGATAGCCTAAAATGGTTTTATTAATGACAATGGTCGAAATTAAAAATGATATATTTGGTGGTAATGGTGATGAAATTTATAAAAGTTTTATGCTTAACACACGTTCTCGAAGGAAGTACAGGCACAAGGGAAAAATAAGCAGACATGATTCCTTAAAGCAGGAGTTCATGAAGAAAAGGAAGAATAATTAAAATATTTTTGTGTTATTTATGTCGTTCGACGAACCTTAAGTTAACGGATGTCACAATGATACAATCCCTATAATTTTCTCTCTTATTCACTCCATTTACAATAATTCACTATAGGGTGTTGTTAATTACACCTGGTTTATAACATCCTATTATAATAAAAGCATTAAATACTCTTATAAATGCAGTATTACTTTAATTGAACTCAATAAATGCGACTATTTAATATGCAACTATAAATTTTAATTTTATATAACAGCAGTATAATTTTTTTAAAACAAACTATCGAGAGCTATAAAGAATACTTTTATAAATTAATAATAATAAATAATAAATAAATAATATAAGTAAATTCTACAGTTAACTTTACACCTTATATTGTGTTTTCAACTTAAATAATATTTATTGATACACATTAATAAAAATAAATATGTTTTAAATATAATAGTATTACGAATGTAAATGAATGCATACTTGTAAGTGTGCAATAGTATTTGAATGTTCATATTATATGTGAATAAGTTAAATAATTAATAAAACCTTTGATGTACAAAAATTTCATTATAATTTTATTGTATAATATTTAATTTTATTTTATTTTCTATAATTTTCAAGTATTCATACAAAATTTTAAGCTTGCGTCTTATAATAGTTATAAAGAATTATTAATTATTATACAAATTTCAATTAAATTAGTCTAAAGGTGATAAAGATTTATTAATTAATATACAAATTTCAATAAGATTTATAAATTTTACGCAAACTTTGAAGTTGTTAGACTATAATTTGATTGGTCTTAAAGAACAATAAAATTAGTGAATACAATCATTGAAGTAGGCTACGGTGTAAATAGAAACTAGATTAGAATGCAATTAAAAAAACCTTTTACTATAATATAAATCACAAAACGACATGAAAATGGAATGCTATAATTAAAATTTAAGCCGCACACACTTCCAGGGGTCATAACTGGTTATGTTACAAACACCAGGGTGCAAAAAGAAAAATACAACCCAAAGAAAAAGAATCACCAATTCACCACCACTCACCACTGTAGATTTCATCGTGTTGGCTAACCAAAGATCGTTCAATGGCGTCACTAGCAAGACTATCACGAAAAACCCTAACCACCGCCTTGAGCTCCCACCGCCACCTGCTCCGCCGCGCCGTCGCCACCGAAGCGGCGGTGAAGGTCACCGAACCGCCGCCGCCGCCGTCTCTGCAGATAACGGAGTCTCCAGATCGAGTGAAGTGGGACTACAGAGGCCAGAGGCAGATCATTCCGTTAGGTCAGTGGCTCCCGAAGATCGCTGTTGACGCTTATGTTGCTCCCAACGTTGTGTTAGCCGGACAGGTTAACGTGCTTGATGGATCGTCGGTGTGGAACGGAGCTGTTCTCCGGGGAGATCTTAATAAGATCACTGTTGGATTCTGCTCCAATGTGCAGGAGAAGTGTGTTGTTCATGCCGCTTGGTCGTCTCCTACAGGTTTGATTCGTAATTTGTTTGTTTTTGTTGAGCTGACAGTTAGGGTTTTGGTAGATTGTTTACTGAATCGGTAATTGTTATTGGTGTTACATGAACAGAAGTTATAGGATTGAGTTATTTGTGGATCTATTGAAACAGAAGTTATGTGATTAAGTTACTCCTTAGGATTGAAAACTTGAGGAATCATATTTACTTGGTAAATTAGACTGTTGTAATTCGGAAATGTCTGAATTAGGCTGAATTATGTTTACTGATATTTGAATTTTAGGATAATTGAATGCTCAATTGGTTTGATTATGCATTTGTTACATTTGTATATAGTCCACTGTTTTCTCACGTTGGAAGAACATAAATCTATGCTTCTGATAGAGTATTGTTCTTAATTTTCTTTTCAATCACTAATGGGCTTAAAGATGTACTTTTCAGATGCTATTAAGATATATTGTTTGCTAGTTACCCAATCTATTAGATTTGTCATAATTTGCCTTTGTATGATGTCAAGAAAGTATATGGATCAGTAAAGCTTAATAATAACTTCACTTGCCATCAAGCTTAGGGCACATCTGACATCCCCTTAGGTAAAATTTTAGATATTTTAGGTTTAAAACTTCAAATGCCACATCACCTTTGCATTCTCTCTAAAATACAACAGACCGTTTCTTCTTTTTTTGGTCTATGTTTTCTTTCAAAATTAGTGAAACACTGATGATTCTTCATTCTATTGGGCGAATAGTTCTAACTTCTAACTTTCAAACACTAAGTATACTGCAGAGTGAAGGCTTTATTGCAAAATTTTATAATATATCATTTACATGTTGCAAGTCCTGGTAAAACGGGTGTTGCTTGCAACTTGCAAGTATCAGTTAATTAAGGTTGTGCTTTTTAATTATTGTACACGTACAAGATAACTAGATGCTAGATAATGTTGGTAGAGGGTCTGATTTGACATCAAGCCTCATACATGATTGATTATTTGTCAAACACATTTTTGAATTATAAGTTTGTGGTTACGTCATGAGACTAAAATAGCATGCCAACTCAAAAGACCACTTATTACCATTATTTGATAAACGGTGTTATAAAAATTGTATGGGGTTAAAACTTATTTTGGGTAGCTGCTCAATGGTGATATTTCGAGAGGCTTGAGAATGGCTACCCGGTGATGATACTAATAGATTATATATAGCCAGAGGCAAATTGTTGGTTAGAAATGAAACATTACAGAAAATTAGATTTAGCCAATATTTTAGATCTTGCATTTCAATAAAGGGTTGGAGAGCCCTTTGTAAATATAGCTCAATAGGTGTATTTTTGTATAATTTATAAACAAGGATGTACAAAATATATATAGAAGAGGAAGCACAACCTAAACTACACCCTTGGGACCATTTGGCAATACATTGGGCCATTTATAATCCAACACCCCCGGAGAGGTAATCATGTGCTTGGTTTTAAAAATCAAGAAGCACACCGAGGCGACAAGGTCTAAAACCGAAGCGCAAAAGCGAAGGGCTTTTCGTACACAACGCTAAGTGTTTATATAATTTTTTTAATATAATCCTGTAGGTTTTTAGCATCCCCACCCAAAATATAGCTATAAATAATGTTTATATATGTTTAATGTGTGAATTACACGTATGTATAACTTATTTAGCAACATTTATAGCACTTTGAAGCAAGAAAACACCCCCTGTACAAGAAGCGTGCGCCACAAGGGGATTTTTCCCCAAAAAATTACGCTTTTCTTGCGCTTCTTGTACAACATGCGCCTTGTGTCACAAAAAGCCCACACTCTCGCCTCAAGGGTCGCCTTGCGCCTAGGCGCGCTTTTTAAAACCAAGATCATGTGTGGTTAACTAGGTTACTTAGTTTTGTACTTGGTTCATAAAGGAGTGCCTTGGTGCAAATTTACATGAATAGGAACAATATTCAAAAGTGTAGAAAATTTATCCACCGGAACACATAGACGTCACATTCTATCATATACGTTTTAGCATACAATGAACATTAGACCAAGGTGTCCCAAAATGGATTTGTTTGTATTGTATATTATTAATTGATCTACAACATAAACTATTTTTTTCACGAGCATATTCATGGAGAGATACAAGGGACCTAAAAAAGATTAGGATGACACTCACGAAGAAGAAAGTTTTGAAAACTTATATCAATGGTATGTGCTCAATCGTTGTGAGGGTGAGATGGATGCTTTATGTTGTCACTTTTGGTTACATAAATGGTTGATGTGATTTATTTTCCTTGCTAATTTAGGCATGCATGACATACATAGTACATGCCATCGACACTTTCATGTGGATGAATTGAATGCTAGCTTGGTAAATGACAAAGGAATGAGATGAGCAAGGTTATAGCATGAGTCATTACATTCCATCAGCAGTTGACCTAAGGGATGGAATGGTGGTTCAAGTATATATTTTCCACTCTGCAATTATATGCGTATGAGTTGAGTTAAATTGCTGAAATATAAATTCGGTAATGTAAATAAATTAATAAGTATGAATTACAATTGTGAGATATATTATTCATTTTGTGACTTGGGAGCATAGAACAGACGCAAACAGGATCAAGACATGCATTTAGACCATGAAAACATTGATCAGGATAGATTGATGAATTTCATTGGATACCGATCATATAGCATAATAACGTAAAACGCTTCGTCAGTTATTATTAAATGTTAATTGTTCATTGGATACTTAGTATGTGGTTGGTTTATTACAGGTTTACCAGCTGAAACAATGATTGAACGATTCGTGACGGTTGGAGCCTACTGCCTACTGAGGTCTTGCACGATCGAGCCAGAGTGCATTATTGGCCAACATTCAATACTCATGGAAGGGTCTTTGGTTGAGACCCATTCCATCCTTGAAGCTGGGTCTGTATTGCCTCCTGGAAGAAGGATTCCGAGTGGGGAATTATGGTCTGGTAATCCAGCTAGGTTTGTGAGGAAACTTACGCATGAAGAAACCCTAGAAATCCCGAAACTTGCGGTTGCCATTAACGACTTGAGCAAAGAATATTTCAACGAGTACTTGCCTTACTCAACTGTGTATTTGGAGGTCGAGAAGATGATGAAGTCTCATGGAATTTTAATTTGAATTTAAAACAATAAACTTTTAATCTTCTTTTTTCGTGTCAGATCTTCCATAAAAGGGGGAAATAAGTAAAACTCTAAAGAGACTATTAAAGGGCTTGCTTGCTTTTGTATTTTGATTCTGAGGACATGGTTTCCATCTCTTTTGTAACATCGATTTTTATGATTTATGTTAAAATTATGGGATGTAGCCTTTATTCGGCCTTTTGGGAGTATGCCCATCTTCAAGATCTTGTTTTTTAATTATAAAAGTTTGTTACCGGAAAATTCATGTGACCCTTCAAAACTCTGCTAGTCAAGTAAATCTTTTGAGGTTGCTATAGAAATCCGGTGAAAGCAAGATTTGTACCAATAGAAATCCAGTGAAAGCAAGATTCATACCAAAGACTTATGTTAAGAGTGTATTTATGTTTTTATCATTGTATCACTTCTTAAAGGCTGTTATTTTGTTGGCATTTTTGGGCTTCTTGTATGTTAAACTGAAAAACATAAATAAATGACTTTTATTGAAGGTTTAAGGGTATTCAGAGTTTCAGTCAATACTATGCATGATAATGAGGATCCGAAGGTCATACCACCATAACCTAGTCTCTGATTCAATGCAATTGCTGCTGTAGAGACTAAACCAGAGTCAGATGGGGGTGCATCACATGACTCCCCCAAGCCGCAGCCCCAACAACCTAACTCCGTATAGCGTTCGTGAACCATGGTTGGGTGAACGTGCATTGCTGTATAAATTAGCTCCTGAAATGTAATGGACATATCTATTGTTTACTAACAAGATAGGTATGTCATTGTAGATCAAAATTAAACCATAGCGCTACTAGGAAACTAACTTTCAATGACCTATGAGGTTCCTCTTTGTTCAGTTCCTTATTTTTATCCATCCTTGTTTCTGCATAGTACACACAGGCTTGTGGAAACATTTCGTCAAAATGTATTAAACGAATTTGACTTTTGAACGAGCTAACTACTTCTTAGTATTGGGATAAGTAGTCGTTTTGTTCTAATTTCTAGTGTTTGCTATGAAATCTTGATGATCTGATCTATCTATCAAACTGTTGTATTTTAGATCCTTACTCATCTTGAGGTGGAGCCGAGGGATCCTATTGGAAGCAATATCTATATTGCTTACGATAAATGAAAGGTTTGCCCCTACCCTGTCCCCCAAACCCTACCAATAACCTTGCTATATGTGGAACTTACTATGTATATTTGTTTGTATTCATGTTTAGGCCGTGCATTGGTGGTTGATCAGACAGTACTTGTATCATAAGAAACTTCTTTTCAAATGGTGTTCTGTCTCATACAGTCAATTGCTAAAGTTTATTCGAATACATGGGGTATTAAAAAGTATACCAACATCAGCTCTGGATAAAAAAGATGTTGGGTTCTTAAGAAATGCCCACCTCAAATACTATCAACGTGTTTTGTTTCATTAACTTTTTTGCATAAGGTTGAATGTCAATGCAATGAGGTGTGATTCTATCAAATACAACTGTAAACATTGTTCTGTTTGGATTGTATTAGTAATCCAGATCATCATCTTGTATTTTGATCTTCTCACAGGTGACTTGTATTTAGCAAAAAGTTTGGTAAACGAATCAAACATGATACAGAGCTTGTGTTTATTCATTTTAAGTTTAACCAAACAAACAACGGTAACTCTAATGCTCGTCGCTTTCTTTCAAACATGGTTATTAACACATCTAGGGAAAACTATATCATCAAAATACTAAAAATATATTGGTTTATAAGAAAATTACAAAGAAAAATAAGTTAGAACTCCTCAATACCTTAACAAATGCCTGTAGAACAAACAGTTTCTAAAGAAACATTATTCCAACAACAATCAACACTAAAAATACATCAACTCATACCAAAACCAAATATAACGAATCATGTAAGCATCACAAAACCGAATGAATTCGCATAAGTTCACTTCTTTTTGGGTGCAGCCTCTGCTTTCTTGACTGGAGCCACCTCGGTTCCATCAGTGGACGGGTTGAGCTCATTCCAAGCATCGATCCATGTAACCATCTCACCCGCAAGCTTCTCAAAATAAGGATCAACAGGCCCGAGCTTCTCCTTCACAAGCTTCGCGAGCTCGACATAACATTTTTGTGGTGTTGTGCATTCTTTTGATAGAACCACAGATTGGAAAAATGGGATGATTTCTTCTTGCCAGTAGATACCCTTGTACTCTTTCTTCAAGTTAACAAATGGGTTGCTAGCTTTGCTATGCCAGATGTATGGCAGCCCGGTTTTCACCCCGAGGCCCAAATGGTCACAGATCACCTTAGCACACCAGCCAGCCCACATGTCGTCGTAGCGGCCAATGGGCTGACCGTCACCCATGAGCCCAAAGTACATGGCGGGCCCAATAAGTTCCCTGTGGAACCCAAGGTTCATCCCACACATAGGGAACAAAGTTCCCTTTGGGATGGTCATAACAGCATCCACATACCTACATTCATCATCAGGTCATTATTAGTATCAATATCAGTATCAATATTAGTATCATATAACTGAAAATATTAACGGACCTGGTGTTACGTTCAAGGGGTTTGACTAGCTGAGTGGGGGCGTCATAGTCGGGGATGTTGAGCCAGAGGCCATGGGAGATCGCGGTGGTGACACCTTCCCTTAAGCTGAAGGGGTACCCCCTCACGAAATCGGCACCTTCTCTGTATGGGTCATACAATGTGTTGAAGAAGAAAGGTGTTGCTGGTGTTAGCAAGTTATGGATGTGCTGAGCCAATGCATTGATCTCTTGTCCTGATGGATCCTTAGCCACCTTCATTCCAACAAGATTATATCAAAATTTAGTAACAAATACTGATATTTAATTATTGTGTTTTTAACCTTGAACACGCACCCCTACAACATTGTATAAAACTAACCACCTTTATAAAAAAATATTGGTTATTGTTTTTTCTATAAACTACCAACAACAATCTTTTGAAAACCGGACCGGTTATCAAACCAAAACCAATGTATGTTCACTAGCCAACCGGACTACTATCAAAAGCAATATTTTGAAAACCGAACCAGTTATCAAACCATAACATGTTTACTCTATTTCACCGGTTAACTAGACTACTATCAAAATCATTCTTTTGAAAACCGGACCAGTCTCATGAACCAACTACACGTTTACTATGGCTCACTTGACTGGTTCAATGTTCTAACCAATGACGTTATAACTAATTTTAAAAATATAAATTACATAAACTTAATATCATATTATTATTTTGTCATTCAAAAGAATTAATAAAAAAAATATATAATATAACTACCTAGAAATGCACATTTACATAATTGTCTCAAATTCAAATCTTATAATTTAAAAAGAAAATAAAAAAAAAAGTTTTCATAGATCTAGTTTAACCGCTAAACCATCCAACCCCTTCCAAATGAACCATTTATAGTTACACCCTTTAATAAATCAATCCGGTTTTTAAACCATTTATTTACACCACCGATATAATTTAGGTGTACATGTGTCAACAACACACAATAAATATGTTAACAAATAAAGCATAGAATGACAGAATTATGCTCCAGTCAAAGCATATTCGCACACAAAAAAACCGATGAATTCGAGATCTCATAGAAACGATTCAATGAACAAAGGATTCAATGAACAAAGGATTCAATGAACAAACTTACAAAGCAATCATCATCAATGGTGAAGATATACTTCTTCTTCGACACAAGGAACCCAAAGCACCTGCACGCAGAGTCCTTAAACGAGATGCAGCTCGATTTCGGGCCTAAGATCCGATTAATATCATTCCGATTATAAAGCTCGTAATCGAATCCCTCAGGCACCTTTATCGTTTTCGTCGGATCTCCATCCTGAACGATGATCAGATGATAGGGCTGAAAGAAGGCCCTCCATTGCTCGAGGAAGTCGAGGTTTCTGATCGTCGGATGACGATGTCCAATTCGTCGGCCAACGGCGGCGTTACGGTGGTCGCCGGAACTGACATGGCGGAGACGGTGGTGGATTGCGGTGGTGGTTGTGGTGGTGTGAGGGTTTGATGGTGGTGTTTGTTTATATAAGGTGGGGGTGATGTGAGGTCACATGGAGGTGGGGGTGTATGCACGTTATTTAGGGGTTAAAAGCTGTTTGTTTTTATATATTATGATTTGTGTTATGATTTTTATTATAAGTTATGTTATTTTATTATAAGTTGTGACAGCTGTGGAATAAAAATGGAGAAAGGGGTTGTGGTGAATTATTATGAGGGGTGAATGTGGCTACCTATTGACGTTGTTGGGCACGTTCGTATGTTGATTGTTTGTTTTGAGGTGTATGTATCCAAGGTGATAGTTGTTTATTATAATGGTGGTAGGTGTTTAAGTACCAGGTAATTTACACGTAGTGATTTGTTTATAACAAAAACTAAACATGGATTTTGCTCTACCCATCCTGAAGTTGAGAGATATATTCATATTCGTTTCGTGTTGTCTGTCCCATTTCTTTATTCTGTGGTGTTTTTAGGTCTTTTTATATAAAGCATTAAGACAATTCTAAATAAAAGTTGATCAAAATTTAGAGATTGTTTCATAACTTCATTTTGGTCTTCGGATATAAACAATAATGAAGATTTTCACAACAACGAACAGTAAACTCAATGCAATAATATTAATTCCTAAATGGTTTATATTTTATAAGCCAAAAAATATAAATTATGATTTGGACTTTAGATCTTTAAGTTTTCAGCTTTAAATTTGACTCACTGAAGTTTTCTACGTTGATGGATTTCCTCTTTGATGGTATTGATGGAGAAGGCAGGTTTAGTGCGTTAAAATTAGTAATGGACAACTGACATTTCGTCATAGGAATACTCAATCGGGTATTAGTCGTAGTTTAATTACCGTTAAAAAAATTAACAAGCCTAAAAAAGTTAACTTATACTATCATAGTATAAACAAATAGACAATAACATTTCTTATTATACATTCAATCTCTAAAGTTGTCGATTTGTATGTTTTTCTTCTATTAGTTTCTTAGTTCCTTACTAATCAAAATTTACCCATCGTTAAAAACATTTCTAGTAACTTGTTTTGAGATCTCCTAAACATTAATTCAAACTTGTACTTTTTATTATATGTCTATATCAATAGAATACAATAATAGTTTCCCCAACATCGGTGTCGATTTTTAATGTTTTTGTAAAACCATGTTACATAGAATGACTCATTTCATAATAAACGATATGTTATATGTATAAATGTGTACTTGTTTATTGAAATTGTATTAATTAGTTGTAAGTTTCTAGGGCTAGAAGCGATGGTTAAATTGATGAGAGTTGTTGCGTGAGGGTCACGTAATAAAAGGAGTTAAATCAGGAAGGTGTTACTTTGCTTAGGTTATAGTGCAAATTAATAACATGGGGCATGTGACCAATAAAGGTGGGTCACTATAACACCTATCTTGTTTTGCAACGTTAAGTTAGGTTTCACTTTATAGTTTATATATATATATATATATATATATATATATATATATATTATATATATATATATATATATATATATATATATATATATTATATATATATTATATATATATATATATATATATATATATATATATATATATATATAATATATAATATATATATATATATATATATAATAATATATATATATATATAATATATATATAATATATATATATATCTTTTTAATTTTTACTCATTTACTCGATATGATCTCTTTATAAATATTATGTAAAGTTTACTTTAATACACTTATTTGGGAGCATGATTGACATATGATTCACCAAGAGTAATAATACAAAACAATAATGAGAACTCTATGTTTGGTGTAGTCATGTAGAGCATGGTTTGTGCTTTAAGGTTAGTATGATTTGAGACAAGAATGAACATCTTGTTTCGTCATAGTGAATGCGTTGTTGTCTATAGTGACATAATATAAGACATTAAATATTTGTTATGATTATATGTTTAACTGCAGAATATGTTCCGATATTTGATTATATGTTGTCTTTGATGTGTTTAAACCTACATTGGTCGGACAACAACCATGCCAACATTTATTGTTGTATGGAGTTGGTCGATGCTAACTAAGGGAAGCCTTACCTTTTATAATATGACTTTGTAATATTGTCATTAAAATGCTGATCTTTTAAGGTTGGCCTTTCAAGTTTAACCTTGTGAGATTTTGAATCTAATCTACAGCGACTCCAATACATAAACATATAAAATTATGGCTTTCACTAAGTACTTTTCTTGGTTTGTTTCGTTGCTCTAATAAATACGGAATTACAATAGCCTAAACGTAAATATCCTGTGGGGAACGAGTATAGTCATACTGTTATGAATGTGTGTTTAGTAATAATATGAATCAATATGTAAATTTTAAAAATAATTTGAAAGATATATATTGATGGTTACTTTCTTTTGATTTTCCAACATGATCTCTATGTTCTGTGTTTATCAAAGGTATTGTGAACATGTGTGTATGTTTGGTTGCGACCTAAAAGAGTAAAACCAAATTTTGGTAGAACATAAACTAGTTTTTGGCTACAAAAGAGTTTGGTGTTCTGATTTGTTGTGACCTTAATATATGTTAACATTCAACAGAAAAATTCAATGTGCGCACACCTACCTAGTCCCTCTAGTATTTTTCGAATACTAGCGTATGGTAATTTAACATGTGTGTAAAATCTACCGCAAGCTTCATTAACGAAAAGGAAAAGAATACAAACCTACATATATTTAGTCTAGAAATCCAATAAATAACAATAATAACTAATTACTATATTATCCTAGGATAGTTTTATGCTGTAACAATAATCATGAATACCCAACATTTAACTTGCAACAAAATAATAAAATAATAATAATAACAATGAACGAGGCTTCAATGTTAATCTAACGAAACCATGTAGGCCCGAATGTCGAATGAAAACTTAGGCCCAAGAAAATCTTGTGACCGGTCTACATGGCCCATACAATGTGAACCATTGTAGTCCAAGACTCCAAGTTAGAACAACTTGGGCTTGTGCTTGAACAAAAACCCATCACATCTGAATTCTGATCCATGGTAGTCTGATTGAGTTTTCTAGCCTGATCCAAAAACTTGGCCCAAAACCAACTATGGTAAGTAGGCCTAGAGATGGGCAAACTGGGTTTTGGGCCATACCCAGAATCGGGTTTTTACCGGGTTGGTCCCAATCGGGTTATTTTGTACCCGGTATTGGTGAACCCGGGTACGAACCCCGGGTCGGGTTCAGTTATTTGAAAACCCTACCCGCCATACCCGAGTAGGACAGGGTTGGGTTCGGAACCAAGTCCAATATGGAGTTTAGTTTTTTCTATCTTTCTTCTTTTATTTTCTTGTTTTCATGTTCAATACCGGATACAATATCGGGCCCAATACCGGGTTCAGTTCGGGTTTAAACCAGGTCGGGTCGGGTTCACTAAACTCAAAAACTAAACCCGGTTCTAACCCTACGGGTTTAAACTTAAAACGGGTCCAACCCGGGTATACCTTCCATAGGGTACTACCCGTACCCGGGTCCAGGTCAGATCCGAACCCGGTTTTTATGCCAACCTCTAAGTAGGCCTGTATTCAACAATCATTAAGCCGCTAAATGAGTTGGCCCAAATTAAAAAAATATATCAAAACTAGTGGAGGTGCCCGCACTTCGCGCCGGGTTAGGCAAACGATTTGCAGTTTGTGTTTGACTTGATGTTCACTACTCAAACCTTTGTTGCATTTCAGGTCTGCAACTTATTATGATTGAGCTTTAATTAATAGTGTTCTTAGTCTAGCATATTATATATCCAATAGATCTGATGTAATAGGGTATTACATGACTATTTTTGTGGCAAAATTTGCTACTATGTTTGCATGTTGTTAAGTCATCTCATATACAATCAGATTCAGTTTAAAAATAAATGGTGCAAATTAATTGGTTTTAGTTATATGAAAATAGCTACACATGCTCTTTTTGGGTAGATGATAAATTTTGTGCATCACCTACTTGTACACAAAGCTTAAGAGCTTTGCTCTATGGCTTTTAAAGTATATATGATAACATCGAATTCGGGTTGGGCATGACTTGAAGAACCAACGAAAATGGTGAAGACGGTTATTGCAAACCATTAAAATTATCTCACATAGGTCGTATGGACAACTGATGTGAGGTTTATATAACAAATGAGTTTTCTCACCCATCAAACAAGTCTTTTGAGTTTAGTTCTCCTGTTTGAAGCCCCAAAATTTTCCATCGGTTGCCCAAGATGTGTTCTTACCACCACACATCGCTATTATCCAGACGACATCATGCCCCGAAATTCAATCGACTCTTGTTTGGGACAATGGGGTTCAATATTGGTGACAGGGTTTAATGACATTTGATTTTACAATTTGATTTTTTAAAAACAGGTGCTATCAAAAGAAGCTTCAATTGTATTCCAAATCTGGGATGAGGATCTTGTAAAGTGACATAGGTATCGAAAATTAAACTATGATATTTGAAGTTTTTTGAGAAGTTAAATTAGTTAAGAGACGAAAACATTGCTAAAGATTAAACGGTTAAAAACTCGCTTATTGTTTTTTTTGTAAATACTAACCACTTTCGGCTTACTCATTTGTCATTTGACAATTTCTGAATAATTAAGTGCTAAACCAATAAAAGGTTTGAACTATTAAGTACTGAACAATTAAGATGTATGAATCATTAAGAGCTAGTGTATCGTTTAATTATTCAAATAAAAATTTCTGACTAATTCAGATAAGAGGTTTTAATCATTCAGCATTACACCTTTTAACCATTCAAAATTAATATAATATTTAATCATTCAGAGTCAAATGTCTGAATTGTTCAGACATTTGATCATCAAACAAACAGTCTAAACCATAAAATATTAAACTATTCAGATATTTCAACTTTTAAAATACTATGATTCAGATACGGACAAACATCTCCTTATATTAGATGATGATAACATCTTCAGGCCAATTTTCCTTTTCGTTTTGGGCCACCTGGCCTAGAGTCCAAGACTATAGCTATTTAAATGACCCAATAGTGGCCTAAACAAATTCTCATTTTCTTGCATCGACATTTGATGAATTGATGGTCCTGTTATTTTAAAGAAGTTGGACTTGGACCAATTACAGGCCTTTACTCCTCATACCGGCCCAGATAATGTCTTTTTTTCTTATGTAGAGATGGTGAACGAGAAACATGTTAAAAACCGAAACCAGTTTCAAACCTAATCCGGCTGCCAAACCTGTTTCATCAAGCCTTGATTTCAACCCGGTTCAACCTATAGGTTTGATGTTGGTTTGTAGCCCTATGTTCGAAACTGTTTTCAATACAGTCAAACACGAACCAAACCACTTTAAACCTTGTTTCCAATTGGTCAAGCCCGGTCCTTTTCTCCTCTCAAATATGTCTCAACCCAATCTGGTTAAAAAAAATCATTTTGATTTTTGTGCAGTTTGGGCTAAGGATAAGGTTCAAATAAAAAAAACCTTAATTTAAAACGTGTAAAAACAAATCTCAACCAATAATCTTTTTAATCAATGGTTGAAATCAAATTTTATAAAACAAGTTTCTTAGAGAATTATTTTAGACGTTAGTCCATTACCATTTTTTATACTTTTTTCAAGTTTTCTCATTTTTTTAACATTCGAAACGTTTATATACAAAACTATTTTTATTTATAAAAATTACATCTGAAAATCAGCGTTTTTTTTAATTTTAAAAGAGTATAATGCCGTTATATAAAAGGATAAAAATTATGTTTTTCACTCATTTAATTTTGCTTGTTATTGTGTCTTTTAAATAGTTCATTGAAAATTTTGTTTGTTATTGTGTTTTTTTCTAATCATCATTGTGTTTTCTCAAATGATGGATTAAAAAAACATAAGGGTGAAATGATTTTGTTGTGTATTTCTGATATGTAAAACACAATAATAAAATAATAATCATAATAATTAATCTAATACATTAAAAAGAAGGATAAAACAATACAAAATGATATAAAACGTATAATACAATAATAAAATGTCTTATTGTGTGTTTGACTTGTCATTGTGTTTTCTTGGTTAATTTTAATTTTAAATGAAAAATAGTTATTTTTGTCAAATCTACAGAAATAAAACTGAACTTAACACTAATTTATATAATACTAATTGCCAACTTTAGTATGCTTAGTGAGTTGTACTTATCTTGAACTTTAACTTTTTTAAAACAAAATTTAGCCTACTACTTTCACACTTTTGACAATTTGGCCCTAATATTTTATTTTATTTTCATATTTACTCTCCATACTTCTCATATTTTACAATTTTTTTGTTATGCGTTTCCGAATAAATTTTGCGAGTAACAATCATAGCACGTGTGT
The DNA here is from genome assembly GCA_025506515.1 of Flaveria trinervia. Taxonomy (NCBI): domain Eukaryota; kingdom Viridiplantae; phylum Streptophyta; class Magnoliopsida; order Asterales; family Asteraceae; genus Flaveria; species Flaveria trinervia. The sequence continues at coordinate 3,043,841 of CM046456.1, read as the reverse complement.
GTGAATCAACATTCGCACCCTTATATTTTTTTTCGTTTAACGACTCTGTCGCAACGCGCTAGTTGTAGAACGACTTACTTATTGTTCAATGTGTCTTACGTTTCGCTTATGTGGGTTCAATGTTTTTACGCATATTTTTCGTTTGATTTTATTTTCTTCGCTTTTTACTTCTATTCTAAGACAAATTCTTCCTGTGTCGGCGATCACTTGTGACAGTATGCCATTAGTAATACTTAACACGGTTTTACAACACCCCCACCCCCCGGGCTACAACATAGGGAGCTTATTACTAGTTATTACTATACTCTAAATATAATAATTATATTCTCAAATAACAATAAATCAGCTTTTCATAGACATGCAATGATAAAAAAACTTAATTATTACAATCGGATAAGAAATCATAACAATATACAATCATCATATGGCAAATTTAACAAGAAGGTTTTCATCATTATCATTCACACTTTATCGTATAGGATTCCACAAAACTCAAAAGGGAATTATCATGAAAGATTTTAGTTCATGTTTTATCCTAAATGACACCAAAGTAACATCATTGATGGTAAAAAAACACACACACAGTTTAGTCACTGTCGAACAATAAGTATAACTATTATATAAAACAAGTTTTCCATATAGGAAGTTATAAATGTAATGCAACTCATCTTAAATCTTAAATAATACTTTATGACAAATGATATTGCACACATGGTCCACTTTTGATGATATATTCTAGTTTTTTAATGAATTAAACTTAAGTTTATTAAGAAATAATAAAATATAAAATGTAATAAGATGAAACAGGGATAAGATTGACTGTGAAACATGTCGTTGAATCTTGATTTATGAATTCTCAAAGAGATTAAAATAAAAGACAGAAGGAATAAAATAATTGAGTTACACATGGTCCACTTGTTTCATTTTATGCTCCAATCATTTACCTTTTATTTTTCATATATATGAAAAACAAGAAAAAATAAAATAGGGCTTAAATTATACCTGTGTGATGTCGAAGAAGCCGAATGATGAGTCCATCGAAGAAGATGAAGGATATAGGAGAAAAAAGTTTTATGAAAGAGATAATGAAACTCACGGTATGAAAAAAAAAAGGAAAAATTCGATACTGTAAACGTGACATGACACATGTAATACGGGTAAAAGTAAAAAAATAGAAACAAACCACATGCGTAAGTAAGTTGCACATGATGCTTTGAGATATAAATTAATATATAATCAACACGTGTATGATATTTCAATTTTTCAAAATGTTGTTGCCCTTTCACTATATTTATAGATTTTTCAATCTAAATTTAAAAAAAAAAAGTAGGTAATAATGTCTTTGTTTAGAAGTTTGGTATGACCCAAATGGTTTATAACTTACGTATCAAAAGATACTACGGATGTATCTGACAGATATTGTAAACATATGTATTGTAAATCGTTAAAATTTTGAGGTGTGGCGATTAATCAATCAAGTTGTAAGTTGTAACCTCTTGACTCTTGTAATGTAACATAACATAACATCATCATTTCTCAAGACAAATATAAGAGAAAAATATTAGATTGATTATATTAGTTAGGGTTTGCATCCCGTTCATTAAACACATAACTTTAAATCGTAACTAATAATCTAAAGTGCTATTTGTATCAACTAGCACTGGTTCATCTTCATCTCCATATACCATAACAGAGTGCTTCCAAAGATAACATTTGTCATCCATATGGGATCACTCGGACCTCATAAGACAAGAAATGAAAATTTTAAGAGAGAGGCTTACCAAGTAGTCGTCATCAAGGTAAACGTGAACCATATAGAAAATGCAACTGAATTTAAGATCTTGATGACAGTTCGTCTTCACCTTGACAAATCATCGAATGATGAGCAAACGATAAGGTTAGAAGAATAATCTCTATGTTCAACCAAAAAGACAATATTGTGCTTCAAAGCATTCACAGTAAATGTGGAGTGTGTCGTCAATGCTATGGATTGAACCTTGAACTTTCAAGAAAGATAAAACATCTCACCTCCCCCTTGACCACTAAACCAAGAGATCAATGATATTTATTATATTATATGAAATTGTTATAAATGATCGTGAGGATGAGAAAAAAAATTATTTAATTGAAAATGAGAGATAAAAATAGTAAATTTTAATGTAGTTATATGGATAAATATATTGAATGAAACTATCACGTATTTTTTATTTAACTAAATTCATGTTTAAAGTTAATATAATACAAGAAATAATAACCAGTGATGATGAACATATCTTTGACCTATATATTTAAAAGAGTAGCGGTATATCCTCCTTTTTTTAATTAATTTATGATGATGATACATGTTCACGTACTATTTCTCGTCTACTTTATTGATTTTGTGATATTTGAGATTATAAAATAATTAGATACAAATATAGAATATATAATAATTATATTTAAAAGAAAAATGAAAGGAATAAAATTATTGGGTTACAAGTGGAAGTTTTACTCTTCATTCGTATCATTGGCTCCACTTGTTACATTTTTGGTCTACCGATCATATTCTTTTTATTTTATCTTAGAACCCACATATTATGCTTTTCTTTATTCCAACATTTTTATGACACCTTCAATGCCTATGTTTAGTCCATTCACAATTTATTTATTTTATAGAAAATGAAATAAAATTTGATATACTAACATAATCTTAAAGACAGTTAGGATTGTAAGTTTAGGAGGGTGTACATTTAGCGTTTAAAAACAAGAAACCAACGATTCCATGACAGCAATCTTAATATGGGGCATATTCATAGTTTCATACAATATCAATTTAAACAGAAAATAATAATAATTGTATGATACACTTGTATGAATGTTTAGCGTATATTATGAAACATAAAGAAAATCCGGTTTAGAGGCCGGTGAGTTACATTTCAAGTAAAATGCATAAGGATTGGATACTATACGATTTGTGTAGTTATATACTTAAAATTGATTATGCCCTTAAATTCTCAATATAGATCCATTATAATTTAATAGTATTCTGTAGGGATTGGCCCGCAGACAAATCACATTTTTATAGTACCCATGGGCCAGGTCTCAAGATGTGGCCCACTGTTTAAGGGCCCAAACTAAATGAGACCGACTTTTTTGCCTTTTCTTTTTCTCCTTTTTCTTCAATTATTTTTCTTTAATCAAACTCTCACTTCAAACATTTTAACATTAAGAAAATACTCTCTATTTATTTTATTTTGGTTCATCATCATAGTTTTGTTGATATTCATGCTCGATTAGTGCTTTTAACTTGTGTATTGTAGATACTTCTAAGAAAAATAACGAATAATTACGTTACTAATCATATTTGATTAGATGTTTAAATTTTAAAATTTACACGTAACGTCATAACGTACTTATCTATTTAAGCTATTATGAAATATATCGAGACATTTAGGCTATATTATGCCAACCTACTAATCTTCATTGATGGTAAATAACAGTTTTTTTTATAGTTTTTCTAACTTTTTAAAATATTTATATTAAAAATCAAAATTATAACAAAAAGCTAAGAGTGTCTCGATGGGAGAACACACTACTATCAAACCCCTTTGAAATCATAAGCTCAACATCTTGTCACTCATAATTTTTATTATTCTAGTATACTTTCTTTCTCGACAAACATTGTGGGTCAAAAACTAACATCAGTCTTCATCTCCATCAACACGGATTATCAAGATAAAGATGAACTGTGTTGAAACTTGCTAGAACATTAGTTTGTTACTGGATTTATTACCTTGATGACAAATTGACGGTTATTCTTCACCTTGATGAGTTACCGAATGATTATCAAAGAGTAAGGTTAGAATAATAATATCTCATGCTTTAAAATTTTAAACTTCTATACATTTTAGGTCACCGATAGGTTTAGAATTTAGATTTAATATAACAACAAGAAATATTAAATGGTAATTAAGATCAAGTTGACCCGTATATTTTAAAAGAGTAGTGGTATATCCTATTTTTTTCTTAATTCATAATGATGATATATGTTCACGTGCTTTTCTCGTCTACTTTTATAATGTTATAGTATTGAACTTATTAAAATGAAATTGTATCTATAGAGACATAACATTTTAGGTCACCGAAGGAATAAAATAATTGAGTTACAAGTGGAAGTTTTTCATTTCATTGGCTCCACTTGTTTCATTTTAGGTCACCGATCATATTCTTTAATTATCTTTTAAACCCACATATGATGTTTTCCAATTTTCATACTTTTTTGTGACACCTCTAGTTCCTTTGTTTAGTCATTCTTCTAAATTTCTATTAAAAAATAATAGAATGAAAATCATATAAACCAACGTAATCAAGACGCGTTTTATTTTAAATCGGAACAAAAAACTAAAGAAAAGAGCCAACAATACAATGACACCAATAGTAAGACAGACGTGCATTGAAAACAAAAGTAATAGAACCTTATAAACCGTACAACACAACTATACATATTATTTAGCAGATGATGAGAGATAGAAGAGAGTGGGATCGGTGCTTACACCATTAAAGTTCAAGTAAATGTAGAAATACATAATAAGATATTTACATAATATAAATATGATTTATAAATTTTTATAAAACAGTTTTTTCATGGTTTTCTCTTATTAGTTATATTATATAATTGTTTATATTATTTTGTAGTGAAAGGCCCACAGACAAAACCACATTTCTATAGACTATAGTACCCACGATAGATGTTGGACCACTAGTTAAAGGCCCAAACTACACGAGACCGGCTTTCTTATTTATTTTTTCTTTTTTACACAAACATTAAATAAAATTCTCTACTTATTTTAACTTATTTCATTAACGTATTTTTGCAGATCTTCATGCTCTATCAGTACTTTTAACTTATATGTGATATTTTCTTGGGTATTTTGAAGATAATTATAAAAAATAATAACGATTAATTACGTAGTTAATCATATATTCGTACGTGATTATTTAGTTTAAATTTGTAAAAGTAATAAATGAAGGTCATAAGATACATAAATATATTTCAACTATTATGTAAAGTATATATGGTTTCACCGATGTTTTGGTTTTGTATAACAATGGAACTTCTCCATCAATGTATGATGTCTATTTATATTTGGATGACAACAATAGCCTCGGCTTTCATCGGTTTAAATACACAATACGGACAAAATTCAAACAGCTTAAACAAACGTTAAACCCTTAAGCTCTAAAGGCGGTGTACATTGGTAGTAAGGAAGTCCAAATCTATTGGACATTAACAAGACCATTGTATTACACTCGATTTGTAAAAAAAACTTAAAATGATTGGTTTTTCATAGCTTAAGCTTGTGACCTTTGCAATCCAAATACAAGCATGAAAACCATTCAACTACCGCCCAAATAACACCTTAGTGGTTTGTAGATCGTCTAGGCATGTTTGATTCACATATACATATAACAAACCCACATGTTATCACCAAAGGCCTCTTTCTCATTCACCATCCTTAATGTTCGGTTTCAGGGATAGATTAGACAGATAATGTGAATTCTGAGCTAGCGGGATACTTTTGAACTCTATTTTGAACCATAACGTAAAACATATCTTGTATTGATAATGTGATCCTATGTGAGGTATCTTAGACACGTGTCAATTCCACCATGTAAGATATGGGTACATCAAGACTATATTATGTCGAACTAGTAATCTTCATAGAGGATCTTATTAGCTTCTATGTGTGTGATTACAAGATATCCTTGTAAAAGACGGAGATGAAAAATTCAATTTTGATTTTAACATACAAATGTACAACACAGACATTTATTTTCATAATTTGAACGTCATATTAGACAATCTTCCATTGTAATATAAATCATACGGTATTTTTTAAAAATATATATATATCTAATCAAGATCACTGTGCATTTACAAATAATGCTCTATTTAACAAGCAAAGTTTTACGTATCTCTTAAAATGTGCAATCAGCCCATTTAAAAATGTTTAGAAGTAGTAGGATGGTTTATCGTTAAAAAACATATTTCAACTAAATTTTTCTTAAATAACATTTAATATTCTTTTTGAAAATAGAACTCATAAATATTCTCAAAAATCAATACAGTTATAATAATATTAACTTAAGAAATTTATATTGATTACATCAATTTCTGCACTCAATCTCAATGTACTCTATCAAGCATCTCATTGTACTCTATGTAGAATCCAACGATGATCTTATTCCTTTAACATTTGACCCCTATATTGTTGTATTGACTATGGGTGTAAAACATATATTAAATGTTATAACTTTTTAGAAAGTTTCTCTTAGTATATACTTGATATCAACCGGTAAAATCAAACCAATTATTTGAATTTATATATTTTGCTGATTTTTCTTTAACATCTTGAAGGCCGTCTACCCGGCACAAACTATATTTTATCTAACCTCATTTGTCCTTCAGTGTAATTGAAAGGTTTTGTAAGTTTTCAGGAAACAGGGTATCCACGATTAAAAAATTCAACCAAAACCATATTCTAAAATATCGCGGTAATATTGTTAGGGGCCATCTTGGTGGTAATTTGCCTTCCTACTATTTAAAATATCGCGGATGGTTTAACCCTGCAAGATAAATAATATAGATATTTGATATGAGCTGGTCAAACCAATGATTCTTAACTTAATATGTTAAGATAAGATACTCAAGACGTGTAAATACGAGTAGGTATTAGATTCAAGTCTTACCGTAAACAAAAATACTAAGTATTGAGCCAGATGGTATTTCTAGTTGTGGGTTCGGTCCCGATTGAAAACGGATAGATAAGCCTGATTAAATTAATACATACCATTTGAAGCGGTTTAGTACGTTAAAAGATATGAGTAGGTAAAGAAAATGTTGGAAACTCTCGCTTGTTTTCATAATTCTATTCGGTACTTACATTTGGGTGTTCGGATTGGCCATAAAATGCAAAGTGCCTTTCAATTTGAAGACTTGTGTATGATTCTTTAAGGGATCCATTGAAGACAAGTAAATGTTTTTATTTCGATCTGTTAAAGAAATATGTTTTATTTCGATCTGTTAAAGAAATATGTTTTATTTTGGTACAAGAGGAGTGCGTTTATGTTGGTGTTTGTTTGGATGGTTTAAACAATGTGTTTAGTTTTTAAGAAATTAAACCAGCGGTTGTGGTGCTTTAAACACATCACCTTTTGATAAAAGTTATGAAATTAACATGTAAATGGTTTAAAAGTGATTTTGAACCGCTTTAAAGACACTTAGATATAGGTTTAACTAAATCAAGAAACGTAATATGTCATTCAATAGAGATCAAAATATAATAAAAGATGAATAATGTCAATGAATAATTAGGAGATTGTCAAGAAGGAAAGTTGTGGGCAAGTTGTTAGGGGGACCTAAGATAAATTGTGGTTGAATAGCCTACGGATTGATGATTATAAAGTAGATGAATTACATTTTTACCTTTGACATTAATTACAGATCAGGGTTATTTAAAAGTTGAACCTAGCAGATTCAAGTCAATTCATGTTCGGCTTGGATTGTAAACAAGTTAAGCAGAGGAGCTCATGAACCATTTTTAATCCAAACTAAGCGGACTTGGGTCAACTCATGTTTGACTTGGTTTGTAAACAAGTTGAGCAAAGGAGGCTCACGAATGGATTTTTAGTGATTTTCGAGCCACGAGCTATTTAAACATCTCTAAACTTACTATGGGCAAGTGGGAACAAGTAGTATCGGACTATCAGGTATTTAGCTATAATTAGGACATAAATTAATATGCATATAATTATTGGTTTTACGGAGTGAGATAGACTCGCAAAAGCATCCGGCAATCAAACAATTTTATATATATTATGAATGAAAATAGTAATAATTTAAGTATAATCAAGCTAGCTCGGTTGTAAAAAAGCTTATTCGAACAAGGTTTTGCTTTTTAAACAAACCTATTACAAAGAATCAAAATCACCTTTTGATATTTGTTAAAGAGAAGACGAAAGAGAAGAACTATTACAACATATGAAGTAGAAAAGACACGATTATCTTAACCATTTATGATAAACATGATCTAATAATCATTAAGTCATTCCTCTAATTCCTAATATAGTTCTTGTTCAAAACTCAAAGGTCTATATATACTCGATCAACCCAACATCAGCACACATCATGGTGACTCATCATTGCTACATAAACCACATTAATTATTTTAAAAGCAAATGTGGATTTAGTATATTGAAAGCTCTTTTACAACAACTTGATAGAAAGCTACACAATCTTTAAAGAGGGTTGGTGGGTAAGAATAAGTTAAAAGTTTGATCATGATGATGGTGAGTAGTAACTCAATGGTGCTTTGGTTGGTATGTAGTAAACCCTATAACTTTACCTTTCAAATGGTCCCTACATATATATGTGGGATTCATTTATTTGATATAATTTTTTTTTAAAAAGAAAAGTATTATTATAAACTTTTAGAATTTTTGAAGTATATAATGTAAATTTAATAATGTAAAAAACACCTTAATAAAGTTACCGGCCAATCTATGATTTTATGGTTTCTAATCATGGCAGGTAATGACACACACTCTTTTGCTTTATAGTTACGTTATATAAGTCTAGTAATCAATTACACATACCTAATAATTTAATTTATGATATATATCTTAAACTTTTTTATATATTTTATTTTGTCATGCGTTTCAATCTTTTTTAGTTGCATCTAAAGTTAATATATGAAATTTACTTTTACAAAAATTTGCAACATAATCGATATACATGTATATTATGTGTCATTAACATGAATAAAAGCGGAAAAGAAGTAGAAGAAGCAAATCAAAATAAGCGAGAACACGGCATTGAAAATACAATTTAGGATCTGTGATAACAAATTAGACAACGTCGTTAGAGTGCACAATAAAATATAAAAAGCTGACTATGATTCGAAAAGCAATTTTCAATTTGAGAAAACGCATGACTCCAGTATCATCAATAAAACCATGATAAGACGGTAATAACTCGACCACTCAATCTATTCGTTCTCGTGTTAGGTTCCTATCATTATTAATTTCTCCAAACTCGATTTATGTATGCTAGGTTTTCTTGTAACGTGTCTAAATTGTATTTTTGCATGTTCTTTACGTGTATTTTGCGTACAACATACATACCATAAATGTGTGTAGCAATGAATGCAACTAATGATTTTGTCTTTAGATGAATTTGTTTTGGTTAAAATATTAAAGGACACTACGTGTTTAACGTTGTAGTCGGGCTTCTAAAACATGATTGTATGTTAAAAACACAAAACACGTTACTTTCATGGTGTTATGAAATAGAATTTTGTAGAGCAAGTAAAGGGGGTCCCATTTAGACAATATTTTTGTTTCATGAATACTTGTATTAGTTTTCCATTTTAATTTGATTAGCAAAATGTATTTAGACTTGTATTGTAATGACATATTAGGTAATAAAACCATTATTTAAATTTATATACATAACATGTAAAGCTTAGTATCATATATTCATGTACCATAACTTGAACAACTTGTTTTCTTTTATAAACTTTCGGTCTTTGAAGTTTTTCAAACAATAAAGATAAATATTATTATCTTTAAATATCAATATAATAGATTTTGCTTTTAAGTTATAAAAAACTATAATACATACAATTAACAATATGTGATTAACTTGTTAAATTTCATAAAAAGTTACACGTCTCACGTAAATATAACATAGTATTACGTCTATTGTTATATAAAACGATAAAAGTTTTAAGTTCACAACATTTAAAATCGGTGCTTTTAAGATGTAATGCATAATTATTACAAACTTTGTGTTTATAATACAATTACGAACATTATTTTGTTTTGTAATTAATAAAAAGGCAAGTCTCCTTTTTATTTTCTTAATATGAAGTGCATGTACCACACACTAGAATTTTTTTTAGCCAACTCTAGAAACCCAAAGTCGTCATCCATCTTATATGAAATCACGCTCATTCAACTTTCTTTTAAATTAATAACATTTATAATTTCAGTTAAACATTATAAAATAATTACCTGATTGTTAGCCAACTAACCAATTCTATAACTTTTACATAAAATTAATCAAATTAATCAAAAGATCACTTCACCTAATTCGATCCCAACTTTCAATTAGCAATCTGAAAAACCACCAAACTAAATTGTTTAATACATTATAATAATCGATAGAGAATCTCATCATACTTATACCATCATAAAACTTAAACACTTCACCTGTAAATGATCGTTTGTCCTATGTTTGAACGGACGTTTAACTTGCAAACGATTCTTTTTACGTTTTTTCAAATAGGGTATAGTTGACCCTATGGTAAAAAAATACTTTCAATGGTAAAGTCAGAATTTTGACTATTAGTGGGGCCTTTGAAATATTCACATCAGACGGTATACAACTATACAAAACGGCAGAGTATGGACCACTGTAGCAAATGACAAGTACCCAAATATTCCCTAATGAACACCTCCCAATACGACGTCGTCATACCTTCATATAAACAAATAAACAAAGAGTAGGAATTAAATCCCCAATATGTACATTTAATTAATAAGATATGTTACTTCTAAACAAATAACTCTTTAAATATTTCTATCCTAATCATTAGCTAGCGCCGGTACATGTTCAAAATAGGTGTCGTCGCCTCTTTGACATCATTGTGCGTGGAGCCAAGCGTCTAAATGCGTGAAAACAGTCATTCGTCAGTTTGTATACGTGTCTAATTTTTACTGGTTCACTGTACAAACACATGCGTCTATCCATATAAACGCGTGTGCTTTGTTGGTCCAAAACTTAATAAAACAACCACAAAAAACACAGAAACACTAGTGATCTTTGTGAAACTTTACGACTCTTTTCTTGTATTATTATTAAACCAAAACTCACACCTTACAATGAACCCTAGACCCTTCTATTTATACTAAAAACTTCACAAAAAAAACAAGTAAACCCTAATCATTTATTAAGAAACTCTATCAAACCAAAACATACTCAATCAATTAACCAAATCAAATCAAACTACTAAAATAATAACCTACCTTACTCCTAAATTTCAACCCACCAAAAATAAACTAACAAATTAAATCAAAATTAACCTATCATTTTCCCCCTTAATCTTGATACGGATCTCAATTTTTTAAAGAAAGTTAGTTCGTCATCCTCTTGAGCTAGAGTCAAGTTGGCCTTCTCTTTTTCATACCAATCGGGATACTCATATGTGAAGTGTCCATACTTCCCACACTCGTAGCATTTCAATTCACTTTTGTCTCTAGAATTCCCGCATCCAAAACCTCTTTCGCGCCCATTCTCTTCTCTACCATTCCCTCTTCCACGACCCCTATAATTATCACGATTGCCAAGCCCACGTCCTCGCCCATATCCATCATAACCGAGCTCATCTTGCTTTTGTCTTTCCTTTCTTCTCCTCTAGACAATAACAACTTCTTTTGATCTTCCTTCTTTTTATCAAGATCTTTAATCCTTTCTTCATAAGCCTTTAATCTTTCAATAGCTTCTTCAAGTGACATTTTTTTAAATCTGAATATTGCTCTATGGATGCCACAATTGGTAAATACTTCCTTGGAACTGAGTTTAAGAGTTTTCTCACTACCACTTCATCTTCTAAACTTGACCCAAGACTTTTAAAATTTGTAACAATTCCACCAAGTTTTCCTGAAAACTCATCAATGGACTCACCTTCTTTCATCTTCAACATCTCAAGTTCAAATCTAAGAGTTTGTAATCTTGCTTTTTGCACTCTTCCGGCTTCTAAATATCTTACTTCGAGTGCCTTCCACACTTTCTTTGCATCCTTGTATATTGTCGTTTGTAATAGTACATCCTCAGGGAGGGTTTAAAACACAAACGCTCTTGCCATCAGATTCTTCTTGGCCTCGACAGGCCCTTCCATAGCCGGGTCAACAGCTTCCCATAAACCATAGGCTTCCAAGATTGCTTCTACCATAACCGACCAACTCGAATAGTTTGATTCTATCAATTTTGAGCACTGCAGTGGCACGTTTTGCTGCTGCTCTCTAAGAGTAATTCCTCCTTCAGCCATTCTTCTTTAACTATGCGGATCAAACAGGTTGTTGCTCCTTTTTTTCGTCTCTTTTAACCAGATCAGTCCCACATTCTGATCAATCTCTTTGCTGCCTTTTAGCCTTTACCACACAGGTTCTTTGTTTTTTTCTTTGTTCCACGCAGGTAAGCTCGATCTTCTTCAGTTGTTACCACACAGGTGTCGTGATCCACACAGGATGTTGTCTTGCTGCACCACATAGGTTTCTTTCTCTTGTTGCACCATACAGGTTTCTTTCTCTTGTTGCACCACACAGGTTCTCTTGCTCCACACAAGTTTCCTTTGAACCACACAGGTGTTCTTTAACTCTTGTGCTTGCAATCCACACAGGTTTGAAACTTCTTCCTTTTTAACAATCGTCCCACACAGGCCACGATTGGGTGAGTATTAGTTGGTTTCTTCTTTGACGTCGACCGGCTTTTGCTACTGTTCTTTGATGTCAGATCTGCTACTGTTGCTTTCCTTTGATGTTAGATCTGTTGCTGCTTCTTTCCTTTGAGTCAAACTTGTTGCTGCTGCTATTCTTTGGTGTTGTATTGTTGCTACTGGTGTTCTTGATCCTTGGTATGAGCTTCACCAAGCTCTGATATCAATTGTTGGTCCATAACTTAATAAAGCAACCACAAAAAACATAGAAACAAAAACGCAGAAAAACTAGTGACATTTGTGGAACTCCACGACTCTTTTCTTGTATTAATATTAAAACCAAAACTCACACCTTTCAATGAACCATAGACCATTTTATTTATACTAAAAGCTTCACTAAGAAAACAAGTAAACCCTAATCACTTATTAGAAATTTTTATCAAACCAAAACAGACTCAATCAATTAACCAAAACAAACTCAATCAATTAACCAAAACAGACTCAATCAATTAACCAAATCAAATCAAACTACTAAAATAATAACCTATCTTACTCCTAAATTTCAACCCATCAAAAATAAACTAACAAATTAAATCAAGATTAAAATAGGGGAAATATCACAGAATAGTAACAAAGTTTTAAAAGTGTTCAAATTTAGTCACTCATGCATATTTTTCTCAAATTGGACCTCCAAATGATCAAATCGAGTCATTACCAAATTTTATTATGACAAGAAAGTAATAATGGAAAAGACATTGGAGTTAAAATTTTCAATATATAAAATTATATTAAAAATAAGAAAAACATGTTAATTATAAAAAAAATAAAAAAAAAGTGCCTAAAATTTACGTCAACGTTCGATATCAACATCAAAAGATAGAAAAAATATATTCTAACTGAATCCAAAAGTATAACATGCTAAAAAATATGTTATGACTTTTAATTTGTATAAAATATAAAAATAAATGATCTAATTAAAACACTTTTAAAACTTGAGTTAGTTAATTAAAACACTTTTGAAAGTTGGTTATTATTTTACAAAATTACCCCTTTAAAATAAAACGAAATTTTTTAGAATTTTCTCTCTTAAACAAATGGCCCCTGTTTCACGTGGCAACTACAAAACTGCCACGTCAGCTTGTGATGCCATGAATGAGTGCTCTTTTGGATCTGATGGCCTTCATCATCATCCCCATCATCATCATCATCACCATCATCATCATCAACATCATCAACATCATACAATCACGATTATTATACACATCTCCAACCCTTATAATCTCCACCATAACTACACACACCAGTCACCAGTGTGTGTTTGTACTTTGTATCCTCTGTTTCACCTCTCAAGTCTCAACCTCATTAATCAACACATAAACCTTAAAACACTACACCCACTGTTAATTCTCTCAAAAACTGTTAATGGGGGAGGTTGATTTCCTATTTCTATAAGCTTTTCACCAAAAAGATTGAATCTTTTCACCGATTTTGATGAGGGTGCTGATTGAATATTGATTCTTGATTTTGCAGCAAGTAGAAAAGCCACCGGAGGAGAAGAAACCAGAAGAAGCACCTGCAAACTCCAACGAGAAGAAGCCGCCGGAGGAGTCAAAAGAGACACCTCCGCCACCACCTCCGCCGTCACCTCCGCCACCACCGCCGCCGCCGGAGATTGTACTGAGAGTCTTCATGCATTGTGAAGGCTGTGCGAGAAAAGTCCGGCGATGCCTCAAAGGCTTCGATGGTTTGTTTCTTGATATCTTCAATCTGTTGATCGATATGAAGATGAAATTGATGGTGTTTTTGATTGATTGATTAGGGGTTGAGGATGTTTTGACTGATTGTAAGACACATAAGGTGGTTGTAAAGGGTGAAAAAGCAGATCCGTTGAAGGTTCTTGAAAGGGTGCAGAAGAAGAGTCACCGGACGGTGGAGCTTCTGTCTCCGGTGGCTAAACCGCCGGCCGGTGATGTTAAAGTGGAGGAGAAAGAAGCTGCAAAACCTGAAGAGATGAAAGAAGAGGTTAGTTGGTTAGTTAGTTAATTAGTTGTTTAATAATTAGTGTTTTTGATTGATTATGATGTATTGGTACTAATTTGAGTCAGAATCATTGGTTTGTTGATGTTAAGTGTTGTTCATGTGGTTTGTGATGTTCAACAGCCTCCTCAGGTGGTTAATGTGATGGTGAAAGTGAACATGCATTGTGAAGCTTGTGCTCAAGTCATCGGAAAACGCATTATGAGAATGAAAGGTACGTTTAAGGCCATTAATTTTGTTGTATAAATATAACTTTTAATACTCTTATTAAACTAATAGCATGTACTTTACAAGATTTGAATCTTGAGACTTGTTACAAAACCATCAACTTCTATGAAAAAAATACTAATACCTTGAGATTTAAACTTTAAAGTTTACACTAATATAGTAATATACGACCATCAACTTTTTTATTCTTGAAAATACTACTGCTTGTAATATACAAACCTTTAAACTTGTATACAACCATCAACTTTTGTTTATCTTGCAAATATTTATAATAAAAGAAACCTATGTGATCTTTTAAGTATTAATATAATAACAATAATATTCTATCACAATCGGTATATTCCAGATCTCCTTTTCATCTTTCAAATAAAAAAATTAAATTCACTTGAGCAATCCATCAAAAATACTAATCAAAACCTATATAGAATATCGAATTCAGTACTTTATTAAATAAACACTTTTTGAACTATTAAATGTTAAACGTTTCATACATATATGCTTCAAAGTTCAAACCAACCCATTGCTCTGTTTTATCCGTTCTTAGGAATGATTTGTATAATGTGTCAATAGGGGTGGAAAGTGCAGAAACAGATCTAAAGAACTCACAAGTCAACGTCAAAGGCACCTTTGACCCTCAGCAACTGGTGGATTACATTCACAAACGCACTGGAAAACAAGCAATCGTCGTTAAACAAGACCCAGAGCCCAAAAAGAAGAAGAAAAGGTTAAAGAAGACAAAAAAGACTCCGGCGACAAGAAAGAAGAAAACCCCGCCGGAGACACCGCCGGCGACAGCAAAGAAAACGAAAAAGACAAAGAAAAAGAGAAGGCGATTGATGAAAAGAAGACCGCCGGCGGCGGCGATCAACCGGCAGACGGTGGTCCGGCCGGTGGCGGTGGCGGTGGTGATGGTGATGGTGGTGGTGGTGATGTGACGGTGGTGGATTTACGGAAGAATGAGTTTTATTATTATCATCCAGCGAATTACCAAATATACCCTTCGAGATACACCGCAGAATGGGCGTATGGGTACCCACCAGCACCGCAAATGTTCAGTGATGAGAACCCCAATGCGTGTACTGTAATGTAAAAATGGTGATAGGTGAGGGGTAAAACGGGAAGATGATAAAGTAAGGTTGTTGGTGTTCATGTGGGTTTTGGTTTTGGTTGCATATGAAAATTTGTAAAATTTAGTGAGGGGTTTTGTACCTTTTCCTTTTCCTTTTTTTTTTACTTTTGAGTTGTAGTTATAGTAATGGCAACAATAGTAAACTAATAATAACGATGATGGGGAGACTATATATATATATATATATATAATAATGAATAACTACATAAATGAATTTCGGTTTTGTATCTAGTTAATTTTAGTTAAGTGGTGTTGTTGATTAGTTATTTACTTATTTGGATGTGGATTTTCTCTAATTTCGGTTAGTTTATTTGTTTACACGTTTAAAGGAACAAATTTCGTTAAGCGTCCACCAACTGATGACACACGTGAGCATGTAACGGTCTGTTTGAGTGTTTAAGAACCCTTGAAATTGAACTAATCGTCTAAGCTGAAACAAGTTGGTTGGTTTACTCAGTATGAGATTCAAATGGTTTGGTTACGGTTGTGTTTTGTGGTTTTACGGTTTGGTTTATGAAACTAGAAAGAAAATGTTTAATCCTTATACGCGTGTGTGAGTTTAGTTTCAATTACGTAGGTACATATATACAAGTATTATAATTATTGGTCATCTTTATCATTTAAATACTTTTAATATAAACTAATAATTTTGGATAAAAAATAGAGAAAATCAGTCCTAAGCACCAAGTTGTCAATATCGGACTGTTAAACGGAGAGACGAATTATTTAAAAACTCTTTTTTATTAAATATAAAGGGTTGTGTTATACAAGAGTTAGATTATATAAATACTCATTTATGTTATTGAGACACTTTACTGTATTTATCTCTCTTCATGAATTTATATGTATCTATAGAATGATATAAAAAGGATAAAATAAAAGAGTATGTTATTGATACATTCAATTTATTTTATTTTTTATATCTTTCTATATATACATACAAATATTTGAAGAGAGATAAAGATAATAGGATGTCTCAATAACATAAATAGATGTTTATATAACCCAACCCAAAATAAATTTGAGCATATCAATAACATACCCCGTTATACAAACATTTTTTTTTGTTATTGAGACACCTTAGTGTCTCTATCTCTCTATGTATCTATATGTATATATAGTGAGAGATAAAGATGATGAAAGACAACGGGATATGTTATTGAGACACCCAGTTTATTTTATTATCTATATATATTCCTATACATATATATAGATACATAAAGAGAGATAAAAACAATAGAATATTTCAATAATATAAATGAATATTTATATAATCCAACTCAATACATAAAATGTATCTATAACATACCTTAATATATCTTAATATAAATTAGATGAAGGTTTTTCAATTAAAACCTAGTGATTTTAATAAGTACAGCCCATGTCAAGTCAGCTTTATAACCCCTTTTATTATTAAATAAAGCCAGAAACAATTGCTTTTTGATACTACGATGAGATAGAACCACTAGATTTGTATCTTACAAAGAAACAAGAATGTGACAGGATTAGTATATCTACATTTTTCTATTAATATTAAAAATTATATATAAACAAAAAAATTAGGATTTCATACTAGAATGCACTTCTGTTTTAATACAAGTGGTCGCAATATTTTAAATAAAAATGATTATCAATACATATTTATCTTAATTTTAAAAAAGTTAAATGTAATCAAATATATTTTTATAATTACTAAAGTATGAAATCTTTTTGAATTTACAATTTTTTTAAAATGAACATCAAGGGGTACAAAAATGGAATCTGAGATGTGGTTTTGATTGATATAAAAAGTGATAGTGGTATGTATTATTCGGAATGGACAGTCAAATTAAATATATAACAATTAGTGGTGTCTGCTATTCTGACTTCAATCTTCACTATTGTACAATCTCACATGCATGCAACTCCTTCCAATATTTCTTTCGTACCCTTATTATTTTCTCACTTTTAGTTTGTTTCAAAACTATTTCTTTTTCATTCAAATATATTTTATCTTTAATTTTTCGAGTATACCATATAAATAAAACAGAATTGATTAATCTTTATAATTAATGATGTCTTGTATAATCTTGTTCCCATCAAGTTCCCAATTACTTATTTCCATTCCTATACTCGAATGATGAATACCGAGTGCTTCTCAACAAGCTAAGGATGTTGATTATATGTCATATTAAGTATTCTCGAGTTTTATATGAGTTAAATTTTAAATAAAGATTACAAGGATAATATTTACCTAAATAAAAATATAAAAAGTCATACCTATTGTTTCATTGAGCTCTCGCTATACGTAGAGTCCCATGATAAACCGGATCTAATCACAATTTGATGTACTTATGCATAGAAGTTTTTATTTTCTGTGGTTTAAACTAATAACATTAATATCATAAAACAACAGTCTTGTTAGTTGCTTCAAGTTTTGCTATCTGGTCACGTAAATCAAAATAACGTCAAAATATACAAGTCTTGTATACTACAAACTCAACATTACTACATAATATATATTTTTAAACCATTAATTTCTTTACTAGTTTGATTTTTCTTCGCTACTTAGTTCCTTAATTTTCTTGACATCCAATATAGATTTTTGTAAACAGAATTGTATACAAAATACAGTACTATTTGAGTATCGTAAATTATATCTATTGACGATAACGTGCTGGTACCGTGAATAACAAAACCGATACCGACCGAAAAACATCGTACCATTATATAATCATTTTTATATCTATGTTTCGATCTTTAAGACCAAATCACTGTAATTTTATACTTATTTCTTTATATATGATGACAATTCGTGTAAACGAAGTTTTTAAACACTTAATAACGCAACACGTAGGCTTAATTTCTAAATGTAATAATTGTAAGTTGTGTACAATAAAATAAAACAAACGAGTAGTTTGAATAATGATGCGGTGAGTGCAGTCTGCGATCTTGCGACCATCACGTGCCCGCTTATCCGGTTGTATATGATAGATATATTCATATCTAAAGTTTAGAATTATAAAAAGGTTTAATAATTCTTCTATTTGCGTTAACGTTTGCTTCATTATTTAATAAGTTTTGTAATACTTGTATTCTGATATGTAGCTACCGGCTACAGCTAATTTTTTGATTTTAAAACCCTATTAAATCATCGGTTTTGAGATAAAAATTAATGATAAGATCCGATCAAAATAAATAGTATAACAATTTTGAATTTTAATATAGTTTTTCAACAAATGCTAATCTATAACTAATCTATTTGAAGTACAAATTTGATCAAAACTATTTTTTTTATATTTAAGACAGTAAAAAAGCTGAAGAACAGGACGTGTACCCTTTTCTCTTGTCCTTCTACTTTTGTCTTTCAAAAGTCAATTTGTTTTTTTACAATGAAATTTATTCTACTCATAATCAATTCTAGTATTTGGGGCTGTTAACCAAACATGTAAAATTTTAACCTTTAATTTTTCTTATAAAACTAAAACATCTTACATATTCGACCGTCCTTTTAAAACTGTCTTTATCTATACTACTATATAATACATCTCTTTGGATAGAGATGTAATTTTATCAAAAATACAAGTTTTAAAGCAACATGTACAAATGAGTACACCATATTTAAGAAGGGTAGAATAGAGATTTGATTAAAATTTTAAGATACTTTAAGGGTAATATGGTAAATTTATCCTTTAAATTTAAAAAAACTTGACATTTTTACCCTTGTTTCTTTCATGTATTTAATAAACATTATTAATATATTATTTAATAATATGATATTATTCAATCCACTTCATTAAATTTTATTTTATTTATGATACTATAAATTGATATTTAAATTTATATTTACTAATTATATTTTTATAACTAAATAATATTTTAATTAAGTATATTATTTTATTTAAATATTTAAGTATGTAACTTATATAAATATTCATATTTATAATAACTATAATACTAATATTTTTCTAGGGGCATATTATAAGTTTAATAAATTTAATATTTATCTATATTTTTTACAATAAAAATGAGAAAATGATAGAATGATAATTTTACATATGGATTAAGACACCCATATGAAAAGTAATGCTTAAATTTTCAAAAATTAATCATTTTATTTCATTTATGCCCTTACAATAAAGTATAATATATGATTGTTTATAATACAAATGCTAAAAAATATGCACATGGTCAACACAAAATCGCTTACTTTCAATGTCGTTTATGTATTGTGATTGAGTACTAATCCCTCTTCCTCTTTCCTTTATCAGTTGTTAACAGTTCAATAACAATCAAGATGATAATTTGTGGTGATAATTTCTCCATTAACTTTCTTCGGTATCTACAAATCATCATCAAAAACTAACTCCGATGATCATAAAACTCTGACCAACATTTATAAAATAAACATCTCTAAAATCTAGGTAATAAGTGATTTCCGACCATAAATATCACCCATATTTTCACTATTCTTATTGGGATAATATAATTGTTTTAAAGACTTTTGTAATATATGTAATTATTTTCTTTTATTCAATTTTTTCAATAATTATGTTTTGATTTTTGAATTTATGTCATAACGCACCGAGCCGGTATCGACTAAAAACGAATTCTCAAAAATAATGCAATAACCGTACCGCCGCAACGCGCGAGCATTTCCAACTAGTAAACTAATAAATGCAACAAAAAAATATCAAAGTAAGGAAAGATATATATGATCATTAATATATCAATTTAAGGATTGATATGATATTAACTAATATCAGAATTCATCAATCTCTAGACTTAGTGATTCAAGAATTAGATGATACCAACTTTAGATATAGGTTAAAAGCTTCACATTAATAAATTATTACTAACTTGATATTATTAAATTGTAGCATCTATTTTTATATTAAAAAATATTAAAATTAGTGGAAAGTGACGTATGGATGGAGAAAACAGATGACCATCAAATATGAATTTTTAGTAAAAATATACTTTTCGCTAATGTTTTAAACGTTAATAACTTTTTATATGCTTTTATGTTTTAGTTTGTACAGAAAATCTCATTTAATTTGGAATTTGATTATCTTTAATTTAGTAATAGTCTTAGTGTGTGTATATGTATAGGATATGGTTATCTTGAGAACCATTATTTTTTGTGATAATTTTAAAAACCAATATGAGTCACACATTTAAATCACATGCTACTTTCACCTTTCTTTTAAAATGTTTATAACTTTTTTTCATGAAATTATTTTTCCAAAAAAAAATCACCACTAATTTCAGTATTTTTATTTTTCCAACGTCGACTATATTGATATTTTTTTAAAATCATCCACCTGTTATTTATACATGTGTAAATGAATCATTACATATGTGTAAATCATATTTTATACGTGTGTAATTTCATGTATTACATGTGTAAACTAATTTTTGTAAAAAAACAAGATTTTTTTGTAGTTTTTTGTAATTTTTTAACTTTTTTTAATGATAGAGGAGAACAAGAGAAACACTTTTATGTTTTTACTTTTTTTATAATTTTTTATTATGTTTTTGTTAATTATAATTTTATCATTAAAAACTAATGGGTCACATTGGTTTCTAAAGTTCTCACAAAAAAGAGTTCTCATTTGATCCCTTATATATATATATAATAAAAACACAAAAATGTTTCCCTAGTTTCCATCTTTCATAAAAAATAAAAAATATTGTTTTTTTTACGAAGTTCGTTATACACGTGTAATATCAGATTTACACATGTGTAAATCTAGTATTACACATGTGTATAACCAGATTTACACATATATAAACAATGGATAAACGATTTTTTAGAAAGGTATATCAATATGTGCAGGATCGTTGAACGGTGAAGAGTTACAACACAACAACACAAAGAGGAGATAAACTAGACTTAGATCAAACAGTAAACTGGATTAACCAAGTGATGACACTAAGAACACTAGTATATGAGACAGAACACAAAGAGCATAAGTGTTTGGTTTTCAAGAATGCAGTATATTGCTTTCTCTATGTTCTATTACAAGTGTTACAAAGCATATTCGAAAGATACAAGAACATGAGATACTTATACAACATCCTACAGCCGGCTATACTTTGAAAACCAACTAGATACAATTGACTAGACACACAAAATCAATTGTAGAGTCAAAAGGCAGATTGCCTTTTGACTTGTGACTATAACATGTCATAGCTCACATCCTTATCTGTTACAAAAAGGATAAAGTACATAAAGTAGAAAGTTACAGACTCAAGACCTCAATGTACAGTTACCAAAAGCATGGACCTTTTCACCAAACCATGTTAGTTGGTGACTTGCAGAGTTGCAGCGGAAAGGTGTCCAGCTTTATGGAACAGTACATCAGATAAACCATGTTACTAAAAGTCTTCGGAAGAAATCTGTCTTCATGAACTTGAAGCTTTGGAAGACTTTGTCTCTGAGGCTTCGGAAGACTTCATTTTTGGCTTCGGAAGATTTTGGTCTTGGCTTCGGAAGATTTCACACTTAGAGTATTTCTGTTGCACATGTGAAACTTCCGAAGCATTCCACTTCAATGCACTTGTGCAGCATGCAGGAAAGACTAAAGATGTTTTGGTTGTATCAGCCTCTTCATTAGACTCTACAAACTCCCCCTAGGCTGATGCTACCAAAACACTTAGAAAACTTCAGATATTAACAATCCTCATTAGGATGATCACCATTCCTTTTTCATAAGATGATCAGGATCCTTCAAGCTGTCAAAGTGTCTTCTCATGTCAAAGAGGTCATGCAGAGGCAACTGAAACATATCTTGCCATGTATAGGTGTCTTCAATGCCTTGAGCTCTAATAACATGCCATCTTTTTGGAGTTGTGGTGTATGTCCAAGACAAGATGGGTCTTCCTAATGCTAAATGAGCTACTAAAGTTGGAGTTGATTGAGCTTCCTCTGGCTGCACATCCTCAGGCTGTTCTGATTCATCCTGAGGTTCAGAAGGGGATGCAGGCTTCTTCTTCTTAGACTTTGGTTTAGAAGCCATCCTTTTCCTTCTTTTACCAATTTTTAACTGAGAAGACTAGCCTGCAGCACTAGATTGATCCCCACTGTCTTTCTCAGTTGGGACTTTCTTTCTCTCAGGTTCAGATGAAGAAGGAGGTTGACACTGCTGTGGATAAGAAGATGAAGCTTGCTGAGCATTAGCAGGAGGTCCAGGTTATGTTGTGTCTGTTTGTTCAACCTTAATCTCCACTTCAGGTGGGGCCTGACTTGGAGTGGAGTGTAAGTCAGTGAGCTCTCCACTCTTAATCTTCTACTTGATTACCCTGATATGCTCATCCATAGTGGATTGAGACATGGGTCCAAGTCTCCTTCCGGAGAATCCATACAGCTTCAAGAAGCTCATCATCCTCTGCCTATCAGCAGACTTTTTCATGCTCTTTTGGATGATGGCTCTTGACTTTGCAGCTTCTTCCATCAGCCTTTTCTTTGTTGTCTTTCTTTCCTTGACTAACTCAAGCTCGAGTTGTTTTAAGTACTCAAACTCAATATAGTCATAAGGTAAGGGAAGGAGTGCATCTGCCTGATAAAGGCCTGTGGCACTCAGGTAGTTAATCATCTTGATTCTGTCTTCTTCCTTATCTACCTGAGGTTCTTGTTAAACCACATCCTTTTGTTCAGGACTTTCTTGAACTGGTGAGAGGGTAAGCATACCTTTGTATAGTCTTTTTCTTCTTTGACTTGTACTAGGAGTTCTGCATCTTCTGCCTCCTTTTCCTCTCTTGACCTTTTCAGATCAACCAGTTCATTCAATTCATCCAAGGGGAGAGAAATGATATTATCTATGTCATAGTTCCTAGTCTGCAGATAGTTGATCATGACTGCCCTTAACTCATCATTCTGAGTATCTGGTCTGGGGGCAGCCCTGATTGCAGACTCCATGAGTCTTGGAGACTCAATAAAGGAACCTTCTCCCCTTAGCCTCCTTTTCCTCTCTCTCTCCTCCTCCTCAATCTTCTCAGATGTCATTTTTCTTTTCACTTTATCACTCTCAGACCTTTGTGACTCAGGGTGGAGAGAGCTTTGGCCTTCATTGCTCGTTGCAGCATCTGAGCTCAGGCCAGAGAGAGGTTGAGAAGCACCTTCACCAGCAGGTGTCTCAGAAGGAATATGGATCTCCGCAGCAGTTGGAGATGATGAGACAGGGCTCTCAGGTTCTGTCACTGGGCCTTCAGTCAAGATTTCCCCTATGAAGTTAATCTTAGGGTATGCCTCAACATCCAGTTGACCGATGACATTGCCTGATTACCTTAGTCTCCTTCTTAGACTGAACTCTGCAATGATCCTGTCTTGGATTCTTCTAGCCAGTCTGTCAGCTTGTCTTGATTGGCTGGGGTTGACAAGTGGCATGTTGACTAGATCCAGACCTTCATAGTAGTCCAAGTTCTGAAAATTAAAGACTTCTTGCTGTCCTTGAACTCTTATGATAATAAGGGCTTTCCTGTTGTTGTCATACCTCCACCCAATAATGTGATTGAAGGATGATGAAGGTGACATAACCCTTGGTATCCCATCCTCAAACAGACTCTGTATGAAGGAGTCTGTGTAGTCCACATCAATGTGAACTAGAGGAGGTTGTGAGAATGCACAGTTGCAAGTGAGGATGGTGAGTCCTCAATGTCCATTCTCTTGGAGGAACTCCCAGGTTTTGTGGCTGGAATGACTTTCTCCCCCTTTTTGGTAGCATCACCCACTTGCATATGTGAGCTGGAGGATAGGTCAATCACATCCACAGGTTCTTGTGTTCCTGGTTGAGCTCTCCTTAAGGGTCTCCCAGCTAGTTTTTCCTTAAGATAAGAAATCTCAAGTTGCTGATCATTAATCCTGTTTTGTAAGGTAGTCACCTGAGATTCAAGGTGACTGACCTTTGAGACTAGATAAGTGCATGTTTTAGACAGTTTTTGTACTTTTAGTCTCAGATCCCCCTCATCTTCATCAGAAGAATCACTGGGGGTGGAGAAGAGTGGACTAGAGTCCTTTCTTCATGACCAGTTCTAAGTTCTTGGCTACTAGATTTCCTCTGCTCACTGGCAGTCTCAGTTGAGATGTTAGTGGGCTGAGTTGACATGGTTGAGGTCTTAATGATGTAATCACTTTCAGAAGTAAGAGCCTCTTCCATATGGACATCCTGAACAGGTTCAGAAGTGTCCACCTCAGTTGTAGGTGACTGATGTGGGATAGATGTAGAAGACTCAGGAGTACTCATCTCTCTTTGAGTAGGGGAAAGAAGAGAGATTCATGATACTCACTAAAACCTATGTCTTCATCAGTATAAAAGTCAAGGTGGGAATTGGTTGGTTGAGATCTATAGGCTGGGGATGGTAACTGTCCCCTGAAGGTTGATCACTGGAGTGTTGAGACTCAGAGTGATGGCTTAAGGCAGTAGGGCTAATGAGCTCATCAGGCTGAGCATGAGGAACCTCAGCACTAATTCTTGAATAGATGGGAGTGGTCTGCTCCTCGGGAGAAATGGGAGCTCTAGTGTCCACTTCTTCCTGTATGGGTGAGTATATGGGGACCTCCACAGACTGAATAGTCTGAGCAGGGGTTCGTTTGTATTTTCTTTGGTAGGTGATGGAGATTTGAGGTTTTGTGGGTGGTTGGGAAGTAGCAGATGTGGGTTCAACACTAGCTTGTGATGTTAGGTTGTCACCTTGAGCAATGAGCTCTAGCATTTTTGGGACTAGGGCTGTTTCTACCCTAGAGAATCCAACAGTGAACTTTCTCAAGATTTTAAAGATGTTGGGCTTCATCTATCCCATTTTAAGAATGTTACCTGTTTCCCTTAACTGTGAGCCCAGTTCACAGTTAAGAATATACGTGACATGTCTAGGAAACATGTAATATTCTAAGGAGTCTAAATTAGCAAGCAAATTTGTATAAACAAACTGAGAGTACCTGAATTTGACCCCTTGAACCATTCCATGAAGTATGAAGGAGAGATCTTCAGGAATCTAGTCCCATCCACCATGCTTGTTTGATAAGCATAGATGACCACATGGAGCAATAATCTCCATTAGGATGAGACATTCCCTTTTCCTGAAGGTCTTTACAGAGAAATCCCCCTCATACCCCATCTGCGCAAAGGAAGGATTACATTTTTCCTTTAGGAAGAACACCTCACCTTCTTCATCATCCAGCTGAAGATGTCGGTTGATGATGGCCGGAGTGATGAAGATTGTTCTCTCCTGCATCGTGGCAGACAGTGCCTTCTCCCCATCCATAATGACCTCTTGGCAGGTCTTCCAGAATTCAAGCAACTGATCCTCATAGAGTGGAGAATCAATGGTGAGGGTGGTGAAGTAGTTCGACATAGATAAGAAACGGCAAACCCTGAGAAATGAGGATCTTTCTCAGAGCGTAACAGAGCAACTTGATTGTGTTGTCTGTGTAGCTGCATGATAAAGTTGGGATCATTTCTGTGAGCAAGGTTGGCCATTTTGAAGTAGCTTAAGGACGAAGGAAGAAGAAAGAAAGAAATTTCAGAGAGAAATTGGGTTTTTAGGTTTGGAGGAAGAACAGATGATAGAAAGAGGGGGGAAACCGTTGGGTTTTATGTGAGAGGATTTCAGATAAAGTTTAATGAAAGATGATAAACTTTGAAATCCGATGTCGGTCCCACCTCTGAAAAGTAGTTTACTTTTTGCTCAAAAAGTAGTTTTCTTGGAAGTCAAAAAGCTTCCGAAGGTTAATTATCTTCGGAAGTTTTAATTAAAAAGCTTCCGAAGCTAAAATGACTTCGGAAGAATTTCCTGAGAGGTTTGAAAATTTTGCTTTGGAAGAAGAATTAAAACTTGAGTGCTTTATGTGTAAACAGACAAAGCTTCCGAGAGTTAATTTTGCTTCGGAAGTAAATGGTCCTAAAAATTAATAAGTGTCTGAGACAATATTTAAGCTTCGGAAGATAATTTTGAAAAGTCTTCCGAAGGTAAACTTCTTAGACAGTTATTTAATTGAAGGCATGATTTACTTCCGAAGTTAAAAACAAAACTTCTGAAGTATAAAAAATTTTCGGAAATCTTCAAAAAGAAATTTTTATCCAAAAAAACATGAGCTTATGAAAATGATGAACTAGACAACTTAGGACACACATGTTTTAAGAAATAATAAGAATTAGTTTTAAGAAAAGCTTACTCAAGGTTTATCATCCCAATAGCTGATATAAGATATTTAAATCTTTGTTCATCAAAAGCCTTTGTAAACAGATCAGCATATTGTTCATCTGTGTGAACCTTGACTAGTTTAATTAATCCCTTTTTATAGTTATCTCTTATTAAATGATACCTGATATTGGTGTGCTTTGTCCTTGAGTGCTGCACAGGATTCTCTGTGATTGAGATAGCACTGTTGTTGTCTATATGAATGGGAGTCTTCTTGAAGTTTAATCCATAGTCCAGCATCTGATTTTGAATCCAAAGTACTTGAGCACAGCAGCTTGCAACAGCAATGTATTCAGCTTCAGCAGTTGAAGTAGAGACACAGGATTGTTTCTTGCATTGCCATGAGACAACCCTTCCACCAAGAAATTGACATCCCCCAGATATAGACTATGCAGTCATGTTGCAACCACCATAATCACTATATGTATAGGCATACAGATTGAAGTCAGAATTCTTGGGATACCACAGGCAAGTGATGATGCACCCTTGAGGTATCTTAGAATCCTCTTGACAGTGATAAGGTGAGACATCTTAGGGTTGGCTTGATATCTTGCACAAATACATATAGCAAACATGATATCAGGCCTGCTAGCAGTAAGATCCATAAGAGACCCAATCATAGCCCTGTATAAATACTCATCTACACACTCCCCTTCAAGATCAAGACCAAGAGAGTGATTTCTGGCTATGGTGTGTCTTAGCAATCTTACAGTCAGTCATATTAAACCTCTTGAGTATGTCCTGAACATACTTTGACTGACTTTGAAGATGCCATCTTCAACTTGCTTCACTTGAATTCCCAGAAAGAAATTGAGTTCCCCTATGGCACTCATTTCAAATCTGTCTTTCATCAGCTTCTCAAAGTCTTTGCAGAGCTTTGGATTAGTTGAACCAAAGATGATGTCATCCACATATACTTGAACTACAAATGTGTCTTTCCTTTGTCCTTTGATGAAGAGAGTTCCATCTATAGTACCCCTCCTGTATCCATGTTTACAGAGATACTCAGACAGTGTCTCATACCACTCCTGGGTGCCTGATGCAACCCATAAGAGCTTTGTCAAGCTTGCAGACATAATTAGGATGATCAGGGTCTACAAAACCAGGTGGCTGTTTGACATAAACCTCTTCATATATCACTCCATACAAAAAGGCACACTTCACATCAAGTTGAAAAACCTTGAAGTTCTTGGATGCAGCAAATGCCAGGAATATCCTAACAGCTTCTAATCTTGCCACAGGAGGAAAGACATCAGTGTAGTCAATCCCTTCTTCTTGTGTGTATCCTTGAATGACCAGTATAGCTTTGTTCTTGATGATGATGACTCTATCATCTTTCTTGTTCCTAAACACCCATTTGGTTCCAATGGTAGTCTTCCCAGAAGGAAAAGGACAAAGGTTCCAAACTTTCTACCTTTTGAATTGAAGCAGCTCTTGTTGCATAGCTTCAACCCAACTTCCATCATTTAGAGCTTCATTAACTTTCTTTGGCTCTATCTGGGATAGAAAACAAAAGTGAAGACAAACATTTGCTTCATGGGTTTGTCCCCTTGTTTTTACCCCTAAGGCAACATCTCCAATGATGTTGTGGTAGGGTGAGACTTGTGGATCCTAAGCTGAGGGATCACAGCAAGTTGTTGAGAGATCTAAATTTGAAAAATTTTGATCTGGCATAGATGTTTCTCCCACCACATCAGCACACTTTTCAAGTGAAACTTGATCCAAGCAGTGTGTGACATCATTGATGTTCTCATCTATGGTGTGGTTAGTGGCATCAAGAAATTCTTGGTCACTGTCATCATCACCATTGTTGTCTTCCACAGTTGAGGTATTCTTATCTGGTTGTAGAGACTCTGAGCTGGAATTTGAAGGCATACCAGATGTATCAACTGAATTTGTCATTGTAGGGCTGATAGAAACCTCATTCGCAGAAGTAGTTCCAACTGGAGCTGAAGATATGTGTCTTGAAGATCTTTCTAGCTCAAATCTTGGATCAGGATCATCTGTATTCAAATTTTCTGCAGATCTTGAAACATTCTCATAAGATGTGTTAAAACAGTTGGTAACCAAATCAAGATCAAACAACCATCCGGACCAGAACCAGTAACACCAATCTGGACCAGAACAGTAACACCAATCTGGACCAGAACCAGTAACACAGGGTGTGTGTTCATTGAAAGTCACATTGGCTGACTCCTCAACAATTCTTGTTTTGAGATTGTATACTCTATAAGCCTTAGCTTGGGAGAGTATCCAATAAAGTGTCCATCATCTGATTTCTCAGCAAACTTGGCAATTTGATCTTTGGTATTCAAGATGGTGCAAGGACATCCAAATGACCTGAGAAAACCAATGAAAGGTCTCCTCTTGTGCCAAAGTTCATAAGTAGTTTTGCCACGAGTCTTAACTACTAAAACTCTGTTCTGCATATAGCAGGCAGTGTTGACTGCCTCTGCCCAGAAGGTGATGGGTAGTTTAGAGTCAAACAACATGGTTCTTGCAGCTTCAATTAGTGTACTGTTTCTCCTCTCAGCAACATCGTTTTGCTGAGGAGTCTTGGGAGCACTAAATTGTCTTGTAATACCCTTTTCATCATAGAATGTATCAAGGATATGGTTCTTAAATTCGGTTCCTTGATCACATCTTATGATCTTGACCTTGTGATCAGATTAATTCTCAATCTTTAAGATGAAATTCTTCATAATCTTAGGGGTCTCATCCTTAGTTCTAAGGAAGAAAACCCAAGTGAATCTTGTAAAGTCATCTGTGATCAGTAGACAGTATAAGGTCCTTCCTAAACTTATTACACTAGTGGGGCTAAAGAGTTCCATATTTAATAAGTGTAAGGGAGTAGTGATTGAGTTCTTTTCCTTAGGCTTGTGAGATACCTTATGTTGCTTCCCTTTCAGGCATGCAACACAGTGGTCATCACTTGTAAACTCTTTCTTTGGTATTCCAGTTACCAAGTCATGCTTAATTAACTTATTCATGTTCTTAAAGTTTACATGGCACATTCTTTTATGCCATAGGAAGACTCATCACTATTGGCTTTAGACAGAAAGCATGAAACTTCTCCAGAGGGAGAGGTTTCTTGCAAATCCATCTTGTACATGTTTCCTTTCATGGGGGCTCTAAGCAGATATGCTCATGAGGAATACCACACCAGGCTTAAGAACAATGCACTCATGCTCAGTAAAGAGCATGTTATGACTCTGATCACAAATTGAGATACACTCAGAAGATTGTATCCAAGCTCCTTTACAAAGTTTACCTTTTCTATGCTGAGCTTACCATTTGTGACCTTGCCCCTACCAGAAATGTAACCGCCTTCATCTCCTCCAAAAGCAACCGGTCCTCCATCAATCCTTTCAAAGTTCTGGAGTAGTGACCTATTGCCACTCATGTGCCTGGAGCAGCCACTGTCTATGATCCAAACATTTCTGTCTGTCTTCAGCTGTCCCTGCACAAAAGAGAATGATTAGTTACATCTGGAAACCAAGCCTTGCTTGTCTTGGGCTCATTTGCAGAAGGTAATTTAATATAATAGATCCTATGGTTGTACTAAGAGGATCTTGAGCTGTTTTTGATGGAGAAATCTCAGTCACTTGGTCTTTCTTAGACGTCCACACCACCTTTGGAGTCTTGGACTTGACCTTCAAAACTTTAGAAGCTTTTGGAACTTCAGAAGTCTTGATGACTGAACCTTCGGAAGATTCTACAAACACTGCAGCAGACTTCAGTGCTTCGGAAGAACTCTTTTCTTCCAAGACCAAAAATTCTTCCGAATAGAATTTTCCACTTCCGTCTTATTAGATTTGAACTTCCGAAGGAAACTGGTTTTCCTTCCAAAGCTTGAATCTTTCTAGAACTCTTTGAAGCCTTTGTTTTGGCCATATGGATAGTACCTTTAGGGTTGAAGGGACAATCCTTTGCAATGTGACAGGTGCTGTCACACGTAACACAATTCATTTTCTTCTTCACGAGAGCCTTGTCTTGAGAGTAAGACTGTCTTTGGTCACTTCCTTCTCCACCTTCATCTTTGCAGATGCTGAGACAGTCCTCTTGGGCTGAGAACTATGCTTGGAGTTTGATGGTCCAGGCTGTGCAGCAGTGGTACACAGCAGATCAGTCTTCTTCTTTGCTGCTGAGATGAGTTGAACAAGAACCAGAACTCTTAGCAGAGAGTTTTGGTTGATGTCTTCAGTCCCTACCACTTTAAACCCTGCAGAAATAAAAACTTGTTTCTGCTTAGAGTCAAAAGTAGCCTTGATCTCTTGAGCCTTCCTTGCCTTTCATTTGCTCTTTCTGATCAAGTTCTTTCTCATGGACTTGGTCATCACAGTCTTCACTTTCTCCTCAAAAAGATAGTGGCCCTTCTTGGATCCTCTTCTTCACTCTTTGTAGAGGGGTTCTGACTATCTCTTCTTCATCCTCCTCACTCATAGGATCTATGAGAGGAAGCTCATCTTCACAAGTTCCACACCTAGGAGATCTTATTGACAAGATTGTGTGTGGAGGAGCTATCTCATTGGATCCCAATTCGGTCTGTTTTGATAGCACACTTGTTGTGCAGGGATGAGGATATCATGTTCTTGAAGGTCTCTTCTTCAAGAACACTCTTTTCTGCCCTGGCTTTGCTGATCACAAGCTCAGCCTAGCACTCAGTTAACTTGGTTATGAGATCTTTAATTTGAGTCCTAAAATCTGTGTGTTCATGTTTTAGAACTGAAATGGTTTTCTCTAAGTCCTCTATTTTCAGCTTATAATCATTTTCAGACTTTCTAAAATCAGATTTTAAAATATTTAAGGACTCAATATCAGATCTCAGTTCCAAGTTATAGGACCTGTACCTATTAACTTTAGCAATGCATTCAAGAGTACAGAGATGTTCCAATACCTTGGCTTCATCATAATCTGCCATTAGTGCTTGGTTTGGAGAGGCATCTTCAATCTGAAAGCTCCAGTCAAAGCCTCCTCTTAACAGCAACAGCAGCTTGCTGCTTTGACTTCTCATTATGGAGAGTTTTGTCAGTGTAGTTTGGTTTGAATTGTGTTTGGCCACCATTGTTCTAGGTGCCTTACACTCTTGGCAAAGTGGCCCATCAGGTTACAATTGTAACACTTACTTTGCCTTTGTCCAGTCCAAACTTTCCACTGGTTGCATTGCTTGGAAACTTCCTTCCAGTCCTCTTGTAGAACTTCTTGGCTCTGTGAGTGAGAAGCCATCTGCTGGACTATTTCCATGTATTCCAGATCATCTGGATGGATATAGTCCAGGTCTTCAAGAGTGAAAAGAGAGTTGCCACAGCTTTCATCAGAAGACACAAAAGCTTGAGAAGAGCTTGTCTCTTGGAATGGGCTTCCTTGAGTGTAGTTCTCCTATGGTGTCTCTAGGAAGGTGATAAAAGGACCCTTGGGTGAGTTGTCAGGGTAGCATAAGAGATGATGTTTGGGTTTTATGTTGTCTCTTTCAACCACATGTAGGGTTGAACCCATTTGATTGTTGGTTTCCAGATGAACCTTGCATGTTCATCTCCATCTGGTAGCCACTAAGAATCCCATATAACTCAGTCAGAGTAAGAGTTTTGAGATTTTCAGTTCTCGTGATCACCACACAGTAGTGTGTCCACTGCCTAGGAAGTGAGGACATGAACTTCCTTACAATGTCTCTGTTTTCAGAGAAACTCCTCCATCCATTAGGGTATCCACTATCTCAACATACCTGAAGTACTGCTAAGTCATGGTTTCACCTGTTTTGAAGGTGAAGTTTTCAAACTGCTGCTTCAGGAGATCCTTCTTGTTCTCCTTGGCTTCAGAAGAACCCTCATACATCAGTTTCAGTGCATCCCACAGCTGCTTGGCTGTTTTGCACTTCTTGAAACCTCTGTATATAGAGTTTGGAAGGGCAGTTTGAAGTGTTGTCATGGCTTTTCTGTCTATCTCTACTCTATTCATATCTTCATCAGAGTAGTTAGCCACATCTTTGGGGATCATACCAGCACCAGTAGCAGAAGGTGTGCTGGGTATGAAAGGTCCATTCTCAATAGACTCCCACATTCTTGAATCAAGAGACCTGATAAAACCTTCCATTCTGAAACACCAGGTGTCAAACTCATCAAGAGTGATCAGTGGGGACTTGTTCATGGTTCCAGTTTCCATATCAGTTTTGGAAATGGCTGCCATTTGAAAAGTTTAGTATTTGTGTGTGTGAGAGATCAAAAGATGGTGAGATCTTATATCAAGATCCTGGAATGCTCTTATACCAAATGTATGATCGTTGAAGGGTGAAGAGTTACAACACAACAACACAAAGAGGAGATAAACTAAACTTAGATCAAACAATAAACGGGATTAACCAAGTGATGACACTAAGAACACAAGTAGTATATGAGACAGAACACAAAGAGCACAAGTGTTTGGTTTTCAAGAATGCAGTATATTGCTTTCTCTATGTTCTATTATAAGTGTTACAAAGCATATTCGAAAGATACAAGAACACGAGATACTTATACAACATCCTACAGCGGCTATACTTTGAAAGCCAGCTGGATACAATTGACTAGACACACACAAAATCAATTGTAGAGTCAAAAGGCATATTGCCTTTTGACTTGTGACTATGACATGCCATAGCTCACATCCTTATCTATTACAAAAAGGATAAAGTACATAAAGTAGAAAGTTATAGACTCAAGACCTTAATGTACAGTTACCAAAAGCATGAACCTTTTCACCAAACTATGTTAGTTGGTGACTTGCAGAGTTGCAGTGGAAAGGTGTCCAGCTTTATGGAACAGTACATCAGATAAAGCATGTTACTAAAAGTCTTCGGAAGAAATTTGTCTTCATGAACTTGAAGCTTCGGAAGACTTTGTCTCTGAGGCTTCGAAATACTTCATTTTTGGCTTCGGAAGATGTTGGTCTTGGCTTCGGAAGATTTCACGCTTAGAGTATTTCTGTTGCACATGTCAAACTTCCGAAGCATTCCACTTCAATGCACTTGTGCAGCATGCAGGAAAGACTAAAGATGTTTAGGTTGCATCAGCCTCTTCATTAGACTCTACAAAATTAACATCTCGTATTTTTTGTTAATTAAAAAATTAACGTCGTTTATTCTTTTATGGATCATTGTTGTCATTTATGAAACTTATGGGTTAATAATGCTTATTTATTTGTTGTCTTTAATTCTTTTAGTTTAAGTGAGCATAATAATAAATAATAATAATATTAATAATAATAATATTATTATTATTATTACTAGTTTATAAAAATTAATAAACTTGAAAATGTTAAAACTTAAATTAATTAAGTTAGGGGGTTGGTTTTGTCGTTTTAGAAACTTTAAAAGAAAGTATTTGCATAAAATAATAACAAACAAATTACAAGGGTGAAAGTGCAAATTAATAAAAACCTAAATTTTCCCCCTTTGACCCTGACTTTCAGGCCAAGCTCCGGCCCTACTCCGGCCGAGCTCCGGCCATACCAAAAACAACCGGAATCGATCGATTCTTGACCTAATCTGTTCCTAAATCTTTCTAAAACCTGTTTCAAACTTGAATGCACCTATTAATCGTGTTAAATCATCGGTTACAAAGCTCAACCGATTGAATAACCAAAGCCATAAACTCCATATCCGTTCGGGCCTTCAAGCTTAATAACACACTAATTAAATGAACCTAATCAATCATCTAGTTACACCTAATCGTTTACAACTTTCAATTGCATCTGAAAAACACAAGAATTACACATTCGATTCTCCCCTAAGACCGCGACCTGCAATCGACTTGAACCTTATCAAATCGACGAATTGAACTGACATTGATAAGGGGTTTCTAGTCTAATTCGT
The DNA here is from genome assembly GCA_025506515.1 of Flaveria trinervia. Taxonomy (NCBI): domain Eukaryota; kingdom Viridiplantae; phylum Streptophyta; class Magnoliopsida; order Asterales; family Asteraceae; genus Flaveria; species Flaveria trinervia. The sequence goes on along the minus strand of CM046456.1, from coordinate 3,008,947 downwards.
CATTCGAAGCTACGCACAAGTTCAATTTGATTATCTTTGGAGATTACTCATCAATCGAACGTCTTCGGCCGCGGCTTGTTCTTCAATTGTTCTTAACACCATCTCGAATCAAACCGGGTAATTGAACACATCTAATCACTCGGGGTCATTACATGAAGAACAAAACCCCCATGATTTTAGACACTTACAAAATCGAATTGAACTTCAATTTGGATCAAAGTGTTCTAGGGTTTAATCGGATTTGAGGGTTTTCTTTCTGTTATGTTTCAAGTATTTAAAACCAGGTGATACAAAGGTCACGGCCCTGGTTCACTGGTTAAGACACTTGCACCTTTACCATGAGGTCTCGGGTTCGAACCCGGGCACCCTCATGTAATTTTTTAAAGGCTTTTTCAGCCTTAGTTTAATTATAGAAAATTATTAATAAATATAAAAATTGTTTTGTAAACTTTAAATATTTTTTTAGACAGCTTATTGTCTGTAACTTTTTTTAAATTTAAATAATTAATGTCTTTTTAATAAAACATTTAACAAGGATTATTCTTGGATTATTTCTATTAAAATAGATTTTAAATAATAATTAATAAATTATTATTGGTCTAAATATTACCTTTAATTATTATTGTTTTATTGTTTAAATCATGTTGTTTCAATTCTTTTTATTTATATTTTATATTTAAACTTATTAATATTTATAAATGGTTTAATTTTATTTTCTTTATATTAAAACACATAATGATATATTTCTTTATTTTATTATTTAATGTACTTACGAAAATCCCCCAAATTCCACTTGAAACTTTAGTTCTCAATAAACGTTAAACGTGTTATTAAACTTAAACCTTGTATATATATATATATGTGTGTGTGTGTGTGTGTATATAATATATATGCTTAGGTACCTCGGGAAGGATTACGTTGGAACGTCGATTATTTTCTTATTAATCATCAATTATATACTTATTGATCATGTGAGTTTTCTTGCCTTTTTTTTTATATTATTTCACATCGTTTTTGGGTGAAACATGTTACACTTATTAACTTACACTTGTAAACATTTTATTCTTGTAATACACTTGCAATTCGTATTATATTTTTTTCATGGTTATTTGTGTTATTGTAAGTTTTATATGAGATACATATTTTGTTGACAATCATTAACTATTGCTAATCTGGGGACGTCATATATCTATGGGCCTGACAAACCTATTTGGTGCTAAAGCCGATGCATTGTCGTCTCCTGATGACGTATGACTTGTTCATCATGGGAACCAAGTACACTTAGTCAATCGTTATAAACTTGTAATCTTAATCTTAGTCGAGGTTTAATTGTAGCTATATGTGTTCTATAAATTTGCATAACTCAAAACCTTTGACCATAAATTGCTACTTGTAACCTTTTGATATGTTATGTATATTAAACCTTTGAAAACTCACCAACTTTCATAGTTGACCTTTATCTTTAACATGTTTTAGGAAATGCCCAAGGTTGAAGTTATATTTTGAAGTTTACACAAATCTAGGATTTGGACCTAGATTAAAGAATAAAATTCTTGGGATTATTTTGTCTTATGTTTTGTTTAATTTATGTTGAGACTTGTGATTGTAACTTGCATTGTTGAAACTTATGATAAAAATATTTGTATTTAAAAATAACGTTATGTGGCTGTGAACAATGTTAACCCTCACATCTCGATGATTCCGCCATCAAGGTTGGGGTGACAGATTGGTATCGGAGCCCATAACTACAGGAATTTAGATTATTAGAAATTGTGACCTAGACTATAGTTTATGCATAAACCTTATAGAACAATATTTATATCCTTGTAAATATATATTGTTTAAATGCTACATGATGATATGCCTTCTTATGTGAAACTTGATGCCTTTAGATAAGTTGCCTTGTAAATGCTTAAACTTTATTGCTTGTCTCCCCTAGACTTATACTTGATTCTTTGATTCTCCCCGACGAGTGAAACTTCCTAAACTTATTCTCGACGACACGTGTGATCGTACACTTATATCGTAGGTTTAATTCTTTAGGTATGTCTAATCTATGAAAATCTCATCAAGGTTTTGATTCCATAAACATAAGGAATATTGTGTGACACATAAACACCTGTATTCTGGATTTCCTGGCAAAAAGCATTCGGGCTAAGGCAAGTATTTCGCATAAATCCTACAGGACTAATTATGCTTACCTCGGGATTTCTTGGATGAGTGATAAACTATGGTTAACATACACAATTTTCTAAGGCAAATTGGTCAATTTACCTTGACGTGTCAACGTTTACAAATGGTAATACGTTACCAAATAGAATCATTCCATGTGCTTTACAAATCTTGAATCAACCTTGTTTAATTTACCATCCTTTATCTCCAAACTCTTTTAACTAATTTATTTTGTATTCAACATGTCTCGTTATCATGGAAAGCGTGGTAGTTTCGACCATAAGTTAGCCGCCATGATTGCACGACAAATGGCTTTCGTCATCCCAACCATAGTTGCTGAGCTAAATAGCACTATGATACCAACTCTAGCAACAACGAGAATGGTCAAGGGGAAAATAGCGCGAACCAAGGATGCAACAACCAACCTGTACCTTCTACCAAAAATGAGTGCCTTAGATTGGTTTGTAGAGTTATCACAAAAAGGGTGGTTTCCGGCAGCGGTGGTGGCTGGCGGTGGTTTTTGGCGGCGGTTTCCGGAGGCGGTGGTGGCCTACAGTAATTTCCGGTGGCGGTGGTGGCCGGTGGTGATGGTGGCTGGCGGTGGTTTTCGTTGGCGGTAGTTTCCGGCAGCAGTGGTGGCTGACGGCGGCGGTTTCTGGCGACGGTGGTGGCTGGCGGTGGTGACCGGAGGTGGTTTCCGGAGGCAGCGGTGGCCTTAGGTGGTTTCTTGCGATGTCGGTGGTGGCCTTTGGAAGTGGTTTCTTGCGATGGCAGTGGTGGCCTTCGTAGGTGGTTTCTTGCGGTGGTGGTTCCCGGCGGCGGCAGTGGCCTTCGGAGGTGGTTTCTGGTGGTGGTTTCTAGCGCCGGCCGTGGCTGGTGGTGGTGGCCTTCAGTGGTTCCGGTGGCGGCGGCGGTGGCGGTGTCCGGCGATAATGTTCCCGGGGTAGTGGTGGTCGGTGATGGTTGCTGGTGAAGAGCGATCTTGGTGGTCGGTGGTGGTTGTTGTGGCGGGGTGATGTTGGTGACTAATGATGAAAGAATGTATGGAATGAAAAAAAAGAAAGGGGATTGGATGGAATTAATTTGAGAGAATGTAATCAACTATATATTGGTTCATTCCATTATCTTCACCAACCAAACTGTTTTTATTCATTCACCCTCAATAGTTTATTTTATTCCGCCCTTCATTCCTACATACCAAAAGCTACCTAAGATTCGAAGTTATCTGAGTGAATTAGAATTTGTCATAAATAAAATAGCATTAATAAGAATAGACCGTAAATATAGTTTTAGCATTTAAATAATACTAATAATAAATCAGTGTCTATACATACATACATATAAATTTAATATTGTTTTAAACAAAAAGCGGTTAACTTGCATATTTTATATTTAAGATGATAACTTTAGCCTCTTCTCAGTTGTCACATATACTTCCATATGTCTATGTAACTTTTTATTCAAAATATACCTTCTTTTGGATAAAATAGCATTCACAGTTTATTCTTTATATTTTTATGAGTATGTTTTCTGTATTATATAATATGGTTATAAGTAATTGTAAGCGAATGATATGATAAATTTACTGTTTATTTGTATTTTGAGGAATCACTCTTCAAAACCATATAATTGGTGCAGTTAGATATAAAATTATACGGATTAAACAAAAAATAGATGATAAAATTAAAAAGTAGAGAGACAAAATAATGATTTTTAATGTAATTATATGGATAAAAATAGGAAATGGGTTGTGAATGCTCTAAGATTATCAAAAATAAGAGTAATTGGTGCAGTTAGATATAAAATTATACGGATTAAACAAAAAATAGATGAATATGTTCTATATATAAGATGGAGAAATAACATTATGAAAATATTTGTGCCTACAACATCGACCTAAATCCGCACATCAATAATGAGGTTCATTTGTTGTGTCTGATTCGACGGAAACATCTCCAATGAACTCTGAATCTTGTTCTCTACCTTCTTCTACACTTATTTCATCTTAAATAGTTCAAGTCAGCTCGTTGACCCACGAGCAAGTTTGAGTTGTAAATGTACTAAGCTCAAACTCAAGTTTTCAACTTTATAGCATATGTTTAGTTGAGTTTTTACGACTTATTATTTTCACGCCCGAGCTCAACTGACCTTGACTCAACTCATTGACTTGACTCAACTCAATTGTGAATACAAGTCACTGTAATTTAAACATAACATTTTATAACAAAAAGAAATACCTTCATTGTATTCTAGTTTTGACCGATGTGAATCTGTGTAAATGGCCCGGTTTTATTCAATCTTGGCCCCCTTTATATTTTCTAAATTCTAATGGAGGGAAAAGTTTTTGCATTATTGCCTTATTGGATTCATTACACTTGGGTTATTTCGGACCAAGTTGGCCCAAAATTTGGCCCAATATTATTTTGGATCTCGGTAGTCCAGTAGCGAGAAGCGAGTATGGGTCTCGATATTCAAATTGCTATTTTGCATTGTTTATCACTTTATCTACTTTCTAGCACATATAAGTTATAATTATGTTGGGTCGTCAGGAGGATAAGCCTTATTATTGAAGCAGACCAAACAACAAGCAATGAAAACTAAAGACAGATATGACCGCTAAACTATAAAATAAGTTAGTTTCTTCAGACCATACAAGTGGCCGTCGAACCCATACTGTAACTATTATCTTACAGACTAGTATAGGGGCACAAAATCAGTTAGTGGGCCCTAATCGGTTCAGTATGGTTAACTTTAGTCAATATTGGGTTTTGGTTAAATTGATCGGTTTCGGGTTTTCCTTTTATGTTAACTTAAAAATCAATTTGAAGTTGGTTTTTAAGAGGAAAACATGTTCATGTCTGGATCGATCGGTTTCAGGTCAAATAGGATGAACTAGAAGATTCCACCTCTGGAAAGCGCCTACACCTAATGGCTTAAGTTGTTCTATTGAAACAACGACAACGAAAAGGCGAGGATTGGTTCGGTTTGAAACTGGTTTTATGCAACTCTTTTGGAGATGTTTCGAACCGATTTAAGCCGATTTCAACAAAGGGCTACAAACTAGTTTCAACCTTACAAACAATTTCGGACCTTAAAATGTATTTGAAGGATGTGTTTTGGCCATGTGACTTGAAACTCTGCTGAAAGCATTCACGATGGGTTTTTTATATATTAGTGAGTATGTTTCATATATTATATGGAATAGTAGTGAGTGGAATAGAGAAAAAATATTTATGTTTATCCATATATTTGTTAAGAAATTGTTCACCTCTATTAATTATTTTACATCTTATAAAAGTGGTTGCAAATGAAAAAAGAAAAGAAATTATAAAATTATAAAATGATATTATTTAATTATAAAAGATAAAAAAAAATAGTAATTTAATGTGATTATAAGGATAAGAATAAAAAAAACGAATAAGAAACTCACTATAAATACTCTAACGCACTGTCGTAAAATCTACTCATAAAATCTACATGTTGATTTTATAAGACTCGAACCCAATTTGGTTGGGATGAACATCAAGTACCGCCAAATGAAGTTGCCAGAAGAATTTCAGTTTGTTTAATTATATTTAGAGTAAATTACCATTTGCATCCCTGACGTTTCTTTATTTTAACCACTTGCATCCCCGCGGTTTCAAAATTGTCATCTACCCCTTAACGTTTTATGTTATCTTCATTTGAGTCTATACGTTTCACTTTTATCTCCATTTGAGTTCAAATGATTAACACTATTAATGTTTCTGTTAAAATTACTATTAAAAAGATGAAACTACCCTTAAAAATAAATAATAACATAAAAAAAAACATTGTGGGTCTCATCCATCAATATCATCTTCTTCAAATCACCACCACCACAACCACCTCCATCACCACCACCACCCGGTCATCACCATGACAACTACCCATCACCACCTTCACACCATAACAGCCACCTATCACCACCAACGTAGTCCCCATCACCACAATCGTAGTCCCCATCACCACCAGTGCAACCCCTGTCACCACCACCGCCGCAACAGCGCGTCACTACCACCGCAGCCACTATCACCACCATAGTAGCCCCATAACTACCAACGTAGCAAGATTCAGATTCAGATTCAGATTTTAGATTTCATTTGATATTTGATTTGATGTGATTTGATTTCTAGGGTTTCTTTTGTGTTCTTTGATTTGGGTATGTCTAGAAGGAAGGTTTTTTCGATTGGTGATGATATTTGATCTAGAGATTAATTTGGGTGTTTGACTTTTGATGATGATGATGATGATAAGCTTTAGAAGACTGTTCATCAATAATTTGTTATCTTTTTGCAGGAATTTAACAAAAGCAGAATGGCAGTTAGCTTTTGTTCCAGTTGCACCCCAACCACAAAGGACTCCTGAACCACCCATGACTCAACCACAGGCTTATTATTTACCTCTGGCGCCATTACCTGGCTCCACACAGCTTAATCAGATGCAATACCCGCAGTGTCAACTGCCACCCGCTCAACCCCAACAACAACCACCTCCGCCTCCGCCACCACAGGTTCACTCCTTACCGTAGTATCAGCAGCAGCAGTGGATACCACAGGTGCAACCAATGCCCTACTCGTATGGTGGACTGCGGTGGTGTGGCGACGGCGGCGGTGATGCGGCGGCGACGGCGACGGAGGTGGTTGCAGTGGCAGTGGTGGTGGACTTAAAGAGGGAGAAGAAAAGAAGATAGAGTAGAAAAGGGGTGGGGGTGTGGATAGGGAAAATTTGTTTAATAAATAAGGATTTTTTTGTCATTTCACAAAAACTAACGGAAAAATCTAACGTCGTTAGTGTCTTGGACTCAAATGGAAATAAAAATGAAACGTTAGGGGCCGAATGGTAATTTTGAAACCGCGGGGATGCAAGTGGTTAAAATGAAGAAACGTCAGGGATGCAAATGGCAATTTACTCTTATATTTAATACATATGGATAGGGATAAGTTTTAAAAATAAAAACAAAAAAACTTAAAGTGACATTTTTTCAAATGTTTTTAAGAAAAATTGGGTGTTTTTTATATTTTAGAAAAATCAAAGGTATGTTGGTAGGGTAATGAAATGTATGAAGAGATGTAATAAATAAGATAATGAAATTGATGAGAGAATGAAATAACTCATTATATGCAATTGTCATGTTTGGTTACACTTTGTTAATAAATAAATCATTAATTTGTTTTGATTGTTAGGTATGAAAAACGAAACAATAAAATGTAAAAATAGTTATGATGGTGATGGCGAGTGGGGTGGTGGCCGGTGGTGGTTTCCGGCGGCGCTGGTGGCCGGTAGTGGTTTCTGATGGCGGTGGTTTCCTATTGTGGTGGTGGCAGGAGGTGGTGGCGGCTGGCGGCGTTTTCCGGCGCCGGTGGTGGTGGCCTTTGGTGCCTTCCAACGACGACGGCGGTGTCCGGCGATGGTGTTTCCGGGGTAGCGGCGGCCAGACGCGGTGTTTGCCGGTGATGGTTGCTAGTGACAAGCGATCTTGGTGTCCGATGGTTGTTGTGACGGATGAGTGGGTGGTGTAGGTGACTAATGATAGAAGAATGAATTGAATAAAAATAAGAAGGGGAAGTGAATGGAATAAATTTAAGAGAATGAAATCAACTACGTAATGGTTTATTTAATTACCTCTACTAACCAAACATTTATTTATTCATTCACACTCATTGGTTAACTCCATTCCGTTCCTCATTCTTGCATACAAAATGCTACCAAAGTGTATTTCTAACGCTATAGTCATGTTATTAACGATGAACCCGAACTTACATTGACTAAGTGAGTGCTAAAAACATCCATAGTAGGGGTGTTTAAAATCGGATATCCGAAATTTTCGGATAGTGATTCGGATCTTTGAAATTCATTTTTTAGTTTTTTTACAATAATTAGGCATATAATATTATAAAAATAATATAAAAAAACCAACTCATATCATAAAAGTCACAATATACACTAAAAATCTCACTCCAAAGTAAAAATATATGTAAAATTCAAAAAAATAAAAAAAGTATTTTTTAGTTTTCGGATAATCGGACATCCGAAACTTTTAATAATCAATATCCGAATCCGAATTTTCGGTTATTTCGGATTCAGATTTTTAGATTTTCGGATCGAATTATCGGATTCAGATATTTTTGAACAGTCATAGTAGAGTTATTATCTTTATTTTCTATCATTACTAAAAATAAAAACTATTTTCATCCTTGAACTCTATTCATCTCTCTAAAATCACTCGCGCATATTTGTTATCTTAATTTTATACCATTAAACAATACTTATTTTTTGTAACAAATATATAAAGACAATTATAAAAAATGAATTGAAGTGCGTTTTTATGCTATTTTAGTTACACCACGGCCACCACCATAGTCGGTGCTCGATTTTTCAGGATATTTACCCCATACTAATGTTGTAGCTTTCAAAAAGCTTTCAAAAATACTATAAACCGAAAATAACCAAAACTGAAAATAACCGAAACCGAATACCGAACTGTATCCGTAGCCGAAACCTTCATATTCTAATCATATCCGAATCGTAATTCAGTTTTAGTAGGTTAACGGTCAAACAAAATATAGGTTTATTCGGTTCGGTTATTCACATAAAATGAATTATAACGAGCTTAATCAATCTAATCTGATAACCGAACCAAATGAACCGATATCGATTCAAAAAGTCAAGTTCTTTTTAGTACGGCCGCATTGTGATTCGCTTTGGTTCGGTTAACGGTTAGCGCTATAAATTTTTAATAGTCCAACGTTAACCGAACCGTCAAACACCACCGGGCTTGTTACACGTTAGCACTTAAAAGTTGCAGCTAAGCATGCACCGTTTTGTTATAATTTGATTTATTTAATAGAATAAAATTTAGAAACAGAAAAACATATATAACAATATTTATTATAGCATCACCGCTAGAAGAAATCACACCACCTTTACGTGGCACTCTCTAATCTCTCATCAGTCATCAACAACCTTCATCACCATCTCTTCATCTTCATCTTCATCCTAACATCACACACCCACACACTACACACATACAGTAGCAATGGATCTGGTTAACGGTTTCTTAAATATAGCAGCACCTGCTTTCACCTTCTTCACTATGTTATTCTTCCTCCCTCCATGGATCTTCATCAAAATGTGCCTTCGTGTCCTCCGCTACGTTTATTCTGAAGATGTCTCCGGCAAAGTCGTCCTCATCACCGGCGCTTCCTCCGGCATCGGAGAGGTGTGTTTTAACCGGAAAAACTGCACGTAAATGGCTGAGTTTCTACGTTTTGATCCGTTTTTAGGTTTTGGCTTTTGAGAGTTGAAATCGAATTGAGGTTTTGTGTTATGAAGTAATTGGATCGATGAATTGAGATTCACCGATGCATTGTCTCTCGTGTGATGGCTGAATTTCTCCGTTTTAATCCGTTTTAGTTTATAGCTTTTGAAAATTGAAATCGAATTGAAGTTTTGTGTTACGAAGCAACTGAATCGACGAAATGAAATTCTATGATGCAATATCTGCGTTTCAATCCGTTTTAGTTTATAGCTTTTTGAGTATTGAAATCGAATTTAAGTTTTGTGCTACGAGGCGATTGATCAACGAATTGAAATTGTACGATGCAATATGTCGGCTTCAATCCGTTTTAGTTTATAGCTTTTGAGAATTGAAATCGAATTGAATTTTTGAGTTCGATAACTTGAAATTCACCAATGCAGCATCTCGCGTGTGATGGCTGAATTTCTCCATTTGGATCCGTTTTAGTTTATAGCTTTTGCGTATTGAAATCGATTTGAAGTTTTATGTTAGGAAGCTATTGAATCGACGAATTGAAATCATACAATGCAGCATCTAGAGTATATATGATGGCTGAATTTCTCCGATTTTGTTTTATCGCTTTTGAGTATTGAAATAGAATTGAAGTTTCGTGATATGAATCAATTGAATTGACGAAATGAAACTATACAATGCAGCATCTCGCGTATGAATACGCTAGCAGAGGAGCACGATTGGCGCTCACAGCTCGTCGAGAAGATCGCCTCCGACAAGTCGCCGATCGATGCCTTCAAATCGGATCACCGGATGTTATAGTCATCCGTTCCGATGTCTCCAACGCTCATGATTGTAAACGAATGGTAGATCAAACCGTGAATCACTTCAATCGATGTAAACATATACTCCCTACCTTATAAATTCAATTACGGATCTATGCGTTTCTATCGTAATTTGATGAACACTTTTGTGATTGATTTTGTTCTTGGGTATCTAATTGTGTGAGTGATCATTGCAGTGGATCATTTGGTGAATAATGCCGGAATTTCTCAAGTGTGTATGCTGGAAGAAGTAGATGAAATCACCAATTCACGACCTGTCATGGTAATGTCAAATTTGTGAAGATATATGTTAAAAGTACAGGGACCGAAAATGTAAAGCTTCATAAGTATAAACAACAGGGACTCAAGTTTATAGTTTATAAGTTGAGGGACTGAGTGTAAATATTGTTAATTAGATTGTTAGTTAGTTAATAGGCTGTTAGAATCACTTTTTTAATGTGAAGACCCTAATTGAAGACACTAAAAATGCAGTCGTGTAGGAATATAGAATCTTTCTTAGAGCATCACCTATAGATAATCTAAAATGGATGATGGGTTTTCGGGTTTTTTTACAGGATATAAACTTTTGGGGCTCAGTTTACACTACAAAATTTGCAGCTCCACACCTTAGGAACGGTGGAGGCAAAATCATTGTGCTTTCATCCGCGGCTTCATGGCTTCCTGCACCTAGGATGAGCATCTACAATGTAAGCTCCTTTCTTTTGCAACCTTTTGTAAAGCTCGGGAGTCTAAACTGGAACTCATATAGCTAAAAATTGTAAGCATATTTTATTTGAATAAAATAATTATATCTATGATAAATGACTAGCAATTTGGGCTCAAAGTTTGAAAAGTTGCAAGTGTTTGAACCGTCGAGCTAGATCTCTCTTAAAGGTCTCCGACTGGACGGTTTCATGGGCGAGCTCTCTCAAACTAGACGGTTTCATGCGCGAGCTCTCTCAAACTGGACGGTTTCATGCGCGAGCTCTCTCAAACTGGACGGTTTCATGCGCGAGCTCTCTCAAACTGGACGGCATGGCCCTCCCTAAAAGGGGCGGGGTGGGCGATCGCCTAGGGCCCAACCTCCTCGGGGCCCGAAAATTTTCAAAAAGTATGTTATAGTTGTATTTTTAAAAAACAACTATAGGATATTAACAAACTAATTAACAAACCAATAGCAATTTGATTGTTTGACCCATTGAAACTTAGGGCTCGTTAACATTTCAATTAGTTTAGCTCATTATTATCTATTAAATTCATTTCAAAAACGTTAAAAGGGTCTTATGATATACTTAAGTAAATAAATTAGATTATTTGCTACAATACTTTTGTTTATTGGTATAAACTTTTTATATATAGGTTATTGCTTTATAGTATAGGGGTCCGTTTTTTTCCTACTTGCCCAGGGCCCAAAATTTTGTGACGACTCTCGGGACCGGCCTTGCTAGACAGGCTCGTGCTAGAGCCTAGGCTAGCCCGACTCCGGTTTGGCTTTTACACCTTCATTTTTTCTCTGCTTTCCCTACTAACAGTAGACTATGGCATGCTGGACTAGGCAAGCAAAGCAGCACTAGCACAGTTTTATGAAACCATGAGGGTTGAATTCGGATCTGATGTCAAAATAACCATCGTGACGCCTGGATTCATAGAATCCGAACTTACTCAAGGCAAGTTCCTTTCACATGAAGGCAAGATGGTAGTCGATCAAGTTACTCGAGATGTAAGCTAGCTTCAATTCTTGAATTCTTCCTTAATTACTTGTTAATTATTAGTTAAAGCAAATGCAATAACTAGAATTATATGATAATCAGATGCAAGTGAACTTGTGTCCAGTGGGGAAGGTAGAAGGAACCGCAAGGGCAATAGTAAAGCAACACTCAGAGGAGAACGGTACGTGACAGAACCATCATGGATGAAGATGAGTTACGTGTGGAAGGTGTTGTGGCCCGAGTCGGTGGAGTGGGTGAACCAGTTGATGTGCATGACAACTATTGGCGGTGAGTCTCGCCATCACACTTTAGGGAAGAGAATTGTGGACATGGTCGGAGGTCGCAGTATTTTGTACCCTGCGAGCATTCGGTCATCTGAGATGAAATCGGACTAGCGTTCGCGTTAATCGCTGTACGTTATTGAGTTGTGAGGTGGTTGTTTATAGTCCCTTTCGTTGTGTTGTGTGTAGTTTCTGGATGCGGTTGCGTATAAAAAACAAAAAACTTTTAGATGATTACCCCTAACGTTATTTGTGCATTATTAATCGCTCTTGCAAACCTTGTGTTGATAATCTTGGTTATCTCTGTTAATTTTAATATATTCGTTTTTCTTGGATGAAATAAATTGAGGATAATAAAATAAAATTAAGAGGTGCTTGTCAGTTTTCACAGAGGAAAATTCATCAAATAGAAAAAGATGGATTACCTTTAAAAATCAACTTGAAACATCTCACATAGTTAAATGGATGATTGTTGACACTAAATAGTTTTATAACTTTAGTTCCAATTATAAAAACCATCACCATTAACCCATAGCATGTTATTATTTAACTTCCAAACCCCATCAAAACATGTTACAAACCTCGACCATTAACTACAGCCATGCACCATCTTAAACCAACACGGGGGCGGAGCTTTAACATCTTCGTAGGAAGGCGGGGGGAGGGGGGGGCGAACTTTATATTATATAAAAGCTGACAGTACAGAAATAAAAGTTTAAACTAACGGACTAAAATTTAACACTACTGACGAGAAAAAGAAGGGGGCGCCCCCAGGTCTACACAATCCTCCGCCCTTGAACCAACCCTTCAACCGCTAATGTTAGAGATGTTAAAAGAACCCGGACCCGATAGGTGATGTCCACCTGATGCTTTAGACATGTGTAGTTCAATCTTGGTATGGGTTAGTTTAAAATTTGATAATAAACAAATTTGTGGGTTTCAAATGATAATGATATTAGGTGTTATCTACCGATTATCCAAACCCGCATATATTTATCTAAACCGAGTATATTAATAAAAATTTCTAAAATAATAATAATAATAATAGTATGTTAAAATTGTTACATAGCTAAATTTGATAAAATTATATAATCATTTAAAATACAGTGAGATGGATAAGTTCAGAATCTAATTTCAAGTAACGGACATCCCACTGTGGGATTCTAGGATGGGATGCCACGAACCGGTTAATCAGTTCAGTAATAATCATTTGACCGACGAACCATGCATGTTTTTGCAATATGCCGATTTGAATAAATTACATAGAAAAATGTATAAAAATAAATGCATACAGATATAAAAAATAGCTCAATCATTAATACCGATCATATTAAATTTACCGTGTAAGTGATATCTCATGTAACAAAAAAGATAACTACGATTACGATCGTATAACATATGAGCATGCGTGTGATATTGATGGAGAAACTATATTTAATAAGGATTTTCTAGATAAATTTATATAATACTAATTACCAAGTTAAATTGTGCATTAAGTTATACATTACACATCAACAACTATCTTACTACTATAATAAAAAGGTAATTAAGGCTAACACATATCATTTTTTATACTCATCTTATGAAACGTGTCATCTTGACCTTTAATCAAAAAAAATCTGCCCAAAAGAATTCAATCTATCATTTTTGTATTAATTTTTTAAATACACATTCTGTTTTCAAATATAATTTCATCCAAAATTAACGGGATATAAATTAAAACCCTTCCATTTTAAACTAAAAACATATATTTCTTCCGTTTACTCCTAACAAATTATATTGGTTAATTTTTAAAATTATATTCTTATCAAATCTTTATTTTTTAAAAGACAACATAAGTCATAATTCTAAAATAAATGTTTATTTTAAGATTGTATAGTGCTAGATGTGGCCAAAAAAACCGGTTCCACCGGAAAAACCGAAACCGGTTTGAGCTCAAACCGGTTCAAAACTGACCCAACCCACCGGTCCCCCCCCCCCCGGGTTTCCAAATTTCAAATTCAAACCGGTTTTAAACCGAACTGATTTTCAAATCGGTTTCAACCCGATTTTCAAACCGGTTTTCAACCTGGTTTTTAAACCGGTTACCGTTGGGTAACGGCTATATAGCCATTTGTACCATTTTTGACCGTTTTTTGTTGTTTTTTACCATTATACCACCATTAGTTTAGTATATATATGTATTTGATGTTTTGGTTGAATCACAACAACTTACAACACTCTCTACTCTCAGAAATCTCAAAAACGCTCTCATAAAATCTCTCAAATGGCTTCATCAAGTGCTCAATCATCCATTGGTTGTGAAGCGTCTTTAAACAACGTGGTGGTAGCAATCATTCCTACGAATATGAACCCCGAAGTATGGTGCAATTACGAGTTATGTCAAATGGCTAGCGGTCCAGACAAGGCTCGTTGCAAGTTTTGTCATAAATTTTTCAAAAAAGATACAAACACAACGTTGAAAAACCACATTTCAAATAAAAATTGTAAAGCGTTAAAAGGTGAACCTTCTCAAGGTCAAGCTTCGATGATAAACGAAGGAAATATTAGGCTTATAACGTTGATACGGTTAGGGAGCAAATGACGCAATTTGTAATTCAAGAAAGCTTGTCATTCAAACATTTTGACAACGAACGTTTGACTCGACTCATTCAACGAACTCTCCAACCACGTTACACCAATGTAAGTCGTGCTACTCTTTGAATAAATTGTTTTAAAAATGTGGAAAAAAGCTAAAAATGAATTAATATCTTATTTTGAAAATTTACAAACCGGTGTTAACTTAACTAGTGATGTTTGGTCGACACCTCACGGTTCACCGGACTCGTACATTTGTGTCACCGCCCATTGGGTTGAACCCGATTCATGGCAAATGATGAAACGTACGATTGCGTTTGAATTGTTTGATTATCCTCACACCGGCCAAAACATTTTTTATTTTATTGATAAAATTATTCACACGTATAAATTAGAAAACAAAATATTTTCTATATCTTTTGATAATGCGTCAAATAACATTCTTGCGATAGATCATTTAAAATTAAAATATAAACCAATGTGTGAGGGTGTGTTTTTTCATAGTCGATGTGTTGCGCGCATCATAAACTTAGCCGTTCAAGATGGTTTAAAAATGATTGAAACGGTTAAAGATTGTTTTAAAAGAATGTTACGTGATATTTTTAGTAATAACCAAATATATACTAAATATCGCAAGTTTTGTAAAGACGCAAATACCAAATGTTTAGGCCCGAATTGGAACGTACCAACACGATGAAATTCCACTTGTAAAATGTTTGAAAAAATTATTGAACAAAAATAAAGTTTAATAGCCTTTCATAATAGTTTGGTAAGTCGGGGAAAGACAAATTCTTATCATCCATCGGGTTGGGCCATTATTAAAAAAGTAACAAAAATGCTTCAAATTTTTAAAAACGCAACTACGTGTCTTTCTGGAGTTTATTACCCAACGAGTCCGTTAGTACTTCACCAAATTTATTTAATGACTTTAAAATTAAATGAAATGTCGTGTAGTGATTGCAGGATCGGTGTTTGTCACTTAAACACAATGTTTTTCTCTCAAACTCACCTAGAATCACACTCGGGTATGATAAGAATCAATAAGAGTTGATCACAATATAGAAAGTAACTAAGAACACGGAAAGATAATTTTCAAGATACTTTTATATATTGATTCTCAACTCAAATACAACTCTTACAAGCAGAAGATGATTATCTCCCTTGGTTACAATGAGTTTCAAAGAGAACCTATATATAATACTATCTACAGCCGGGTATACTTTGATACCAGCTGGGATCCTTTAGCTAAAGCCTATACTAGTTAAAGGTATCTCGGATAAAGTCTTATCTGAGATTTGGTAGTCAGGACATGTCCCTGACTTACCTTTTGTCACCAACTAAAGTTGGTAACATGTACTATCATGAAAGGTGAACAGTGGAATAAAGTATGGTCAATAACATGACTCTTTGGGAAGAAGCCATGTTGTATCAGAATTCTGCAGCGGAGTGTCAGAGACCATACTTGTGTCCACTGGTTATAGCAGTGTCTTCCGAAGGTTAAATGGCTTCGGAAGAGTAAGTACTTCCGAAGCCACTTTATACTTCGGAAGAGGCTGCTTCTTTCAAGACCTGGAGACTTCTTCTTTTCATCATACTTCAGAAGTGATCTTCACTTTAGTCTTCTAAGTCCTGAACTTCGAAAGTATGCATTTGTCTTCAAAAGTTGGTCTTTCCCTTTGTCTTCGGAAGAACTCTACAACCTTCGGAAGTTCCATGATAAGCTTCGGAAGCCTTTGCATGCAGCACCAAAATAACTTAAGTGATCTAGTTTTGGTTGCATTAGCCTTCTTCTTGATCCAACAAACTCCCCTAGGCTGATGTGTGACATCCGTCACCTTAAGGTCCGTCGAACGCATAGAAATATTTTAATTATTCTTCCTTTTCTTCATGAACTCCTGCTTTAAGGAATCATGTCTGCCTATTTTCCTTTGTGCCTGTACTTCCTCCGAGTACGTGTGTTAAGCATAAACCTTTTATAAATTTCATCACCATTACCCCAAATATATCATTTTTAATTTCAACATTTGTCATTAATAAAACCATTTTAGACTATCAAATGCCATTACACACGCTTTTAACCTTAATATAACGAACATTTTAATATCGTAATCAACCGAAACAAATTTTTGGGAAACTCGAGGGTTAAGTGCAGGGACTAAACTTGTAATTTTGCAAACTTGGACTGGGTATATAAACCCCATTCCCAGCCATTTATCCTCATCCTCATCTTCTTCACCTTTAACATTTTCTCCACTTTCTCTCTCGATTTAGCACCTAAAGCCGTCACGTTTGTTGCGTTTTCACTGCCAAATCTTGGGTATCATCGTGTATACTCGTTCCTAGCAGGTAGACAACCTTGTTCAACCCGTTTTTGGCTTGGTTTTACTGCTGTGTTTTCTAGGGTTTCGGGTGCTCGGGTTCATCCGAGCACATGAGGTCGTGTGGGTGCGTGTGAGGTCTTTCTGCTTGTGTTTCATGTTTGTGTATGTTTGTTGAGTGTTTCTGGAAGTCCTCGTGGTATAAAACTCGCTTTAGAGCAGCTCGGGGACTACTCAGCCCGACCACAGTCGCGATTCTGCAGTTCAGGTGACTGGGTCTGTCATGCGATTGAGTCGTGCGACTGAATCATGCGTCTAAGTCAATCGTGCGACTGAGTTGTGCGACTAGGCATGTCGTGCGACTGAGTCGTGCGACTGTGTGTTTGTATGCGATTGAGTCAATCGTGCGACTGAGTTGTGCGACTAGGCATGTCGTGCGAATGAGTCGTGCGACTGGGTGTTTGTATGCGATTGAGTCATGCGTATGAATGATTGTGTGCGATTGAGTCAGGTGACCGACTGAGTGTATGCGATTGTGCGTATTTCGCACGACTGGAGTCCAATCGCACGAATGAAGGTTCAATCGCACGAAAGTAGCTAATTTGCACGATTGAGGGTTGATTCGTGCGCATGGAGGTTGGGTCGTGCGAATTTGTGTGTTGTGTGGTGCGACTGAGTCCAATCGCACGAATGAAGGTTCAATCACACGAAAGTAGCTAATTCACACGATTGAAGGTTGATTCGTACGAATGGAACGTGGGTCGAGCGTCTGGTCCTGTTGTGTGTCTGATGATGAGTGTGAATTTCCCTTGAACGTCTGATGATGATAAGGCAACATCAGTAAAAGTGTCATTGCTTGACCCCAAAGATTAAAGTCAACGCTATCAACATGCACATACTATTTCAATCGAAATAAACCTAACATTTTACAATTACCGACAACCCATTTGAAACTACAAATACTTAACAAGTGTCATCTTTCATAACAATGAGATCTTTACAAGGATGTCATAAGCAATGACGACTACTCGTAGTACTCGGATCTACATAAGATCTGATACGTGTGTCCGCTTGTGTGTGTGTGCCACCCACGACCGAACCGATACAACCCGAACCGACCAAACATTACTATACGCTTTATACATGTCATTAATGCTTGACAATAACTGTCAATAGGTGTTTGACCGATCATTGCATTCAACTGTTGGAATCTCGACCTTTCATACTTACCACTTAACATGTGAGTTTCGTGGCCCCTTTTTATGCTTATACTATTTTACAAACATTTACAAACATAGGGGAAACGTATGCTCGCCTGTTTTCTATGCTGTACAACATACATACAATTTTCATACAAGGAATCAATGTGATACTGTGTTGCAAGTACTTATCTGATACATGCTTGGGTTTGCTGTGTGGTTCTATCTTTGCAACTATTTAATTCCAGTGTGGGAACCGACGGTTAGGTATTGGTAGTACTACTGGGTTGACACCCCCACCCCTGTTCGATGGTATACTAGTTGGTACCATCAGTGGCCAGGAACGGGCCCTTGGGTGAATATATGCCGACAATTTCTTTGTGTACGTCGCTAGGTTTGGTTGCAAAGCTCATGTCATGTGATTTTACTTGTGTATATAACTATATTCACGGTATTCCATATCATTTATTTTATACAGCATCAATTACTTATTTACCTTAAACCTGCGAACTCACCAATAATTTTGTTGACCATTTTGAGCATATCTTTTCAGGTGATCATGCTAGCTGAGGTTCTAGGTGTGCTGCCTTAGTGGAGACCCTAGGATGCATTTTTCGGGCCAAACTTACCTTTTTGAAAACAATTGTTGTGACTGTTTCAAACGACATTATACTTTGTAACTTGTTCCCGGGTTGTGGGAATTGCATACAATGTTATTACCTATGTTTATCTTATATCATGTTTATGCTTATGGCTATGTTGTCGTGAATACTGACTAAACACGACACAAGTCCCCTTGTTGTCGGGTGTCGTCATGACACGCATGTCATCATTATTATTATTGCATCTCTATCGCTTACCATGTGTTATGAAGATTCCCGTCTCGTCGCAACCCCGTGTTTCCGCTCTTAGCGGGGGTGTGACATGATGCTACCAAAACTTCACTTGTCTCGACTTCTCAAAGCTTTCAGCACCAAGGAGAGTAAGTATTTGTCTGTCTCCTTGTTCTTCCTGATGTGGTGCTGAGAAGCTTGTACAGATCCTTGGTAGACGGGAAATCCAGTCTGTTACCTTGGATAACATGTACCCTTTGTTGTTGCCCTCTGAAAAGAGTTAGTTGATGGGAACTGTAATCATATTCCCATCAAACTATAGGTTCCGATTCAGGACCTTCCACCATCTGTAGAAAGGCAGCACCTTTGGTGGGAGATCTTTTCTTGTCTTCCTGTCTTCTCAACTTCAACTCTTCTTCAATCTTTGCCTTTGCAGTTAACTCAGCTAAATGAAGACTGCTGAGATAATTTCTGACGAGTGCAGCAGTTTCAGAGTTGGAGGGGTTGGAGAATGGCTTCTCTGCTAACTCAACAATGTCAAATCTGCTGGAGTGTAACAGAGAGGTTGCATTGAGTCTGTTGATTTCACCATTCTCTCTTTCCACAACAAAGTTGTGAGAAGGTTCATCGAACCTCCACTGGATTATCTTCCTTCTAGGCACAAGAGACTAACTAGGAATCTTGTCCTCTTTTCTTGTATCCAGCAGAGTCGCCAGTTTCCTTCTGAGCTTATTTTCTTCCTTATTTAAAGAGTCTGAATTGAGGCCCAAAAGTCTTGCAGCCTGTTCCAAAGTTCCTCTAGGCAAATCAAGGAATTTGTCTCTTGTGAGGGAACTTGAAGATCCGTCTGCATAGGTGATGTCAACAGAGTCTTCTACACAATATACTTCGCTCAAAGTAGTGCACTTAGTGAGCTTCGTCTTGATTGCCTTAAACTCCTCAAGGGAGAGATGTTGAGAAGGCTGAAGGGATGGTTTGGTTGGTGATAGGGTAGGCTTAGGTTCAGAGGTTCTGGCTAGTGTTTTGGGTTGGATAATGGAAAGTTTAGGTGGTTGAGGTGAGATAGTAGTTGTGGGTAGTGATGTGGGTTCAGGGGTGAAAGGTTCAGGTTTAATGGTAAATGGTGAGGGTGAAGGTTCAGGTTGTGGTTGGGTAGAAGCAGTGAGGGTCATCCCTTTTTCCCTTCTATACATCTCTTTCCTTTTCCCCAACCGGATGTCAGCCTTAATTTCACTGACAATCCGTTGGAGTGTCCTTTCAGATATAGGACCCACCTGCCTACCAGAGAAGCCATGAGCCCGAAGATAGTCCTTCATCCAGGTTTTCTCAGTGAGCTTCTTGGAGGCAGTGACCCTAGCCTCTTCTTCTTTCTTCTTCTTTTCTCTGGCCTTTTCTTTTACAGCCTTCTTCCTTTCTTTCTCCATTTGATCCTGCTCTTTGTTGTAGAGTCAGAGGATCGTATCATCATTGTGTGGAGAGAGTTCTTGAAGATCAAGCCTCTAGAGAGTAGGAAGTTTATCCTGTCTCTCCTCAGCTGCAATTCAACCTCCTTTTGTTTCTCTTCCTCTATCTCCAAGGCCAACCTGGCTTCTTCTTCAAGTCTCGGCCTGGTTGCCTTCTCCAGATCCACCAACTCCTCTAATGGTAGCAGGAGTGTTTCTTCATTGGCACCTCCCATTTCAATGAGCTGGTCAATGATCTGCTCTCTTCTTTAATTTATGACAACCTTCTGATTGGAAGCAGCTGCTTTTGTACTGGCAGCTAGCAACTTCTCAGTCTGAAGTCTTCCTTTCTTCTTAAGTTTCTCAATCTTCTCCTCTTCCTGAAGCTCTTCCACAGTCATCTTCCTTTTTCCTTTGTCTTTTGAAGATCCTGACTGTGGTGGTTCTTGGAGAGAGGTTTATGATTGTGAGAGAGTTAGAGATGGTGTCTGAGATGGAGGTGCAATGGAAAGTCCTCACTGCTCACCTCAGATGCCATTTCCAGGATAACATCTGTGATGATCAGTTCCTCGGACATTTTGAACAGTCCTTCCGCAGCTTCCATTTCAGCTTCGGAAGATTCAGCTTGTTCTTCCGAGGCTTTAACTTCAACTTCGGAAGTTAAAGAAGATGCCGATTCTATCCCAACTGTTTCAGTTGTTGGGCCATCAGTTCCCATTTCCCCTTCGAATTGAATCTTAGGTTCCATGAGGACCTTAGGTTGACCAACTTCTTCTACAATAGTAGAAGGTGCAGTCAGCCTTTGAAGCTCTTGTAGCATCATTGCTTGGCTACTCAAAGGAAGATATTAACAGAAACTTGGTGAAGATTCTGTAGAGATCATTGAGCATCCTTGGATCAATATGAAGAGTGACTTGAGATGTTTCAGGCGCAGAGATGATGGGAGAAGAAGATGTTGAAGTTGAAAGTCGGCTCTGTGGTTCCTCATGTGTTTGTCTTTGAACATTCTCTCCCTTTTTGGTAGCATCATCTTGAGAGCTAGATGAGCTGGAGGAGGAAGTCAGTGAGACCTGAATAGGTACATGCCTATAGCATCTTGTATTTTTAGGTTAAATTTAAAGTTAACCTTGTTAAATTTGTTTAAGGACCATGTTTGCCTAATATGAAACTTATGGGGTTCTTATGCATAACGCTTTAATTTGTCTTTAATTTACTTAACTTAAAGGTTGTTAATGTTAATTAATAAGTAACAAACATAATAAAGATTTTTAATAATAACTTTAACAAGAAAAGATAGTAAATGATATAATAATAATAATCCTAAAAATAATAGTAAAAGCTAATAATGATAACATTAGTAATAAGCATAATAAATATATTAATAATAATATGTCTACTAATGATAAAAATAATAATAATGGCTATAATAGTAATAATAAAAATAATCATAATCATAGTAAAATTAATAATTTTAGAATCTATTAAACTTAAAAAGGGTTTTAAAAGAAGGTTAGGGGGCTTATTGTCACTTTTAAAACTTAGAAGAATGTTTTAAACATAAAATGTTAACCATAAAACCACAGGGACTAAAGGTGTCAAAACCAAAACCCAATTTCCCCCTCCACTCTTTCACCCGTATTTTCGGCGGGACTATTCCGGCCACCGCCGGCGACCCTTCGGCGAGCCAAACACCCAAAAATCAATCGCTTTTAACACCCAAAACCGTTCCAAATCGATTCCTTCGCCTATTTCGAACTTGAATGCATCAATTAACTGTCTTTAATCATCGGTTATGGGCGTAATCAAATGAGAAACCGAAATAATTAAACCACCGAACCGTTGGACCATTCAACCGTAATAATCATTCGATTAACTGAACCTAAACGACTACCTAACTACACCTAATCGTTCTCAACTCTCGATTACACATGAAACACACACAAATCGGCATAATCAAAGTTCTCTGAACCGCGACCTGTGCACACTCGAACACCATCAACAGGGCCTCAATACCTGAAATTGATAAGGGGTTTTTAGTGCTAGTGAACATTAGAAGCTATCCACGAGTTTAATTGGGTTACCATCGGCAATTACGCATCAATCGTGCACCTGCGGCCGCGTTTTGCTCTCGGTCGATCTTGATAACATCTCGAACAAAAAACGGTAATTGATCACGTCAAACCACTCATCTATACACGGGGATTAAAACCCCCATGATTCCAGTTGTTTACAAAACCGAATAGAACTTTGATTTCGATCAAGAACAATCTAGGGTTCATATGGTTTTGGGGATTCATTGAGATTGTGTTTTTAAAAATTAAAACTCACGTTTTGTCAGGCTTAGGCGCCCCAGCCTAATGGTAAATTGTGCCCATGCGATTCCAGAGGTCCCGGGTTCGACCCCGGGCAACCTCCCATTTTTTTTCTTTTTCTTTTTTGAGGCTTTTAGCCTTCAACAATAATTTTAAATATTTTTTAAAATTATAAAAAGACATTTTATAAAAGCTGATAATTTTAAAATGTTTCTAAATATTTTCTGGAAATTTATTTCCTTAAAAGAAATACTTTTTATACCTTTGTCGTATATTTTAAATAATAATAATAATAATAATAATAAGTTTGTTTTATAAAAACTATACTTTCACTAATACCTTGTTCCACAAATATGATTATTCCGAACGTCGCTTTTAAACTATCGTTTAAAATGTGTTGTTAGACTTTATTTAACCTATATATATATATGTATACAAAATTATTATAGGAGTTATAATTTTATATAACTTTATATAAAATATAATAACTTTTTTCAATATTAATAATTAAAATTGTTTTCCATTTTGTTGACATAGCTATTCGGCAATCCCTAAATTCCACTTAGAACCCTAGTCCCCGTTAACTCATTAAACTTGATATAATTAAACTTAAAAATCTTATAAATATATATATTATAGGTACATCGTGAAGGGCTACGTTGAATCGACACTTGTTATTATTCCTTATTAATCATCCAATTTATACTTATTGATCAGGTGAGTATTTCCATACCCCTTTTTGTTTATTTTCACACTTTGGGGTGAAACATGTTAACTTATTATTATTGCACTTGTAAACTTATTTAAGACTTGTAATCTTTATGACAATTCATCATGCAAAGTTATGGTTAGTTGAACTTTTGTGGTTACCATGTTATGGCGTTATATGTACAATCATTAACTATTGCTAGCCCAGCGGAGTCATAGATCTATGGGCAAGACAAGCCTACTTTGGTTGATCCAAGTACACTTAGCTGATCGTATAATCTTGTAAACGTTGAGACTTGTAAAACTTTATCGAGGTTTGATTGTTGCATTGTTCATAACATCCCCAGTCACTTTTATTCACTAACTTATGACTTGAATTACCATCTTTTATATAATCTATGTATTAAAACTATGGAATGCTCACCAACATTGTTGTTGACCCTTTTTATTTTTAACATGTTTCAAGAAACACCCAAGTTTGATTTCTACACATTGAAGCTTACACATCTAGGAATGGACCTAGATAAATAAGTGAGTTAAAATGACTTGTTATCTTTTATGTTATGTTTGTATTTCTTTGATACTTAAGCATGTAATGATACAATTGAATTTTATGATTAATTTATATTTGGGTTATTAATAGCGTTATGTGGTTGTGAACGATCTTAACTCTCACTCCTCGACGTTTCCGCCGTCAAGGTTGGGGTGTGACAATGCCTAACAGACCTCTCTGTTTGTTTCTCAGCTAGTTGAGCCTTGAGATTGTGAGTGTCAAGTTGCTGAGTGACAGACCTTGCCTCTAAAGTCCTAACTAGAGATTCCAAGTTTGAGACTTTAGAAAGAAGATCTTGAATGAGGAGTTGCATGCTTCCCTCGTCTTCTTTCGAAGAATCACGGGGAGATGAGGTAACATACCTAGTATGTTCAGCCTCACCACCAGATATGGTTTCTTGGCACCCTGGTTTCCCATGCTCAATGATGTCTCTTTCAGAGTCATCAAAGGGCTTGGTTGCCGTAGATTCAGTCTGAGAAATGTTACCACTGTCCACAAGGTCCATTGAAGCACCTTCTGTAGTGGCAGTTGAATCTACATGAGTCCCCTCCACATCAGTGGGACTCACCTCAGTTATTGGTTGTTGATGGGGGCTAGAGATAAGGGATTTCTTCGGGCTCTGTTGGTCTTGAAATGGGTATTGTAGATCTACTTCATTGCCATGGAGAGATGTTATCTCTTTATCAGTTTTAAACAGAAGGTCAGTGAAAGATAGGGAGATTAATCCTACTGACCAGGGACTTTGGTCAATGTCTACAGACATTGAGCCTCTGGTGGGGCTGTCCCTTGTTGGCATCTCAGAAGAGTGTAAATACTCATTCTGAGGGCTACTGGTTTGGGTGTCGGGCTCATGGGTTTGAGACTAAGGAGACTCAAAATCCAAATTGAGGTCAAAAGAGAAGGATGGAGAGACCTCTAATTGAGTGGGGCCCATGTTTCCACTCTAGTCTTTTTGGATTGAACAGGAGGGGCTTGTTCAATCAGAGTACATTGAACAAGGGTTCGTTTGGGCGTCTTTGATAAGTGATGGTGATGGGTGGAGAAGGTAGTGTTTGCATTGAGGTGGAGGTTGCTAGTGTGGGTTCATCACCTGTGGGGTGAACAGGGATGTCACCAAGAGCTATGCGCTCAATCATACCTGGAAGCATAGTGGTGTACCTTCCAGTGAAGTTGGTGGATACCTTCTTCAATGTCTTGAAGATGGTAGGCCGTATGTGGGGAACAATCAGAACAGCTGCACAGACAAGCATGCTCTGGTTCAACTCATAGTTGATTATGTGTTGAAAGAATCTAGAATACATGAAGAATGTCTCCCTTTGCAGATTCCCTATCAGATTTGAGAACATAAATCGTGAGTAATTGAAGCGCAGGCCTCTCACCAGTCCATGAACTAAGCATCCTATTTCATAAGGGATTTGATCCCATCCTCCGGATTTGTTGGACAAGCAATGAAGAACAACATACAGGAGGAACTTCCAATTGTAGGAGAAGTTGAACTTGTAAACAGTCGACCTGTTGATGTCTCCACCATATCCCATTAGGATATAAGTGCTATCCAAATCTTCCTTTAGGAATTCAGTAGGAGCTCCTTCATCGTGAAGCTCAAGGTGCTCCCTGATGAGTTGTTCAGTGATAATCAACTCCTGTCCACAGATGCTGGACCGTAGTACATGAATCCCATTTAGGGTTTCGACCTGACCATTTTCCTAAAATTCTGCCATTTGGTTGGAGTAAACAGTGGAGTTAACGATAAGGACAGTGTAGTAGGTTGATTGGGTGAGAAAGAAGATGATTTCAGAGAAGTCAGCATCTCTTGAAGAATCAAGAAGTGCGACTTGGTTGTGTTGAGGGTTGAGTGCCATTTGGAAAGATGAATGCGGATGATTTGAGCTGGGGTAAAGTTGGAGAGGAGAAATTTCTAGGGCGGTAAAATTTGCAAGTAAGAAAATGAAATTGAGTAGTCAATATTATTTAAAAGATTGTGGAATGGCGGTAATTGGGGTTAGGATAAGGTGATGTGATGGTTTAGTGGATGAAATGACAGTGGCGGTAAGGTTAAAATCAGTTAAATAATCCAACATCATTAATAAAATCTTTACTTTTTACAGTGTGGGGCCCAAGAAATTTACGTTACATAGTGAAATCTCTCTTCCGAGTGTAAAACATTTCCGAAGTTAACTTGTCTTCCGAAGGCAAATCTTATTTCCGAAGTTAACTTGTCTTCCGAAGGCAAATCTTACTTCCGAAGCCAAAACTTTGGTTCCGAAGGTTAGAGTTGCTTCCGAATAGAGAATTTGTAAGTTTCGAAAGTAGATCTGATATACAATCAATCACTTCTTTCGAGGCTAAAGTTTCTTCAGAGAAGAAAGCTATCCTTTGAGAAATTTTGCTTTGGAAGATATGAGAATGTCTTCTGAAGGTTAATTTCTCTTCGGAAGGAATTTACACTTAGAGAATTTCAGATAGAATTTCTTGTAATATGGCTTAAATTGTATTGACACAAGACTTACATATTAAAAAGGTTTTCAAAAGAGATCAAATTAATCAATGTTTATCATCCCAGTAGCGGTTATGAGATACTTGAATCTTTGTTCATCAAAAGCTTTGGTGAATAGATCAGCATATTATTCATTTGAATCAACTTTGATTAACTTGATTAGATTTTTCTTATGAATATCTCTAATGAAATGATACCTGATGTCAATATGCTTTGTTTTGGAGTGCTTCACCGGATTTTCAGTAATGGAGATAACACTGTTGTTGTCAATATGGATAGGAGTACTCATAAAATTAAATCCATAGTCTAACATCTGATTTTGAATCCATAGCAGTTGAGCACAGCAACTAGCAACAACAATGTATTCAGTTTCAGCAGTTGATGTAGAGACACATGATTGTTTCTTGCATTGCCATGAGACGATCCTTCCACCAAGAAATTGACATCCTCCTGATGTTGATTTCATGTCAACATTGCAGCCGCCATAGTCACTGTCAGAGTAACCATAAAGATTGAAATTCTTGTTTCTGGGATACCAGAGACCTAGTTTAGGTGCTCCTTTGAGGTATCTGAGAATTCTCTTAACAGCAGCTAGGTGAGACACCTTTGGAGCAGCCTGATATCATGGTTGTTAGATACATCAGAGAACCAATAATTGCCCTATACTGATGTTGATCAGTATCCTCCCCCTCAAGATCAGGACAAAGATTATGGTTTCTGGGTATGGATGTCTTGGCAGGCTTGCAATCCTTCATCTCAAATCTTTCTAAGATTTCAGAGACATATTTAGATTGATTAGTGAAGAACCCTTCCTTCGGTTGCTTTACCTGAATTCCAAGGAAAAAGTCCATTTTTCCCATGGAGCTCATCTCAAACTTTTTCTTCATAATGCTCTCAAAGTCCTTGCACATTTGGTCATTTGAGGAACCAAATATGATGTCATCAACATAGACTTGTACAAGCAAAATGTCCTTTCTAGATTTTCTGATAAAGAGAGTCTTATCAATGGTACCTCTAGTGTAGCCATTCTTCAGAAGAAACTGAGACAAAGTCTCATACCACAGCCTAGGTGCTTGGTGCAGCCCATATAGAGCTTTATCCAATTTGCACACATAGTTGGGGTGCTGTGGATCTTCAAATCCTGGAGGTTGGCATACATAGACTTCCCTATCTATATCCCCATATAGAAATGCACACTTGACATCAAGTTGGTATACTGTGAAGTCCTTGGATGCAGCATAAGCGAGGAAGATCCTAACTGCCTCAAGTCTTGCAACTGGTGCAAAGACATCAATATAATCTATTCCTTCCTCTTGAGTGTATCCTTGAACTACAAGTCTTGCCTTATTCTTGATGATCAAGCCTCTATCATCTCTCTTGTTTCTGAAAACCCATTTGGTGCCTATAGGTACTTGACCAGATGGTAGCGGACATAGGTTCCATACCTTCTGTCTCTTGAATTGAAGCAGCTCCTCTTGCATCGATTCAAGCCAGCTACTATCTTTCAAGGCATCTTCTACCTTCTTGGGTTCTATCTGAGATAGAAAGCATGAGGACAAGCAGACATTCCCTTGATGAGTCTGTCCTCTTGTTCTCACACCCTCAGAGACATTCCTTATGATGTTCTCAGTTGGATGAGTGTTGTGAATCCTAAGATGAGGAATCACTTCCAGATGCAGAGATAGATCCAAGTTAGACATATTCTGCTCAGGAACTGGAACACTCTGTCCAGCTGCTGTTTCAAAGTCATTCAATGAGGACTGATTGAATGAATGAGAAATATCATCAATAGTTAGCTGTGAAGTAGTATTAACAGTTGTTTGTTTCTTCAAAATACTACCTCCTTCTGCCTAGTGTTGTGGTGGATCATCTGATGAGTGTTGAGGCTCAGTAGGTGATTCACTTGTTGAGGCTTCACTATTCCTTGATATAGTTAAACTATCGGATCTGTGAATAATGGAAGCTTGATGTATTGCAACACTTGGAGAATTTGGTCTAGGCCTGGGAAGCTCAAACAGTTGATCATTAGCAGCAACATCAGCATCAATTTGAGCACCTATCCCAACTGAAACATTCTCACAAGAGGGTTTAGAATAGTTTGGAAACAACTCTAAATCAAAGACGTGATCAGGTCCATTCCCCCTAACACAAGTAGTGTGCTCATTAACAACTATATTGGATGACTCCTCAAATTGTTGATTCTTAATGTTGTATACTCTATAAGCTTTGGAGCTAGAATAATATCCAACAAAGATAGCATCATCCGACTTTTCAGCAAATTTTTCTAAATTGTCCATTGTGTTAAGTATGATAAACCTGCTGCCAAAAGACCTTAGAAAGCCAATGAATAGTGGCCTCTTGTTCCATAGCTCATAAGGGGTTTTTCCATGTGGCTTAACTACAAGAACTCTGTAATAGCACATAGCATGCAGTGCTGACTGCCTCTGCCCAGAATGTTAGAGGTAGCTTTGAATCAGCTAACATAGTTCGAGCAGTCTCAATAAGTGTCATATTCCTCCTCTCAGCAACACCGTTTTGTTGAGGAGTTCTGGGAGCAATATATTGTCTGACAATCCCTTTTGAGTTACAGAATGAGTCAAGAACAAAGTTCTTAAACTCAGTCCCTTGATCACATCTAATTATTTTAACCTTGTGATCAATTTGATTTTCTATTTTAAGAATAAAAGATTATAATGTTTCAACAGTTTCATCTTTAGTTCTTAAAAAGAATACCCATGTAAATCTTGTAAAATCATCAACTATCACAAGGCAATATGATTTTCTTCCAATGCTCATTATACTTGTGGGACCAAAAAGATCCATGTGCAATAAGTGCAATGGAGTAGTGATAGAGCTAACACATTTGGATTTATGAGATGTCTTGTGTTGTTTCCTTTTCAGGCATGCAACACAGTTGTCTTTGCAAAAAACTCCTTTTTAGGCAAACCATGTACCAAGTTATTTTTAGCCAATTTATTCATTGTCTTAAAATTTACATGACACATACGTTTATGCCACTGTGTTGACTCATTACTATCGGCTTTGGAAAGAAAGCAAGATACTTCACCATTGGGGAAGCATTATTCATATCAAGCTTGTATATATCCCCTTTCCTGGGAGATCTAAGAAGCACCAATTTCGAAGGAATTGTCATCCCTGGTTTGAGGATAATGCACTCATATTCTGTGAATAGCATTTGATGCTTTTGATCATAGAATTGAGAAACACTTAATAGATTGTGTTCAAGCTGTTTGACAAAATGGACTTTGTCAACTTTTAACTTACCATTGGATATACTCCATCTGCCAGAAGTATATCCTCCGGCCTCACCTCCAAATTGGACAGGACCTCCATCATAGTTCTGAAACTGTTGAAGTAGAGATCTGTTCCCTGTAATGTGCCTGGAGCATCCACTATCTACAATCCATACATTGTTGTTCTTGTCAAATGGATGTTCCTGCACAAAAGATGAGATTTCAGTTTTGTTTGGAAACCCAAGCCTTGCTGGTCTTGGGTTCTTCCAAGGATAATGACATGAGTGAACCAAATGATATGCATGGGGGTTCAACAGAGGTCCTTGAAGAAGAGGTTTGGGCTGCAGCATCTTCCTTGATCTTCCAGTCCACCCTTTGGCTGATCTTGGAGGATGAGCTTGTTGAAGCTTTTGCAGCATGGTCTTCTTCCGAAGCTTCTTTCTTTTCGGAAGAAGTCCTCACCACCTTTTCTTCCGAAGCAGTCTTTTTCTAGGATGGTTTCAAGGGAGCTTTCATGATCTTCCGAACCTTAGTAGCTTTTGCTTCTGAAGTCATTTTCCCTTCGGAAGAAGGAGTTTCTTCCGAACGCAACTTGGCTTTGGAAACTAGCTTTCCCTTCTTCAACACTTGAACCGTATGGAATGGTCCAAATGTGAAACCTTCCCTGAATCCTTCTTTTCTAACATTATTTGCATAATGTGTGCTTGCAGGATTGTAGTAACAATATTTTGCCATGTGATTTTGCAAGCCACACATGATGCATGCAATGTTAGTATTTTGGGAAAGTGAGGGTTGCTTTTTCTTGGTTTTCCTTTCTTTGTTAGCAACTTTTCCCTTTAAATTCTGATCCTTTGGTAGGACAGGAATGCTGGTATTACATTCCTTTCCTGAAGCAGAAGTACCTAACACTTGGAATCCAGAAGAGATAAAGACACCCTTCTACTTGGGGTCAAATTTTAGTTTGGATTCAGCCACTTTCTTAGCAGTTTTCCTAGCAGCTTTAGCTCTGCTTCTTCTGGCTTTAGTGGTTAGGATTTGATCATCACAGGAGGTGATGGGTACATTTACCTGTTCCTTCCCTGTGGTGGCCACTATTGGTGCCTCATCCTTCAACTCTGGAAATAAAGGGTCAGTAGTTGGAATCTCTTGCTCTTCAGTACCACATCTAGGCTGTCTAATAGACTCATAGGAATGTGGTGGAGCAATTTCATTGGTTTCCAACCCTCCTTTGTTCTGATAACAGAGTTTGGAATGGGAGGATGATGCAAGAATAGCTTGGAAGTTCTGCTCAGAGATAGCATGCCTCAGCAGTGACAAGTTGGGCTTAAGCCTCAGACAATTTGGATATCAGATCCTTGATTTGAGTCTTGTAGTTGGTGTGTTCATGTTTCAAAAGAGATACAGTTTTCTCCAACTCATCAATTTTCTTTTGATAGTCAGATTCAGCTCTTTTAAAATCAGATTTACAATATTTAAAGACTTAATGTCAGATCTGATTTCCATATTGTAATCCTGATAGAGTTTAACTTTAGCTATACAGGCTGGAGTGCAGAGATGTTCATATACCTGGGCATCATCTGTTCCAGCCATGAGAGCTTGAGCAGGAGTCACATCCTGTACCATGAAGCTCCAGTCAACTTCTTGAGCCATTGCGACTGTTTCAGTTGACTTCTCAGTGGGCTTTGAGGTTGAGGGATGTGTGAAGGCCTGTGGGGTTCCCGGATTGGTCTTCAGAGCTTGCATTCCCTTGCGAAATGACCCAGTTGGTTACAGTTGTAACACTTTGCCTTGGTCTTGTCAAACCCGAACTTGCTGGTAGTTGGGTTTTGAGGGAAATGCCTTCCAATTCTCTTAAAGAACTTCTTTGCTCTGTAAGTTAAGAGAGCCATCTGCTGGACAATGTCCACGTACTCTACATCATCTGGGCTAAAACATTCAAGATCATCAAAGCAATATTGAAAATCTCCTGCGTGTCCACCTCCTGAAACATAATCACAACTTTCCTGGAAGGAATTGTGTTGAGCCTGTTGAGACCTTGGAGTCTCAGGATAAGTGATGTAAGGACCAAAAGAGCAGGATGGCTGCTGATATGTCAGGTAATGCTGAGGTTGTGGGGTTAATGAGCCTTCAGCAACCATTAAAGCGTTGCTAGCAGGAAGGCTCATGGGTCTGCTTGTTTGGTGGCCCTTCTTACTCTCCATCTCTAGACGATATCCATCAAGCATGCCGTAAAGCTCAGTCATGGAAAGAGTGTTCAAGTTTTCTGTTCTCTTGATAGAGACACAGTAGAATGTCCACTCATTTGGAAGAGCACTCATGAACTTTCTGGTGAGATCTCTAAGTTCAGGAGTGATCTTTACAGACTGAAGGGAAGAGATAAGATCCATGTACCTAAAGTATTGCTGGCTGAGGGTCTCTCCAGCAATATGAGTGAAGTTCTCGAACTGCTGCTTCAGTGAGTCCTTCTTTGAGTCGTTGGAGTTGGAGTACATCTGGGCAAGTGCATCATACAATTCTTTGGCAGTCTTGCAATGCTCGAACCCCACCATGATTGAGTTCGGTATTGCAGTTATGAGAATTGTCATAGCATTGCTGTCGATGTCTATCTTCTTCCTGTCTTCATCAGAATAGTCCTCAACAACTTTCTCTATCATGGCACCATTTCCACCAGGTGAAGCCACCTTTGGCTTGTACGGTCCATTGACAATAGAGTTCCACATTTTGCTGTCTTGGTATCTAATGAAGCCTTCCATTCTTCTACTCCAAGACCTGAAGTTTTCAGGAGTAATGATGGGAGCTTTTGTCATTGTTCCCATCTCTACCTCGGATTTGTTAAGGGCCATTTGAGTGAGTGGGTGGTAGGGAGGAGTGAAAAACAGGTTGATTTGGATGGTTAGATCACCCAATCAAGAGCTTGAGAAGCTCTGATACCAATTGCAGGATCGGTGTTTGTCACTTAAACACAATGTTTTTCTCTCAAACTCACCTAGACTCACACTCGGGTATGATAAGAATCAATAAGAGCTGATCACAATATAGAAAGTAACTAAGAACACAGAAAGATAATTTTCAAGATACTTTTATATATTGATTCTTAACTCAAATACAAGACTCTTACAAGTAGAAGATGATTATCTCCCTTGGTTACAATGAGTTTCAAAAAGAACCTATATATAATACTATCTACAACCGGATATACTTTGATACTAGCTGGGATCCTTTAGCTAAAGCCTATACTACAAGACTATAGTTTAAGGTATCTCGGATAAAGTCTTATCTGAGATTTGGTAGTCAGGACATATCCCTGAATTACCTTTTGTCACTAACTAACATTGGTAACATGTACTATCATGACAGGTAAACAATGGAATAAAGTATGGTCAACAACATGACTCTTTGGGAAGAAGCTATGTTGTATCAGAAGTCTGCAGCGGAGTGTCGGAGACCATACTTGTGTCCACTGGTTATAGCAGTGTCTTCCGAAGGTTAAATGGCTTCGGAAGAGTAAGTACTTCCGAAGCCACTTTATACTTCGGAAGAGGCTGCTTCTTCCAAAGCTTGAAGACTTCTTCTTTTCATCACACTTCGGAAGTGATCGTCACTTTAGTCTTCTAAGTCTTGAACTTCGGAAGTATGTATTTGTCTTCGGAAGTAGAGTTCTGTCTTCGGAAGTTGGTCTTTCCCTTTGTCTTCGGAAGAACTCTACAACCTTCGGAAGTTCCATGATAAGCTTCGGAAGCCTTTGCATGCAGCACCAAAATAACTTAAGTGATCTAGTTTTGATTGCATTAGCCTTCTTTTTGATCCAACAGTGATAGACCTTATTCCGATATGATACCCCTAATGAAATAAAAACTTATAACATATTTTTAAAGAAATGCATCCCGTTATTACATGTGCCGTTGCTTTAAACCCTTGTTTAAATTCATCGGGGGTTGAAACTCTATTTGATAAAATCACTTTTAACTTGGATTTAGAAGTTGGTAACCCAATGTATAGTACAACTTCAAAAGCTACTTTTAACAATCAATTAGAATAAATGTATGATGTTTATTTATTAAAATAAGGGGAAACATCACAAATCCATGACGCTTTAAGGCATGCGGCATGCGGCAACGCCGAAAGTTCAAATGATCCAATGTTTGATTTATATAATACTTTAAGGGACGATTGTAATAAACATCAACGTGGTAACACTCCGAGTAGTGAACTCGGGTGGTATGGTCTTACAAACTTTTTATCGACCATGACTCCATAAGATTTTTGAAATTTTGACTTGTTGGCTTGGTGGAAAGGTAAGGAAGATCAATTTCCCATCCTATCCACCATGGCCCGAGATTTACTAACCGTTCAATCTTTCACGGTAGCTTCGGAATCTGCTTTTTCTGTTAGTGGCAGGGTTATATCAATAAGACGAACTCGATTCACTTCACAAGCGGTTGAAATGTCAATTTGCTTGAAATATTATTTGGATGTCGCGGAAAGAATACAAGACAAACGTTCACTTGAAGAAATAACAGGAATACGATGCAGAATTATACGAGGACGAGGTAGAGAGAGGATTGACACAAGGAATAACTGATGATGAAGCGACATATGATGACTACCTTCGTAACAGTTCCGGTTCTGGTGGCGAGGAATAAACGTACAAATATAATACGGACGAACGAAGAAACGACTATGCTAAATGTTTTGTTTTTAACAATTTTATAAACGTTTTATATACTTTATCCTTGTATGTTTTTTAAATTTTATAAATGTTTTATATACTTTACTTGTGTTTATAATTGTATTTA
This sequence comes from Flaveria trinervia, assembly GCA_025506515.1. Classification (NCBI taxonomy): domain Eukaryota; kingdom Viridiplantae; phylum Streptophyta; class Magnoliopsida; order Asterales; family Asteraceae; genus Flaveria; species Flaveria trinervia. The sequence continues at coordinate 2,974,202 of CM046456.1, read as the reverse complement.
TATGTTTATAAATGTTTTAAATTGTGGTAATGTTTTAATTTGTTTAAAAGTTTTAAATGTTTATATATGTTATAAATTGTTTAAATATTTTAAATGTTTATATATGTTTAATTTGTTTAAATGTTTATATATGTTTATAAATGTTATAAATTGTTAAAATGTTTTAATTTGCTTAAATGTTTTAAATGTTTATAAATGTTATAAATTGTTTAAATGTTTTAATTTGTTTAAATGTTTTAAATGTTTTAAATGTTATAAATTGTTTAAATATTTTAATTGTTTAAATGTTTTAAATGTTTATATATGTTTATAAATGTTATAAATTGTTTAAATTATATAAATTGTTTTATGTTTAAATGTTTTAATAAAAATTTTAAAATTTTCTTGAATATAAAAAAATCCAAATTAAAAAAAAAACACCGGTTTGGGCCGAATCAGTTTCCAAACCGACTCGAACGGGTTTCCAAAACGACCCAAACCGGTTTGATAGGGTTGGGATTTTTGGGTTTGGAACCGGTTCTAACCCGAACCGGTTTGATAGGGTTGGGATTTTTGAGTTTGGAACCGGTTCCAACCCGAACCGGTTTGGGGCCAAACCGGTTTTGACCAAGTTTGACCAAACCGGTTTCGGTTTGGACCCCGAACCGGTTTGGCCCCCAACCCGATTTGTACACCACTATATAGTGCCACTTGAAGGCACCAATTATAATGTTTTATATGTTTTTATAGAAACCACTATTAGTAAAAACAAAAAATTACATTTAGAAATTAAAATAATTTACTATTAAAAAGGTATCTAAATTAGACATTAATGTTTTCAATTGTCTTTTATTTCATTACCATCATTTTTCTTTTTTTATTTGTTATTATCAATGAAATCATTATTTTTCAAAATTTAAAGTATTTTAAATAATCTTTGACACGTGTTCTTATTTCATTAGAAGTATTTTATTTTAAAAGTGGTTTATTTAATTAATTAGATATTTTTTGTTTTCTTTTTCTCCATTTTTATTATATTATTTTTATCTAGGTAGAACTAATAATTTATTTATTCAAGTAAAACGAATAATTTATTTATTAAACTCGTGTAACAAATTTATAAATATAGTTGCAAACTACACTCACACATGATGGTTTGGCCACTTCTCAACTATTCACTAGTATTCTTTTTTTTATTATTAACTTTAGTATATATTATTCATCATTTGTCTTTTGTTTAATCGGTAATATTTTTATTTTAACCCAATACTTTTATATCTTTATAACTCATTCTTAACATTTTCTTACTTTCAACTTTGGTTCTCGTACTTTTCATGTTTTACAAATTTTTCGTTTTACATTTCGATCTGAATTTTGCGAGCTAACACGTCATAGTGTGCGTGTGTAGTTCAACATTATATACTTATATTTTTACCATTTAATGGTTTCGCCGCAATACACTAGTCCTAAAATCAACATACTTGTTGTTTTACTTGTCGTCTGCATGGTTCAAAACGCTTTGACGTATTCTTTCCTATTTATTAATTTTATTGTTTTTATTTTTTTAATACATGATTTTTTGGTGTCTGTGGTCACTTGTAATTGCACCATTAATGCTACTGGACATACTTTTACACCTACCACTATAACACAAAGGGTTTAATACTAGTAACATTTATTTTTAGACATAAACATATAGTATAACAAAAACGTTTGAACTACAAACCTCAGGTAAAAACTATTTCACAAACAAAACTTAATTGGCGTTTAACTAAACGACATGTGCGACAATCTTCTGTATCTTAGAGCTAATATTGAAACCTGCTAGGCAAATTCTCGTGTAATACACGGATTGAATAAATAAAATATTAAATATTTATTAATAAGAACTTATGAGTTAAAAGAATGACAAATGACAAAAGAAACATTATTTTATTAAAAGTTATAAATTTGCAAAACTATAGTTTGAATAATGATCTATTGTGTAAATACAATGTTCGCCAGCCACTTTTTTAATACTATAATTCAATTCATACCTCACAATATGTGTAACGTATCATCACTTTTAAAGCAAAAAAAAAAAAATACTGGTGGAATGAAGAGTGATATGACACTAATATGACAATGGTTGGAATGTGAGTTGTGGAAAGTGGAAACTATTACAATGGATGTGACAACATAGTAGAAGGAGAAACAAAGTTCACAGTATCACGTAGTCACCTCAACAACTCATATTAGCTAGTTATTTTCACAGCTCGTACGTATAGTCGAGCTTGGTTTTGAAATAACACGTATGATCAAAACAACATTTGGGCTTCAGAAACATTTACACACGATACACATGTTTAGTTCACCACCCTTCTAATGGGTTGTGTGGCAACCTTTTAATGGTTCAGATACTAAATGATTCAACATTTAATGGTTGTGACTGTTTGTTTCGCGAACACATATCTGAATGGTTAAGACATTTACCTTTGAATGGTTGATGTTGAATGGTTAAAAGGTCTAATGTTGAATGGTTAAGACATGTTATCTGAATTGGTCAGACATTTGACTTTGAATAGTTAAACAATATAATAGCTCTTAATGGTTAAGACCTCTTAATGGTTCAACACTTAATGATTTAGACCTCTTATCGGTTCAACACTTAATCATTTAGAAAGTTGACAAACAACACCTATATGTAACACAATAGGGATGCATGTGTTAATATGTGTGTATATAGTCACACTTTATGTAACACTAGCGCCTTTTATGTGTAGAACTAACACACAATACCATGATAATCAACATAGGTTTTTTTCGCTCTTTCTTGTAGAGTGTATGACTACAAAATTTCTATTGACAACAATCTTTTTCAAAGAACAACATCGTTGGGTTTTTAAAAAGATATTTGTATAAAACTTATACAAAATTACAGGACATCTGACTTATATCCAAAACCACTTACATAAATGACATGTTCATGTACTAGATTTTATAACTCATAACCCATAATTTCTTATTTCCTCTTCCCTTAAACTTTACCTCTTAACATAATTTAGAAAATGTATTGATATGACAATCACAAATTATTAATCAACAACTAGAATAATAAAGAAAATAACATAGGATCGAAGAAGGATGTGTGCGATCACACTTGCCAATCATGTCAAAGTTTCAATTCAATAACCTTAATCTTTTCATATTTTACAAGTGTAAATCGTGATTAACTTCATGCGTGAAAATTTGTAAGTGAATTTATTTGAACATTGAAATTGAAGCTAAGCATTAACAGTATAACATTCTTGATGATCTGCATTTCTTTAGCATTCAATTCGAAAGTATATCATCAATTCATTAACACACTTAAAAAAACTTCTAATTTTAGATTGTAGTCGGCGGCCATGCATCACTCATGACTCATTACTTGACGTTTAGTTACTCCCCTTCTAGATTTTTGATATATATTATTATTTTTATTTCAAAGCGCATGCAATTTTTTATAAAGAAAACCTTTGATTTTTAATTTCTAAGAGCGATAAAAACTTGACGATGATACGTTTTCCATATGAGTTGGCTATTTCTGTATAAGTTCATTAATTTAACAATTTTTAATGACTGTTTGCTCGTTACATTTAGTTATTAAATTTAGTCCTTTTAGTTGTTTCTTTATTGAAACTTTAGGGTTAGAACTTAACTTGACCTGAAAATTCTAAAAACGTATTGGTAGAAATTTAAGCACCGAAGAAACCTAACACTAGTGAAAAAAGATTCTGGCTCTACAATTGCGCATCACCCTTACTAAGCACAGATCACCGACTTGTTATACCGTTCCTATAAGGTTACTACTTCACATATAAGATGGTTTTTACGTTACACATGATATATAAAAGACAATGTTCGCACAATCATAATTCATGTCCGAGTGAGACAAACATAACAACACAAACTTATAACAAACACCATACAAACGGTATATCGTTTTAGCACCCATATAACCCGCATAGATGACAAAACAAATGTATCTGCAATAACAGTTTTTAAAATAATTTTATCGTAAACTTTTAAAATAATAAAAAAAAATCTTAAATATCAAGATTTCTTCTAAAGATTGTAATCAAGTTTAATGATGATTCTGACATCTCATGATCTTCTCCAAAGGTTTAGATTAGATTATGATTTGAAAACGAAAACAAAATAAACAAAACAAAAAGATGCAAAATTTGGTTCAACCGGGAAGAAGCTTGCATATAGCCCGCTAACACATTTGGCACGAAATTCAAAACCCTCCAAATCGTCCCCAAAATTCATCACAGCCCGCCCTTTAAACCCCAACAATTTCCCCAATTTCCATTTTAAATCACTTCTGCATCTCGATCTCTGATTCAATTGCACTATCAAGAGAGAAAAATCCTTTCTTTACTGTGTGTTCATCTGCTTCTGACCCACAATTCGTTCTAAAACCCCAGAAATTCGACCTATTTCGCAAGAATCTTGTAGGGTTTTTGAGCATTTTCTTGATCTGGTTGTGTGGGTTACGAACATAGAACAATACCCAGAATCTTGAATCGGTTGATTGTAGGGTTTTTGATGGCGTCGGAGGTGGAAACCCTAGAAGGGAAAAAACAAGAAGATGTTGCGAGTATTGAAGAAGTCGAAGTGAAGGATGAAGAGGAATTGAAGAAGGAAGATGAAGATGGAGATCAGGAGATGAAGGAGAAAGAAGAGAGTGATGGTGATGGTGATGGTGAAGATGAAGGTGAAGAGAGTAAGGGGAAGAACAAAAGGGGGAGAAAAGATGTTGTGAAGAAAGGGGACGGTGGTTCGAAGAAACCGAAGACTGATTCGGGCCCGAAAGAAGCCGTTACGCCGGTTGATCGACCGACGAGGGAGAGGAAGACCGTTGAACGGTATACTGAGTCTATGCAGAGGCTCACTGCTCCTAAACCGTTTTCAGTTGAGAAGGTTGTTTGTTTTATGATTTGTGTTTATGTTCATTGTTTGTTTGTTTGTTGGATGTTTATATGTTAATGGTTTTTGCATGTTTTTGTATTGATTGATGCAGGGGTCTGGTACTCAGCTCAAGGATATTCCAAACGGTATGTGTTATGGGTTTTTGTTTGCTTAATTGATTTATGCTCAATTTTAAAGATAGAGCTGAAGGATGAGCTTTTATACATGTTGAGGAACTTTTGTTATATCTTGATGTATATGCAATTGTTATTTGTTCTAGTTGTTCATGCTCATTGCTTTAGTTCTTCAGTTTGCATGATTAAAACCATTCTGCTGTTTTTACATTTCAATCTCCAGAACTTAAAAGCTCACCATGTTTGGGGTTCTTGTTGTTTCACATGTTTGTACACCCTAAAAATATGTTACTCTTAAAAGAATTGCATGTTTCATGTATTTGTTTTTGTTTAAATTCTATCTTTATTGTCATTTCTGTTCTCTGACTCCATCAGTGTATTGCTTCCTAATTTGTTATGTTGACAGAAGGCTGTCATTTTCTTCAAACTGAATTTTGAGATGTGATGAGTTGATTTCTTGAATCCTTATCAGGGCTGTTGTGCTTTTTCTAGTAGACAGTGGCAGGATAATGGCTTTTGTTTTGGCTTAATCATGTTTGTTGTCAAAGATAGAGTTGAAAGATCACCTAATTACACACATTGAGAAACTTAAGTTATAGCTTAATAAATGTGCTTGTTGTTTGTCTTGTGTTGTTTTGGTGGTGCCTTGGAAGATTTGCAAATATTGGGTTTTGGCTCTGTTGTTTGTACATTTAGATAACTAGAGATGATCACTGTTTAAGTTTCAAGGACTGCAAAATGAACATAGTTTGTTTCCTTTGTGTGTAGCGTGTTCTAGCATTTGTGGCTGAGATTATGCTGTTTTAGTATTTAGAGAAACTGAGATTTTTTAATATGAGGTATCACTCCTAGGTCTTAGCTTTTGCTTAGAATAGATAAGTATTCAGTTTGCAGCCCTTGAAGCCAATTCACATGTCTTGTATTCTTGTTCATGATTATCATGGTGTCTGAACCTTGACACTTTCTAATTTCTTCATTATTAATCTCCAGTGCTTAAAAGATTACCTTGTCAGGGCTTTTGTATTCTGTTTTAAGTCTTTTCTTGACTTGTGTAATCTTTTTATGTTTTGCAAATAAGCACTCTCTCAATAATAGCATGTTATGCTTTTGTGTTTGTTAAGTTCATCTTTATTGCCACTTTTTTTCTCCGACTCTCAGTGTCTTGGTTCCAAGGTTTAAAAGCATGGAATCGAGCCTCGAGGCGTTTTCCCTTTGCCTCATGAGGCGTAAGCCTCGAGGCGAACCGAGGTGTAAGCTTGAGGCTAATAAATATAAATATTATATATCTATAAAAAATAAATATAAAAATTATATCGCTATTGACAACTATGATCATCCCCTAGATTAGACAATTTCTATACTGATTAGTTTTATTTACACCATGCATAACACTGTTGTTTGCTAAACATACTACATAGTTATGGACATATTTTTATGTCTTTTGTAGAATTTTGTGGTTAGAGGTGAAATTATTACTGGTTTGACCTTATTCAACTACATAATTTTTTAATAGCTTTCATTTTTCATGCTTGTTTTGAGCTCTACATCTACACCCTTACATTATCCCTAACTACATAATTTTTTTAATAGCTTTCATTTTTCATGCTTGTTTTGAGCTCTACATCTACACCCTTACATTTTCCCTTTATGTGTGTCATTTCACTAGGATGAAAAATTGTATAATCAAACATGATAATTATTAATGAGTCTGAAGTGGATAGTTTTTCTGGCTTTTATACATGTGTTTGTATTGTTGAATATGTACTTCACTTAAATATATTTCTTAGACAAACAATATTGCAGTTTTGGGATCTCCTATCATCACCACATTATACAATTTGTTAACCTATGTGGATTTTTTTGAGAACATAATGCCTCATTTTTCTTGTATTCTCTGTGTGTATATATAAACATTCATGTGTTTGTAAATCTTACTGTATTTATATTTTCAGTGGCATATAAGCTGTCCAAGAGAAAAACTGATGATACCTTGCAGTCACTGCACACTGTTCTTTTTGGCAAAAGAGCGAAGGTGAGAATTTGTCATGTTGAAAACTTTGATACATTTAGCAATATTTATGCTTTGCTTTTTTTTTTAAGATTTGTTGATTGTGATGTAATGTTTGCAGGTGAACACCGTGAAGAAGAATGTTGGCATGTTTTCAGGATTTGTCTGGGCTGATGATGAGGTGATCTTTCTTTTTTATTGACTTACACTTCTGATCATATGTTTATCTTTTCAATATTTTGCTTGGACTATGAACACTAACATGAGATCATTAAAATTTACATCATGCTTTTGTTTGATTTGTGTGTGCAGCAGGAAAAGCAAAAGTTAAAGGTGAAAGAGAAGCTTGACAAATTCACCAAAGAGAGGTTGTTTGATTTTTGTGATATTTTGAATCTTCAAATACACAAGTCAGCTCTTAAGAAGGTTAATTTTCATTTTATCAACATATAATATATATATGTTTTACAACCTGGTATACTGTTTTAGTAGTAAGTTAGTGTTTATATATTTTCAGGAAGAAGTGTCTTCAAAGTTATTAGAGTTTTTACAATCTCCACATGTTACAACTGACGTATTGCTTGCTGAAAAAGAACAGGTTTGATTACTTCTCAATTCAATTCTTTTTTTTTTGTATTTCTCCATAGAAGTGTGCTTAAACAATGTTTTCACTTTTTTTTTTCAGTCCCAGAAAGCTAAAAAACTAAAAGCTAAGGCGAGAAAGAGCAGGACCCCATCCAAGGTTTGTGTTAACCTTTTTCAAAATCATAAACACACATGAACACACATGTGCAGGTGTTTAGATGGTTATCATGTACATATAATCTCAATTTCTCTCATTTTTAGAAAAAATCTGGTGAGAAACGCAAACGTCCATCCAAGACTAAAGAAGAAAAGAATGAGGATGAAGATGAAGGCTTGGAGAATGAAGATGAATCTGAGGAAGATGAGGAGAATACTCCTTCAAAACCGGAGAGCGATGAGGAAAAAGAAAACTCTGAAGAAGGCGGTGATGTTGAAGAAGATGATTCAGAAGGTGATGAGAAGGAGAACTCCGAAGAAGGCGGTGATGATGAAGAAGACAAGTCAGAAAGTGATGAGGAAAAAGATAAGTCTGAAAAACAGGTGACACGTGAAAAGAGTTCTTCAAAGAAGAGTGTTAAAGATTCAGGTGCTAAAACCGGAGGTAAATCTAAAGCTGTTAAAAAAGATGATGTGGAAACACCAACCAAATCCAATAAAAAATCAAAGAAAGGCGGTGACACATCAGCTGGTACACCTAGCTCATCTGCTAAATCAAAGGTCTCATCAAGTAAAAAAGCAAAGGAAGAAAGCAAAAAAGTGGAGAAGAAAAGCTCTGCCAAGAAGGATGCTGCAAAAGATCAAGGTAGGCATGTGTTTTTAGTAATTATTCTATGCACTGTCACATGCTTTCATAGCTATCATCATATAATTTCATGTCCTTTATGTTTGATAGAAAAATGTTATTGTTATAGGCTGTATTTGAAGGGTAGAAGTAGCAAAATGGACATGTTGGGTAAATGATCATAATTTGTTTTGGTCAACACAAGTTTATTAGTATCTGCCAAATGATTTGGGTTGGTTGGGTTGACCTGAATTTGTTTTTGACATTATATAATTTATAAATGATTTCTGTTAGGCATGATTACAAAAACTATAAGTAATAATGTAATTGTCTAAATAAAATGATATAGGGAGTTTTATGTTCTAAAAATACACTTTAGACTTATTTGATCTATTTCTTTATACCAATTTTTTGTTGACTTTACTCATTTGATTCATTTGAACTTTTTTTACCTTTAATGACTTGACCCGTTAGATATAGCACTGCTTAAATTCACTTTTTCGTAATTACATGAGTTGAATTGACACATCTTTATTATTGTCATACTATTATGTAGTATATGTTCCATGCAATGTTTCTTGCAGTCTTTACTGTGTTTGATTCAGTACATAAATGTCTTTTTACAGGAAAAGGGAAAACCAACAAGAAGGCAAAACCCGAACCAACTAATGAAGAAATGCATGCAGTTGTAGTTAATATTTTAAAGGAAGTTGACTTTAACACCGTATGTGAATCCCACACCCTGACTTCTTACTGTTTGATAAAAAATAATCAACACGACTGATATAATTATTTTTTAAAATGATGCAGGCCACATTGTCTGATATCATCAAACACCTTGGTGAGTGATTATAGCTTTCTTTATTATCCAAACATCCATACATTATGTAATCATTTTCCAGTTGGAGCTAATAGTTTATTTATCTATATTATTTTAGGTGTCCATTTTGGTGTGGATCTGTTGCACAGAAAAGCCGAAGTGAAGGCTATAATCACTGATGTCATAAACAACATGTCTGGTGATGAAGATGAGGAAGAAGAAAAGAAGCTGAGGCTGGTAGTGGCGATGATGGAGATGGTGACAACACTGATTCATAGGTGGCAATATAGGTGTTAGATAAACATGTCTGACTAGGAAGACAGCAAAGCACAAGGTCAAAGGCGACAACTGAAGTAATTGGTGTTCATTTTGTGCAGGATATACTTTAGTTGCCCCTTTTAATGTGTTTCTATAACTTTGATTTGAGTTATTTGTACCATATATCAGTTGTTTTGATATGCACTTTTGAAAGTTTTTTAGGATTTGATGATACTGATGAGCTATACATTTCATGCTGTACTTTTGTTAATTGATTATTTAGCTTTTAGTTTTGAAATTTTCAGGGTTGGTATGAATTTTAACTTGAGTTTATGCAAGTTCATCATATAATCACTGTGGTAGTTGAACTTTGTAAGTGCATCATGTTATCTATTTTGATCATCTATCTATTCACCTACTAATTTTATAAGAGATTTTGATTGTTTTTGAGTCATTTGCTTTTGGTTTTTATGTGATGTTGTCATTGAGATATGCAACTTCACAATATGTTTTTCTTCTATTGTTGCTGATGTAGTAGACTTGTATTTTTCATTACAGGCTTATATGCATGTGATGTGAGACTTGGTGGCGCGTATCATATGCACTTAAGTATGTAATAATGATACCGTCTTATATATGGAGTCGTGTTTTGATTTGATTAAATTCATGATTTAGAGAAACTATGATGTAACCTTTGGTTTTTTTAGGCCTAATGACATCTGTTAATCTTAATCTGCGGTTAAAGTTTGGTGTGACTAAGGGCTAATATAATATTGGTCTGACTAATGATTTAACTTTTGGATGCCAACCTCACCAACCATACCTTTGTTTTCTTAACCCTGTATCAGTTGGAGGCTCACCCACCCTCAGGCCCAAATCATGTATGTAATCAGTAATAATAACATCTTAATCATAATAATTACAAGATAAACTTACTTTACATGATCAATTACCACAATGTTTTAAGTCTTCTCTACCTTCTCTAATCAAAATGCAATAATCAAACAATCATCGTATGTTTATCTTGTTGTCAGCCCCATCAATACCTTGTTAACGATAAGAACAGTTAAAGTTTGCGTTAGACATGTGACAACAAAACATCATATTGATCACAAGTCACTTTCAAATTTGTTAACCAAAACCTTGTGTTGTTCATCTTCCCATCTCCTCTTTCAGCTCTATATAATCCCAGTGATATCTTCAAAATAATCATACCATTATTTATTCTCCATCCTCATAGTTAAGGCACCATTAATTTAAGGTACATTCATGAAACAAACATGTTGTAGTATGATGCTTTGCATGCTCAAACTCACACTTGTCTCCATTTCTAAATAAGTTTAACAATAACTAAAATCTTTTTACAACAGTTTTTTTATTGTTAAAGTGACAGGGGAAAATGGGAAGCATTGAAGGCTACAACGACGACAACCATGGTGTTGAACTGACCGTTACGATGACAGGAGAGCCGACACTCGTGAAACCTTGTGAGGAAACCAAAAAGGGTCTCTATTTCCTGTCTAACTTGGACCAAAACATCGCGGTTACAGTACGCACCATCTATTGCTTCAAGTCCGAGGACAAAGGGAATGAAACGGCCGCTGAGGTCACTAAAGACGCGTTGTCTAAGGTTCTTGTACATATTATCCGGCTGCAGGGAGGTTGACACTTAGCCCGGAGGGGAAGCTGATTGTGGATTGCACCGATGAAGGTGCTGTTTTAGTTGAGGCCGAAGCTAACTATAATATCGATGATATATGTGATCATACAAAGCCGGATCCAGTCACTCTCGGCAAGTTGGTTTATAACATTCCCGGAGCTAAGAACATTCTAGAGATTCCTCCGATTGTTGTTCAGGTTAGTCGCCAAAGCTACACACTCTATACAGTACATCTACTCTACTCTTAAAATCACCAGACGATTACACCTGCACTCTGTATAATTATAACTTGTTATATTTTGAACGAGCAATACAACATTTTACCAGCAGAATGTCCCTTAGGAATCAGGTTCATATGAAATTTTGTTATTTTGTGCTAAAGTTGATTCATTGGTAGGTGACAAGATTCAAATGTGGAGGATTTGTGCTTGGGTTGGGGATGAGTCATAATCTGTTTGATGGGATTGCTGCAATGGAATTCATGAACTCTTGGAGTCGAATCGCGAGAGGTTTACCGCTAAAAGTTCCTCCATTCCTCGACCGGACGATTCTCAGGGCCCGAAACCCTCCGGTAGTCGAATTCCCTCACGACGAGTTTGCGGAGATCGAAGATATATCGAACACCACTGATCTCTACAAAGAAGAGTTAGCTTACCGGTCGTTCTGTTTCTCACCAGAAGATCTCGAGAATCTTAAGATCAAAGCCACCACAGACGGAGATATGACCAACTGCACTACTTTCGAGGCGCTAGCGGCTTTTGTCTGGAAAGCCAGAACCGAAGCGCTTAGAATGAAACCATATCAAAAAACCAAACTCCTTTTTGCTGTGGATGGACGCTCCAGGTTCCAACCGTCGTTGCCACAAGGATACTCTGGCAACGGCATTGTGCTAACCAGCTCTATCTGTAGAGCTGGTGAGCAAATAGAAAATCCACTATCATTCACAGTAAAGTTAGTTCACAACACGATTAAAATGGTTACAGATAGTTACATGAGATCGGTGATTGATTACTTCGAGTTAACACGAGCTCGCCCGTCTCTAGCGTCCACGTTGTTGATCACAACATGGTCAAAACTGTCGTTTCACACCAACGACTTCGGTTGGGGCGAGCCGATTATGTGTGGTCCGGTGGCATTGCCAGAGAAAGAGGTAATTCTGTTCTTATCTCACGGAGATCAAAGGAAAAGCATCAATGTGTTGCTCGGGTTGCCGGTTTCCGCGATGAAAACCTTTGAAGAACTCATGCAACACATCTAGATATCGTTTCATGAGTTTGTGTTGGTGTCTATTGTCATTCATTTCGCTCTATCTTAATCAAATTTAATGTATATATATCGAATTCATATGATATACGGTGAATGTGTATCAAATATGTGATTTCGTGATTGTAACAATGATTTATGATTGGGAGTTCGATATACATTGTAGTTTTCATGAAATTAACTATCATACTTAGAAGTCTAGAAAAACATTTGGTCAATCAATTGAATTTAATTACAATAAGATACATTTTCTTCTAGTTGATACTTTTATAGATGTACATGAAAAAAATAACGGTAAAAGGCATCCAAAAGACGTGAAAGTATTTAAGCATAAATATTTAAGTCTTTATATATGATCTTATACCCCTTTTTAGTTTTTTTTATTAGTTTGGACTTTCATAACTCATATAATATAATCCTATAAACTATCAATGAATTTACTTATGACACCATCGATCTTTAAACGTCCTTTTGCAACAAAAATTCAACGAGTCAGCCTAGATGAACCCGCGAGTTTCGTTTACATTTTAGATTAAGTTGGGAACATAGAAAATTAACTTGTTACAATAATACCCAATGTTAAAATTTAGGAACCACTATTGATGGTCAGTCTGTCACGTCAGCAAAAATATGTGAAATCATAATTAAGATGAGATATGAGATAGAGAGAGATGGCCTCATATAGCTTTTTTAATTTTAAAAGTGAAAAGGTCATGGTAAATCAATAGCAATAGGTTTTTATTTCAATAGCAATAGTTTTTATTTAATGGAATTGGTAGGATAAAAACAAGTGGACATTTTGTAGAACCAATTGGACAAGTCAATCAAGATTTGTGCACTTGTTATGTTACCACATGTATTAATATAAATCTATTATTTAATAGTTACAACCTATCGTATATAGTAATATAATAAATAGATCTATCTATCAAATGATGATGTTGTATAAATAATTTTTTAAAATAACAGATAAGAAATATAAACTAATTATTAGGTCAAGTGCCGTTCTTAACAATATTAGGTTACAAAAACATGAATAATAACGTCTCTAAATTATTCAACTTTCATATTTTCAATTATGAAGAAATAGATGTTACCTTTTTTTAATTGTTTGAAACAGATCGGGTCATGTGTAAATTACCCTTTAAAATAGTTTTAAAAAACTGTTTATAATATTTTCAATTATTGGTTCATTTTGATGGGACTAAGCCTTTTAAATGATAAATGTATCAAATAGATAAAATAAAGTTCACATTTTAATTTGTATAACTACAAAAATATTAAATACAGGTTAACAATAATTAATATATAATGTTTAGTATCTACTACACAATGATGCTATGAAAAGTTATGTACAATTTTTATCCTAAGTTTTTAAACATTACACCTTTTGTCTTGGTGGTATACCGAAGAATACGATGTATTTTTTTATGTTGCTAGATGCTTCAAGCATCGTTTTTTTATGACGATTCTGAAAACTCATTTACGCCTGAGTTTCACGCAAAGTTTAGACTTGGAAATCTTAGTGCTATGTTGGAAAACCATTATAGTTGTCAATAGATTATATAGACTTGGTTATGATCACATGTAATTGTTAAAATTTGACTCAATAAAGTCTAGAGGAATCAAAGAAGAATATTGTTCTCATAGGCAAAGTTATTCAATTTAGGGATCCTCTATATCTATATATTATATTGCACATATATATTATATGGAGCGGGTGCAATGGGGTAGATAAATCATCAAGTTTCTTTTCAGATGTAAAACTTGTTAAAAGTGATAAATGGGAATTAAGTACGCATGACAACTTGTTAAAAGTGAAACTAATTTATAAAATTTGAGATTTATATAAACTGGTCTTCACAATTACCTTAAAAGTAGCTTCCTAAAAGTTGGGTATGAAGTTTTTAGTAAAAACTATGAATGTTTTGTCGTTAATACCCGCATACTTAAGTATTTAGCATCAATTTGCCAACATATATGATATACATCTTAAGTGAAGGCACGTTATGAAAATACAATGAAAATTATGACCAAGCAAGTGAAATGAATACTTAAACAAGTTTGTCTTGTATATTTTGAATTATGTATCAAGCAAGAACTTTATACGCATACTACTATTTTGTAAATCTTTTCAAGGAACTACTACCTTCCACATAATTTGTACAAGTTTGTGTAAACCAAAAAAGTCAACATGATTGACTTTTTTATTTTGGAAACCTAAGGATGTAGACACTTTTTTTTAATTTTATCTTTTATTGTTACTTTTAAAGTTTTTGCAAGAATGTGCTAGTCCAATATTATCTATTTGACTTTTAGAAGACAAGAAGTGGTTTAGCAAATCATTAGTGTTACATACAAGTCAAAATTGATCGACACTTTTACTTTTATCTCTTTCAATTTCTACATCCCATTAGCGAAAATTTAATTCGTTGAATCGCATTAGAGAGTATCATGCTAACCATGTTAATGGACATCGCTATATCATGTATAAGACGTATGCCACAATAGGACTCCTGTAGATTTTCTAACCATCGTTTGATCGTTGTCTACGACTCAAAAAGAATAATATAGAACGACTCGAGAGTACCAACTTATTCTTTTATGTGAAATTCTTCTAATTTCAGATGGATTTGGATTTTTTTAAAAATTATTTTCATCGTAATTGGAGATCCATTATATTATTTACCTGAAGAAAAATAATGTTTTAAATCAGAAGTTGTTTATTGACCACTTAAATTAAAATAGGGTAACTAATAGAGACGTAGTTGGTATTGATTACCATTTTTTTAAAAAATACAATAAAGAAATGATATAAAATTTTACTTAGGTTTATATGTAAAACATGGCTTAATATTGTGGATTCTATCAGCATATTCGATGGAGATTCCACAAACGATCATATACACGTTCAGTCAGTTGTGAAATCATCAATGCATATATTTTCTGAAAACACTTTTTCTCTATAAATAAAATTGTCCTTGAAAAAATATAGTAAATATCAAAAAACTTGCATTTTCACTGATCAATCATTGTAAAAAGTATTTTTTTAATTGACATAGATCTCTACTTAATATGCTCTTTTAATTTCATATTTTTCATCAATAAAAGGGTCTATAACTCTTTCACAAAAATATTAACAAATCGTAAAAAAAATTAAAGTCGTTCGAAATTATTATATTTATACATTCCACATAAAAAAAAATAAAAAAAAAATAACGTCAGATCATCTCATACTTTATAACCTAGTTCCTAACGCTGTTTCAACCTATTGAAGAACAACATATCAAAACATAAAAAAACAGTTGCACAAAGTCAACATATATTTGACATGCAATTCAAAAATCAAAACACATTTTGATTGCATGCATACTTTTACACAATTATACCTATCAAGACATAAAATTACATCATACATAAACACAAAATACATACTTATACAATTTTTAACTTTCAGTAAGTTTTACAATAAATCAGACAACTTTCATCAACAGACGGATAATAAATCAAGCTTTATGCGTTAAAATTTCATACGACCCATACCCGTTCCCCATCAGATCCCCACTGTCGGTTCTCAACCGACGACGAGGATCAAATGGGCTACACGAGCCATAACCAAAACCACACCCGAGCGGCTGCACCTGGACGTCTTTCGCCTCCATCTGCACCAACACGTCGTAAAACAACCCGACATCACACGGGAGCAAAATCGGGCCGTCACAATGGTACCCGTATTCGGTTTCCGCATCTTCGAGCAGCATCGTGAACAACGGGTGATTAGCATACTTCGTCTTGATCGCGAACCGCTGTTTCTCCGGTCCGACATACACCGGAAAAAAACCCTCCGGTGGCTTCTTCATCTTCTTCTTCTTCAACTCGCTACCGCTCCATGACTTACTCTTCGGTAAACCGCCACCAACGCCGCCGCTTCCGCCGCCGTGAGGGAACGATCGACACCGCTTCCATGTCTTCACGATGAAGTTCTTCTTGCCGGAATCCATTGATTAGTAAACTTGCTTGATTAGTTAACAGTTGAATGGTGAAAGTACTATCTTTTAGGTGATTAACAGATTAAGATTGAAGATTGAAAAGCTAGAGTTTGATTGAATTGGGGGATTTGTGATCTGAAAGTTGACAGGTGATGCAGCTAACCTCTGTCGTAAGCTAAATCGAACATCGATCTTGTTGATCGCTGTGTGGTGATCGTCATGGTGAACATTTGTGAAGTAATTGAGATTGAAGGTATGAACATGGAGATTATGGGGTTGTATTGATGTGTGAAAGTGCAGGTTTTATAGACGAAAGGGTTGAAGAAATAAACGGGTTGAGAGCTGACCTGAAAATAATAATAATAATAATAATAATAAAATAATAATAATAATAATAATAATAATAATAATAATAATAATAATATAATAATAATAATATAATAATAATAATAATAATAATATAAAAACAGGAGATTGAATTATAATAATCCGTATTGTTATGGATTTGGCTGGTAATAATTCATATTATTAATTTGGCTGGATATTTTAACTATTAGTTTTATCATTGTTTGTAGTCTTAGTAACATAGTATCATATATTTACGTTTGATTTACGCTTTAGTTTGCTCAGAATAATAGTTATAAATGTAAAAGAAAAAAAATATTATTATCGAGTGGAGAAAAATACAAATTTATTGTAAATCTATGATATGATTATATTACACTAGTAATAAAAATAATTTAAAAATGTTAGTGATCAAATTAATAATATATATTATTATCGGCAATAGCTAATAGTTTATAGTATTTGTAACTTTACCACGAGCTCTAACATTGCGGCTGGCGAGCCAAGATGTGAACAGTACTCAATGAAAACGAGAGGAATGACGTCATTTCATCTTATTGTATAAAATAATATTTTTTGGTTTTTTGTCAACGTGCCAAGTCATCCCATTCTTTGTTAATTGATTTATCCTTTCCTTAATTAACCTTATTTTTTACTTAATTATTGAAGCTTAGAATTAAATATGATTTTATTTTTATATTTTGGTGACGGGCTTAATATATTATAAAAATAATAACGTATAGACTTGATAATTCTTTTTTTTTGTCTCATCATAAAACGGTTAGGAACTCAAATCATATAATAATATTAATGAAAATGATTTTCTTGTGCTTTTGCGCTTTGAATTAAACTTCATCTCTTAATTCCAAATGATTTATTAAACTTTAAAGCATATCATTTTTAGTGATAAAATTTTTGTAGTGCTATGAGGCTTTGTTTTTGTTACTGTGTTGTCAACCCGAGTGGTTAGACATATCATTTAAATCATGAAAATTTAAAATTCAAAAGATAAAATATATTCAAGGTTATCTGTAGCATAAAAACATTTTATGGGTGTAAGTGTGTAACTTGGAAAATCTTTAGTAACTCTAGCATGTTTTGAAGCTTTATTCGTTATGTTACAAAATAAAATAACTTTCTCAATATGTTTTGATATCAGAAGCTCCACATACTTGCTACATTTATATTCCAAAATACAATCAACTTTTGGTTAAATGATTTAATATCACTTGTTTACATCGTTTTAAGATTTAATATTTAAACAGTGTAAAATTATATGCAATTGAAATTATATTTTAGTTTTGAAGGTTAACCCACACATCGTGTATTGATTTCACAAACTATATATGTGCCTCCCCCCACCCAAATGATATAAATGAAAATAACCTTATAAGTCTATGTTGGTATAATTCGAAAATACAAATAAGAACACAGAAATACTTGAAGAAAACTTTTATTATGAATGAGTTCTTGCTTGCATACATCAATGAGGAAACCCTCCTTAAATAGAAAAGAAATACAACGGCTAACAAAGAAACCTGCGAAAGAATAGTGCACGTTTAACAACCCGTACAACTAGGTCTATTCTAAACAAACTAGCCGAATGACTTTATTCAAATTTAATAAACAGAAACAATTTATTCCATATGCATGCATGCAGATCTCACGTGCATGAGATTGAATCATCATTTAACACCTCCCCTTGATTCAAACTCACCAACACCCAACTTGTGTCGAAAGTAAACAAATTTCTCTTTTGCAAGGGCCTTGGTTAAAACATCTGCCAGTTGTTCATGTGTATTACAATGCTCCAAAACAATATCTCCTTGATTAATTGTTTCTCGAATGAAATGATGACGTAGTTCAATGTGTTTAGAACGGTTGTGTAGAATTGGGTTTTTTGCCAGACATATTGCTGAGTGACTGTCACAAACAACTATTGTTGCATCCTCCTGCTTCATTCTCAGATCATTCAATACTCTTCTCATCCATATAGCTTGACATGCAGCATCAGTAACCGCTACATATTCCGCTTCAGTACTAGACAAGGCCACAGTCTTTTGTTTTTTAAAGCTCCAAGCCACAGCTCCAGTGCCTAGCATAAACACATTAGCAGACACTTTTTCTGTCATCAGCACATGCTGCCCAATCACTGTCGGAGTATCCCTGCAACACAACGTTAGCACCATAAGATACCATATCCCAAACTCACTAGTACCTGCAACATACTTCAAGATTTTCTTTGCTGCACTTAAGTGAGACTTCGATGGAACTTGCATGAATCTAGAAATCACCCCAACAGCAAAAGCAATATCCGGCCGAGTATTAGTTAAATACATTAGGCCCCAACCAAACTTCTGTACATAGTTTCATGAACTTTATCATCTCCATCATCTACCATGTGTTTTTCACCAGGTGTCCATTGGAACCGATTCAGGTTTACATCCTTTCATGCCAAATTTCTCCAATAAATTTTTGGCATAAGTACTTTGAGATAAGAAGATACCCTTTGTGGTTTGTTTCACTTCTAGTCCAAGGAAGAAGTTGAGATGACCCAGATCAGTCATCTCAAATTCACGCATCATTCCTTGCTTGAAAACGTGGATGAGATCCTACTTGAACTAGTGTATATATGTCATCAACATAAAGGCACACATAAGAACATCAGATGTACCTGAATGTTGTACATAGAGTAGGTTCACTGTCACTTTTCTCATAGCCATGTTTGAAAAATAAGAATCGATTCTAGAATACCATGCTCTAGGTGCTTGTTTGAGCCCATACAGGGCTTTATGTAGCTTGTACACTTTATCTTCTTGTCCCTTAACTTCAAATCCAGGAGGCTGCTGCATAAATATATCTTCAGATAAGGTCCCGTTCAGGAAGGCTGACTTGACGTCTAATTGGTGAACTAACCACCCCATCTGAGCTGCAATTGATAGCACCATTCTGATAGTCTCAAAGCGAGCCACGGGAGCAAATGTTTCATGAAAGTCGATTCCGGGCTGTTGTGAGTATCCTTTCACAACTAATCTGGCCTGTACTTTGACACGTGACCATTTGCATCAAACTTTGTCTTGTAGAGCCACTTAACCCCCACTACATTCTTCCTTTCATGTTCATTAGCTCATGGACTCCAGTTCTTTGTGCATGGCATCACGCCATTTTGCATGTGGTTCGGCTTCTTCAAAGGTGAGAGGGTCAGAGATACTTAGAGCAAACTGACAAGCAGTCATAGTCCTCTCATCATCAGAGAAGTCCGAGCCAGTGTGATAGTCTCGTAGCCATGCAGGTGGTTTGGTTATTCTTTTGGATGGTCCTGGGTCAATAATGGAAGATTATGGTGAATTTGGTGGTTGTGGAATAGAATGGCTTTGGTTAAGGATACTGTGAGTAGGTGAGGTTAAAATAGGTGATGGTGGCATAGTACTAGTATTAGTACTATGAGAGGTAATGTCAAGTGGGTTATGGGGAAATGGGTTGCAGTAGGCGTAGTCAACATCACCTGTGCATGGTTTGGTTTTACTCCAATTCCACTTTAAGTTTTCAAGGAACACCACGTCTCTCTTTGTGGAAAACTTCTTTGTATCTGGATTGTAAAGTCGATACCCATGCCCATGAGTAGAGTAACCTATAAAGATATTTCTTTCTGATTTGTTGTCTAGCTTCTTTCTTACTTGGGAAGGAACTAGACCATAGGCTATACACCCAAACACTTTTAGGTGTGTGACTGATGGTCTTTTTCCAAACCAAGCTTGATAAGGGGTTTGTTTGGTTAAGGCTCTTGTAGGGGACCTGTTAATAAGATAAATGGTAGTGGTAACAGCCTCAGCCCAAAACACATTGGGCAGATCAACATATTTCAACATACTTCTAACAATACCCATGATTGTCCTATTTTTTCTTTCTGCAGTACCGTTGAGTTGCGGTGTATAGGGAGTTGTTAATTCCTGTTTAATGCCATTTTGTTCATAGAATTCGTTAAAGTTCTGTGAGCAAAACTCACCTCCTTTATCAGATCTAAGTACTTATATTGATTGACCAGACTCCTTTTCCATCATAGTTTTGAAAGTTTTGAACTTTAAAAAAGCATCAGATTTATTAGATATAAAGTATACCCAACATAGTCTAGTCAAGTCATCAATAAATAGTAAATAGTATAGGCTATTACCCAGACTTGGTACCTTCATAGGGCCACAAAGGTCAGTATGAATCAGTTCAAGCTTCTCTTTTGCACGCCATGATGAGGCCTTAAAAGGGAGTCGGGCTTGTTTCCCTACAAGGCAGGCTTCACAATTAAGGTTTGAGATTATCTTTGGTAGACCAATCACCATATTCTTTTCTGATAGTTACTTTAATCCATCATAGTGTAAGTGGCCATAGCGATGATGCCATATTTGTGCCGAGGCCTCTAATTTGTTAAGGTGAGCATCATGGATTAGTGTCATGCATGTTGCATCCAAAATAAACATATTGTTATTGACTATAGCAATCTGCATGATGTCCTTTCCAGGTGATGCTTTACTTTTGATGGTACATTTGCCATTATCAAAGTGAACCGCATATCCCTTTCGCATAAGTTGGCCAACACTGAGTAGATTATATTCAAGCTTGGGTGCATAATACACATTGTCTAGAAGCTTGAATTTATCTACATCGGTGTTGATCTTAACAGTGCCTCGTCCTTCCACGACTAGTTTCTTTTTATCACCAAGATGTACTTCCAACTTGAAATTCTCATCTAGAGTAACAAAGTTCTCTTTCGAACCTATCATATGATTGGAACAACCAGAGTCAACAAACCATAAGTGGGTTGATTTACCTGGTTGAGTAGTGTCAGCCATCAACATAAATTCATCATCATAGAGCATGCTAAATGCCAAGAGAAGATGTTTCTCATTCTGTTCCTCAGCCTCCGGGTGGTCCTCATTCTCAGCAACATTAACTTGAGCCTCATCATTGTACCACCAGTCTCTCTTTAGGTGCCCATACTTCTTACATACATGACATTGAGGCACCTTGCTTCGATCCATCTACCGCGACCTCGACCACCTTTGGGAGTTGCACGTCCTCTACCACGACCACGAGCAAGTTTGAAATCGTCATGATTTACTTGCAGTGCTTGTTCATATTATCTCTCAGCTGACTTTGGTTCCATAGAACTGCGACCATTTATTCTTTCCTCTTGAGACTGTAATAGTCCCATGAGTTTCAAATGCAACTTCGATAGAGGGAATCACATAGTCAAATCGAGGAAACAGACTTCGAAGGATATTTTCAACCACCTTTTGATCAAGAACCTCTTCTCCATAGGCTCTCTGTTGACTAACATTAGCCATGACCCGAGAGAAATAATTTCCCACTAATTCATTTTCCTTCATCGTCAG
Organism: Flaveria trinervia; assembly: GCA_025506515.1. Taxonomy (NCBI): domain Eukaryota; kingdom Viridiplantae; phylum Streptophyta; class Magnoliopsida; order Asterales; family Asteraceae; genus Flaveria; species Flaveria trinervia. The sequence continues at coordinate 2,952,058 of CM046456.1, read as the reverse complement.
GTTTTCAAAGTCTCTACGTAGAATTTGTAACTTGACAGCTTGGACCTGGGAGTCTCCTTGAAACTCTATTCGAAGAGTTTCCCACGTGGCCTTCGCAGAAGCAGCAGCACCTATTCGGGAGAATAGTTGGTCATGAACTCCTTGCTGAATCAGTGCCATCGCTAGCGCATCTTTCTTTTTCACTTCACGGTGATCTCCAGGCCCTTCACTTACAGCGGTTACTCCAAGGTATACTACATCCCACAGCTCACGAGAGCATAGGATTGTCTTCATTCGGAGGCTCCAGTGTTCATATCCTTCTCCTTTGAACACGGGAATGAGAGGTGTGGTTGTGGGCACAATGGTAGAGTTTTCGGCCATTGAGCTTCAATCTCCACAGACTATACTCTGATACCAAAAATGTTGGTATAATTCAAGAATACAAATAAGAACACAGAAATACTTGAAGAAAACTTTTATTATGAATGAGTTCTTGCTTGCATACATCAATGAGGAAACCCTCCTTAAATAGAAAAGAAATACAACGGCTAACAAAGAAACCTGCGGAAGAATAGTGCTGTTAGGATCAGTGATCTACGTTTGATTGATTAGAGAGTATTGCAGCGGAAATCAAACAATGAATTAGACAATTCACAAGAATACAGTTGATATTCAAAGTAAGAACAAACGATTATAGAAAGAATTCTACAAATCAAAGATTTCATTCAATACGCGCTTTCGTGGTGGCAAAATGTCACACATACAATCAGGTCAATCATCCCTTATATAGGAATGTCATGGTGGAACATTCCTTATATAGGAGATGTGACGTCTGCTGATGTCATTTGATAGTGACATCTAACAGAATTATTCAAACTACTGAAAGTTAACATAACTACTGAAGATGTCAAAACAGCTGACATCTTCTTACAAAAATACTAAGTGTTAACTGTCACTACAACTACTGAAACTACAACGACTGAAGAACATGCTCTTCAGTCGTTTTACAAATACTGAAACAAAAAGAAAACTACTGAAAAGAAACCATCACAACAACTGAAGAATGCTTCTTCAGCTGTTGTAACAAACTCTGAGGGCTTCAGTACTTGTACTTGAACTTCAGCTGTTGTCATCAGCTGATGTCTTCAGTCTTTGTACTTTAGCTGTTGATCTTCAGTACTTTAGTCTTCAGCTGTTGATCTTCAGACTTTGGTCTTCAGTTGTTGAAGTCTTCAGTACTTTAGTCTTCAGCTGTTGAAGTCTTCAGTACTTTAGTCTTCAGCTGTTGATCTTCAGACTTGGTCTTCAGCTGTTGAAGTCTTCAGTACTTTAGTCTTCAGCTGTTGAAGTCTTCAGACTTTGTCAAACAGCTGATCAAGTCTTCAGCAGTTGTTGTGATGTCTGTGGGACTTAGAGGTTTTTCTGATCAGGCTCATTGGTTCTTTTGGTCCAACAAATGCACGTTTAACAACCCGTACAACTAGGTCTATTCTAAACAAACTAGCCGAATGACTTTATTCAAAATTTAAAAACGAAAACAATTTATCCATATGCATGCATGCAGTTCTCACATGCATGCAGATCTCACGTGCATGAGATTGCATCATCATTTAACAGTCTAACCCCAATGAAAACATATATATTTATTTAAAAACTTAATAATACAAACATAAACTAAGTTAACTTTATATACACACTTAAAATAAAAACATTTATTCATCAGCTCAAAAACTAAAACACTAATTTTACATAGATCCTAAAATTGTCAATTTAAATGGATTAGAATGTAAAACTATGGGAAGGTAAGTGTAAAAATAGTGGAAGTGTCAAACTTCTCATTGTCACTTGACTTTTTATAATGTTTTTATGAAAGTGATCTGCATGTTATATTTATCTTAAAAAGACCACACAAAATTTTCAATTATTTTATTAAATTTACTCACGTACATAATATGTTCCGGAATTACAAAATTCGAATCTTATTGGTTAAAAGGTTATAAACGGTTACAGTTTTTTATTATTAAAATTTAAAAATTGACATGGAATAAAACTAATGTTACCGTAATTTATTTAAATTTTAGCAGCCTTTCGAGGATAGTAATCACCACCACCACCTCTTCGCTTCAATTTCTTCACCAACTTTTCTTTCAACAAAAGATCACATCATGACGAGGTCAACTCTTGCTACCACTTGTTTGTTTTTAGGTTTTTTCAGATTCGACCTCTATTTGGGTTTTATTTATTTTCTTTAGAAGTGGTCATAAATGATCGTCAGCAATGATGAAAAGCTTTGAGAGGGGATGGGGGGAGGGTCGGGGGACGGTGTAAGGATGTGACAGACTAGAGAAGATTATAGTCATCCATCTGTGTCAACAAAAACAAGTGCGAAAAATGAAAATTTTCATATGTTAAACAATAATTTCAATTTTGTTATATTGGACGATAAACTTAATTTTCATAATATTAAGTGATAATATTAAACTTTCATAACCTTTTGATATTTATGGTTTTTATTATTTTCGTTTAATTTGTCCCTTTCATATTAGCCATTTTATAAGTTTTAGTTTTTTACCTTTGTTTGGAGTTGTGTCATCCACACTCAAATTATATATTATATCTTGTTTTCGGTTATATTTTTATAAAACAAAGACACATAAGCCAGCCAAACCTCCAAGTCAAACATATCACTGTTTAAGCAAATAAGAGTTATTAAAATTTAAATCTTATATATCGTCACACTCTTGGCATGTTAGGTGGCTGGCTACGTGCTACTTGCAATTGGATATAACAAATAACTTGAAAATGACACACAAAAAAAAAAGAAAAAAAAACAAAGAAACGAACAAAAACCATATTTTTAAGACGATATTTCAAAATAATTATTATTTATTGCTAACCATTTAATATTTATCCAATAGAAAATGGGAAAGAAGCAAACATACATTGAACAGCCTTTGGCGACCCCTAGCAATATATAATAACTTTATGAAAGTAAACTACACGTATAATATTGTTCCAAAAAATACTATATAAATGTATTAACATATAATCATCCGTATAAAACACAAACTAATCTATTTGTCGAGCTACTAAAGCTAAAGAAAAGAGATTATATCCACAAATAATACTTACTTGCATTTTAACAAAACTACATACAGTTTGTCAACAATGTTTTTTTGAAATGACGGAATTTTATAAAAAACTAACAAGAAACTAGAAAAAAAGAATTACAATTACATCAAAGCGTTATGCAACCGCATGTATCAGTTCAAATTATTATTTTTCCTATAAATAAACCACAAGAAAGAGTAAACAACAATATCTTTAAAAACCATGACATTCCGTGGATTGTTAGTAGGGATGCAAACGGACCGAACGAACACGAACAAAGCCTTGTTCATGTTCGTCCGTTCGTTAAGAAATAAAATTGTTTCATGAACTGCTCACGAACACTTACCAAAAGAGAATTCTTGTTCGTATTCGTGTTCGTTCATTAAAAAAATGAATGTGTTCATGAAGTGTTCACGAACACTTACTGAATGCAAATGAACACAAATAAAAACAAACGACCACAAATAATTGTTCATGAACATGACGAACACATAATAACTCATAAGCACAAACGGATACAAATTATTATAAATTAATTTTAGAATAAAATCTACAGTTTCTATTACAAACATTACACAAAATCAATAAAAAACAAATAAATAGTTAACATAAATATAAAAAAATACTTGATATAATAGTCATAAAAATAACTGAAACAAAAAATAAGAATATAAATGAATTTCTTAACGAACACGTTATCTAACGTTCATGAACGGACACTAACGAACACATTGTCGAACATTCACGAACATTAATGAACAAACGTGTCATGTGGTAATGTTCGTTCATTTAACTAAACGAATGGAATTTTCTTGTTCGTATTCCTTCATTTACTAAACGAACGAATATAAACGAACTTCCCGCCGAACAGTTCGCGAACTATTCGTTGAACATTCAGTTCGTTTGCAACCATAATTGTTAGGTTGAAATGCAATCTCGTTCCTATACCGTCAAATGGCCCACCAAGTCGTTAACACAACAAATTTAAATACATCGTTCTTTAAACATTTCATATGATTCTCATCCAACCAGTTTTATAATTAAAAGAAATCTTAGAATCCGAAGTTCCAATATTAAATCATGCTTCAACCGGATGCCAAAGCCTTTGAGTCACTTCACACACTCCAAGTGCTCTGCTCCATAGTCTCCGGATGAACCCGACACAAATGACATAAAATATACATCCATACTTTTTCATGTTGGTTAATCCGAGTAGGAAGGCGACGCACCAAAGCCTTCCAAACAAAAATACCGACTCTCTAGGAACATTCGTGTTACGTAGAGGATCAACTACTTTACTAGAACGGACATACTCATCTATGATGCCCGGTTCGAATGCACTTAGACCCAAAAATTTTCCAATCCCTCTAAGCACTACCTCAACTTGATTGGAATTAAGATTTACTAAATTTAAGTTCTCCATGAATAATCTCGAAAATCGAATCTCCAAAATGCACTTATCAACCCAACAATCTCTCCAAACTAATGTAGACTTTCCAATCTCTATTTTCTTGGACAAGGATGAAAACGGAATAAGAGTATTCACAGTAGAGTCCTTAAAAATATACGAGTATGTTTGCTGTATTTTATAGAATGGTTTTGAGTGATTATGAGTAAAGGAAAAAAAAATATTATTGTGGATTAGTATATTTGAAAAATCACTGTTCAATCCTAATAAAATTTTTAATATTTTGTAAAATGATTATGAGTGGAGGATAGAAAAAAAGTTATGATAAGGGTATAAAAATATTATTTAATTGAAAAGAAGAAAGAAAATGTAATGATTTTTAATGAAATTATATAAATAAAAACAAGAAATCCACTGCGAATGCTCTAAAAACATTAAAAATGACATCTCCATCTTGTTTAACTATCACGTTTCTTTAATTTTATCTCAAAACTTGTTTAACCTCTCACATCTCATTCTTTATTTCTATCCTAATCTCACTAGCTGATATTTATTTTATTATTATTTTTATCTCTTTTAGGCTCCGCTCAATTTTTTAGAGATTGATAAATAATGGATTTTTTTATTTAAAAAGTTTATATTCATGTAAAATTTCATGATGGAGATAAAGATGGAGGTTCTACCGAAGATGTAATGCAAAAGAAATCTCTAAATAACAGAGACGGAGATGTAAATATAAATATTGTTGTGAATGCTCTAACATGTGCATTGTTAAGATTTAATGGCTGTTTGACAAACTTTGAATGGTTAAATGCTGAACCAACAAGAGTTTTAAACTATTAAGTGCTGACTATTAATAACTAGTATATCGTTAACTATTCAAAATGAAATGTCTGACCAATTTAGATAAGAGGTCTTAACCATTCAGCATTAGACCTTTTAATCATTCAACATTAGTATAATGCTTAACCATTCAGAGGCAAATGTCTAAATCATTCAGACATTTGCTCGCGAAACAAACAGTCTGAACTATTAAGTACTGAACTATTCAGACATCTGAACAATTAAAATGCTAGCAAACTGCCCCTTACATATGATTCTAAAATTCACTCAAAAACCCCATTTCACGGATAGGATGCTTGGTTGATCGAATCCCTCGGCCATGAATCGAATAAAGGACTTTAACCCACATTGAATCTCCAATGTTCACATATCTCCATCCCTACTTTTGAGTATATTGAGGGGCTCTAACGGACTATAACCAAGGCCCCGTTCATTTTTAGAAGCTAATACACGGTTCCACTTAGCCCGATACGTTCTTTTCTCCTCAAACCCGAAATGAAACGTACAACGAACCTTCTTCACAATCTTGTAACACTTTGAAAGATATTCTAAAAATAGACATAAAAAGTCCCAAAAATTTCCAAACTGATTTACGTCAAGAACCTGAAAAGTCCTAAAATAATATAAATGATGACACATGACAACAAATTTGAATATGTACTATCAAATGAAAAAATGTTTAACAAAGAGTAATCTCCTCAAACTAAGACAAATAATACATTAGCATGATGAACCAAAATACAATATTTACTAACTCAGGTTGGATTCATCAGAAGAGAAAGACAATGAAACACACATGCTACCAAATGGAGATTTAGAATATGAATTGTAAGAATGAACAAAGATGATGAAGATCTTATCTCAACTCAAGGTCCTCATTTAGATTAAAGGACATACTTATAGGATCAACACGTAACGTAGAAGCCCAAGTTGTGTAAGGAAGCAACCCAAGTGCAAAACCCACTATTATATCCATTTAGCTAGTCCGTCTTTTACATCCGTAGCCCAAAAGCAATCACAATCCATAACAAATCATACAAAGTAAATATCACATTAAAACATAACACTTTTGATATGGTTCTTATTGAATTAAATCTATAATCTATAACCTATAATAAAAGAAGGTTTTCTTAAAACATGTGTTATCATTTTAGCATATCAAATGACACGTGTCATTATTTTAGCATATTAAAAAAATCATTCTCCCGCCTCTCTTTCATAATAAATACGAAAATATTAAAAAAATCATTCTCCCGCCTCTCTTTCATAAAAACAATTAGTTTAACTTTACTAAAATATGTTCAAACAAATATATCTATATTTATATTTCTTGTTTCTCTCATATTAAATGACAATTATTGTAAATAATTTATTCCACCAATGGATAATAACATCTTGAGAATAAAATATTCATAAAACTAATGATTTTAATATATTTTATTTATTCCAGCCATGTAATACATGGGTTCTAACCTAGTTATACTTATATTTCAACATGTAGTTAAAACTACACGACCTCCGTTGCAAAATCTATAGACATACTTCAAAAAGTGACGAAATTTATATCCATAATATTCACTTTCACATCTAAGCAAAAATGCATACATTGTTTTTTTTGTTTGTGTTTTGTGTTTTGTGTTTTTTGTTTTGTTAAACTCTAAAAACACCAAAAGTTCTTAGCTTTTGTGAATCGATTGTCTCACCTTATTCTCCACTTTAGGCTACCTCACAACCAAGTTTTGAAGACTTTGGAAACACCACAAAAGCCTACTCGACCTTCCCACAAATCGAAACCACCAAAAATTCGAGTTACGGTTGTGGAACACAAGTCCTTAATGTTTTTGGTAGTGTTGTTTGAAAGTCATTAGTTCCTGTCCTGATCATGAGACTTGGGTTTTTGATCTTGAACGATAGTCGTTTAATTCTTTGAACCAATAAGAGAATTTGAGTGGCGTGGTGATGAATCGTGATGGATTGTTGATGCTAATGATGGTGAGACTAACTCTGAGGTCTTTTTATTTTTATTTTATAAATTATTATCTCGATTAATTACACAAGTTCTTCGTGTGGTTTGTAAAATGGTAGAATAGTATTTTACATAAACTTGTAAATTAAAACTAAAACCTCAAACATTATTTTACTTTAAAGATGGACCAATTTATGATTTTAAGGTTGCTAGAAAGAGCGATACGAGTAAATTTGCAAAATTTTATAAAGGAATGCTGAAGATCATTGTCTTAAAACGGATATTTTTCCAACAATTTGGGGTTGTCCTCATCAAACCAGATAACTTTGGGCTTTAATGGGCCTGGCCCTAACATGTATCATAGACTTTGTAAGAATTCATTGGGCTCTTACAGAATGGCCCAGCAAACCGCACTGTATATACTATATACTTTGGCAAACTCAAACACCCTTCATCTTTGTGTACAACCAGCTAATGCATGTATATTTTTGTATCTTTTTATCTTTTGTTAAACAATATTTTAAAATGACATTATAGCATTTGATAGCCTTTGATAGCCTGCATATGACATACGGTGAGATTTAAAGTTCAAAATCAAGAATATATATGTGGGACTCAATACAGAGGTTTTAACTTTTAATTTTGTATATTTAATAGTAAATATTATATTCACTTAATGTTATAAATACTATATATATGTAGGTTTTAACTTTTAATTTTGTATGTTTTAATTATTTGCTTTTGATTTTAAGTATTCGCTATAATGCTTGCATTTACGTAAACATGATACTTTAATATATAAAGTTTGACATGCGTAACATGGTAATCTTTTTTCTTTGTTTTCTTATATAATATTTTGAATACTATCTACTCTTTATTAAATCTTTTGCTTTTATTTATGTATATTGTAATGCGTGTTTAACATGCCATTACGTCTGAGTGCACGTGCCACAATACGCGTGGCCTCTGAATGACTTCAATTTATATAACGTTTTAGTTTTTTTTCAATAAATCTAAGCCCTTTGGTTACAGTTTTTTAGACTTTGATAATTTCACAATTTAGGTTTCCTCTTTATTTATCTAAAGTTCGAAGCCAATTTGCACTGGTTATTTAACGTGTCGATGTTGTATTAATGGTAAAAGTTTTATAATTCTTATTACAATTTCAATTATACATTCATTTGGAGCTTCAATTTTTATCTAATCACTTAGTATTTTTTTTTTATTTTTCTATACTAAAATGATACGGTTTGTATTGATTGAAAATTACACAACACAACACAACACCCGCCGCGAATAAACGCGGCGTTGCCTGCTAGTTATATTCTATATCCACAAACACGAATTATCACATTCTTTTTTTTTTCAAATTTAAAGCTAACACCTACGATATCTATGATAAGATAAGCTAACACCTTGATAAACTTTCATCGACAAAACTCGAACCCACAACATCTGTTCAAGGTGAAAACATTATTCTAACTAATACATATTTATCACTACACCCAACTTTCATCGCACATGAGCTATCCCTTAGGTATTCTATAAAACATAAAATTTAAAATATAAAATTAAAATGACGTGGTTTCAAGCTTATAAAAGATAATAGAATTTAGGAAGTATATGAAAAAGGACTAGTTACGGACTTACGGCGACCGATACATTTTCTTGTCACCCTCATAATTCCTTTGTGTAACATCAAAAGCAATAAAGCCAAAATTATTAATAAAGAAATGAAGAAAAACCACAATGACGCAATTTTGCCCCGATAAAGATAATAATAATGTGTTACTGTGAGGTACACTTGTACATCATACCTTTTTTGTAAACATGTTTCTTTGATTCAATATGGATCTCTTTAAATGAGTTTTTATCTCCATTGTCTTCTCTTTTGGTAACACTAGATAGGAAAGTTATCAATTGGATTTTGCAAATGCTTTCCCGTGGTTCGGGTCGGGTCCATACCGTTAGACTTGATACCTACCAACGATAGCGAACTATTGAACACAACGTGTAAAAGGTTGCCAAAAATCATTTGGTTAGATTATATGAACTTAAACACAATATTGATTGATCCAAGAGCGAAACAATAAAGGGACTAGGAGGGCCCAAGCCTGCCCTCTTTTTTTCGTCAGTAATGTTATTTTTTTGGTTCGTTAGTGTAAATTTTTCATATATAACAAGTTCGTCTCCCATAAAAAAGTTTATTTCGCCCCGTCCCGCCTCCTCTATAAAAATATCTAAGATCTGCCACTAGGTTGATCTTATTCAATTAAGACTACGTTGCTATATATTATTGGCTGGAAAGATTTATGAATCCTTTCTCCATGTCCAATGTTTAGGATATAGTGAACAACAAAGGTTATGAAAATTTAAGGTTCTAGATATATTATAGATTTATTGATTATGGATTTGTTCGATATGAAATCAACTTTAAATAGCGAATAATGAAAATCCTATAAGAATTTTACATAGAACATGAAAGATAATATCACACAATGAGAGAGAAAGAAATGATTAAAATACCGGCTTACGTATCATATTTTAAAGAATATGTATAAGTATTTTTATGATTCTCTCAGGAGCTTGGGTCTCCCGACATCCAGGGACCAAGTAGCCCCTCTATCTCATGAGATAGATGTAAGATTTGCTCCCCGTCTCACGCTTAGAAGACTTAATTATCTAGAACTTGAACCACACTATTGCGGGGCAGGAGCGGCTGTAAACTATTTAGGGGGGAAACTCTAAATATAAAAGAATTTTCTATTGGACCAAAAATTTATATTAGCGGGACGAAAATTAACATTACTGGGCCGAAAATTAACAATACAAACTTAAAAAAGAGTGTGTGTAGGGGGTGAGGGTGGGGGGGGGGGGGGGCGAAACCCTCTTTGTCCCTCACTAAGCTTTGCCCATACCAACTATTAAATGTGGTTTTACTGGGCCGAAAATTAACAATACAAACTTAAAAAAGAGTGTGTGTAGGGGGTGAGGGGGGGGGGGGGGGGGGGGCGAAACCCTCTTTGTCCCTCACTAAGCTTTGCCCATACCAACTATTAAATGTGGTTTTACTGGGCCGAAAATTAACAATACAAACTTAAAAAAGAGTGTGTGTAGGGGGTGAGGGTGGGGGGGGGGGGGGGGGGGGGGGGGGGCAAACCCTCTTTGTCCCTCACTAAGCTTTGCCCATACCAACTATTAAATGTGGTTTTTAAGAATATATTTGTTTGTTTATTATTATACGATTCATCATGTATTTAATACAACAATTTTTTATAAAATAAAATATTTTATACTTGATATTTAAAAGCATTTTATAACTACTTAATAACCGGGGGGGGGGGGGGGAGGCGAAACCCTCTTTGTCCCTCACTAAGCTTCGCCCATACCAACTATTAAATGTGGTTTTAAGAATATATTTGTTTGTTTATTATTTATACGATTCATCATGTATTTAATACAACATTTTTTATAAAATAAAATATTTTATACTAATATTTAAAAGCATTTTATAACTACTTAATAAGTAGGGGGGGGGGAGGCGAAACTCTCTTTGTCCCTCACTAAGCTTCGCCCATACCAACTATTAAATGTGGTTTTTAAGAATATATTTGTTTGTTTATTATTTATACGATTCATCATGTATTTAATACAACAATTTTTTATAAAATAAAATATTTTATACTAATATTTAAAAGCATTTTATAACTACTTAATAACTGGGGGGGGGGGGGGAGGCGAACCCTCTTTGTCCCTCACTAAGCTTCGCCCATACCAACTATTAAATGTGGTTTTTAAGAATATATTTGTTTGTTTATTATTTATACGATTCATCATGTATTTAATACAACAATTTTTTATAAAATAAAATATTTTATACTTGATATTTAAAAGCATTTTATAACTACTTAATAACTACGAAATACAAAGAAGTTATCCTTGCACCGGCGATGTCGAATATCTAAAATTTTAAGAAATATCAAAATAACCAAGGAATGTCGTATAGAATTAACGTTTAAATTTATTAATTTTCAAACTTTGATACGAGTAATTAGGTTTTTATAAATTAAAAAAGATAATTAACTTAAGCCCCATGTAATATGTTTCTAGATTAATGGCCCGTTTAATACACAAGTTGAATAAAATATATATAAAATTAATTAATTATTAAATTAGTTTTAATTAAAAAAATTAATATCATATTAAATCATCTGATATGTAAACTTTAAAAATTATGTTGTGATTATTAAAAAAATCATCTTTTTGACTATTAGGATATTATTATCATATTAAATAAAAATTATTCATTTATAAAATTTAACAAATTTGACTTAAGTGATTTTTCTATTTGTATTATTTAAAATAAAAATGAAAATAAGATTAAGTTTGAAAAGTTTGACAAAATTGATTTTTGTTTAAAATAATATGTTTATTGTGGTTATAACACGTTGACAAATCCTAGATGAACGTGTTAGAAAATACCATTTGACACTCAATTTAGTCTTTTATTAATATGTATAGATGTATAGATAATATAGATTTTACATATCTTATTTCGCTTGCTTTAAACACCTTTAATTAGAAAATTAAAAGATAAACCATATATGAAATCCGGATCGAATAAATTACCAAAAACCAAAACACATGAACTTTCGAAATCAAGTTTGGTTTGAGTTGGATTTCTTTTTAATAAAATTTGGACACTTTATCCATAAATTGAAGTGGAGGGATTATGGATCACGTAATCTTACATCAACTTCATGCTGCTTTTATCGAACTTTTTATCTTGAAAACAAATTAATTGAAGGGAATTGACCTCATCCGTCATGCACCAACAAATTATTTCATATGTATACATACTTAGCGAGGCCCCCAAAATTTTCAGTAGACCCCGGGTCTAGGGCAATAACAAAAATTTGGCATTTGGCACATATTAAGACGTATAAAAATAGCTTAAAACGAATAATTTGTATATAAAAAATTATGTTACGACTTACGACGATAATTGTTATAACAATAAACAAAATGAAAATATTGTAGCAAAATAATCTAGACATTCAACAAATAAAAAATTCATAAACAAAATTAAAGAATCAATTTATACCTTAGTGGGTTTTTTGTTTAAGAAATGATATTATAAGTTATGAGACTTTAAAAGTGGATATCAATGGCTCTGTGCATCTATTGAAAAATCCGATCGAATTGCTAACATGGATTGTCGATCAATCTTCTCACTTCTGCCCTCGAAATCTTAAATAGGTTTTTTTAAATTTAGGTATTATTATATTAAGTTGGGGTTAGATTGGTTAAATGATATTGAGCTAAACTAATTAAAATATTAATGAGTTTTTAGATAAGTTTTAATAGGTTAAAACAATTAAAATGTTATTAGGTTGTTAATGGGTTTATAAATAGTTTATAGTTTTTTTAAAAATATATATAATATATATATAAATTTAATAATTTTGGGCCTTTAAGAAGATCACTTTGAGAAGATCAGGTCCCGAACAGTCATTCACTGTGCACTCTTTAGGGCCTCCCACGTGTATACCACCAACAACACAACTATTAAATACTTTAATACACAAAGTAATTATTAAGTATTTTTTATATATTTTATATCGTACAATTTGTAGGAAGAATATTTGAATACAACTAATCTAATATGTAATTACTAGTTTTAGTAAACTCGTGTATTACACAGGTTGAATAAATAAAATATTAATATAATAATTTATTAATTATAAAATGATATTTTAAGATATGATATGACTGAAATTACGTATGAGAAATGACTATAAAAAATAAAATAGTAATATCAACTTTTTAAAATTCTGTTTTTATAAAAAATAACCGTATTGGTTTAAAACAAACTATATAAAAATATCATTTCTAAAATAATTCTTATTACAACTCCAAAATTTGATTGTTTTTTGTTTTAAAAAATTGAATTTTTAGAAATATCAATTTATTTAGAAATAACCTTAATAGTTAGAGTTCTTTCTTAATTTATTAAATATTAAGGAGATATTAAAATAATATCATAAGTAATTAAAAGAATTATTTAATAGGAGAGAGAGAGACGAGAAACTTTTGATGATGATGATTGTAATGGTGACATGTGTCACTCACATTTACCCTTTTATTAGAGTAAGGAGATTATGATACCAATATGTTCGACTAGATATGAACCGCACCGAAGACGATCCAAACTTGCTTGCATGAATGAACATACTTGATCATTGTAAGATTAATTAAGATATTAGAATACACATTGACTAAGATTAGGAGATATGAAATATACACTTAATCAAAACTAAATAAACATTTGAGGGGGGGGGGGGGTGGTGGTTCAGGCGGAACCACCCTCTTAGCTGGGGGTCGACGCCTGTCCCCCATGGAGTCCAAAGGGCAAGGCCCGCATCAACATAAAAATTATAGTTTTTTCATGTTTTGTTATATATTAGAAGTTGCTTCTGATACGTACAATCAACAATAATTGATCATGGGTAGTAATTGATTACATTGATTGCAATTACAAGGCAGTCGTCTTGACCATGTAGGATCATGTCATATAGATCCTCAACGACAATGTTGGTTCGGTCAAGCATCTTTACCCCGTAAAAAGTAATTAATTTGTTTTAATAAATTACGAAAAATAAAATGATTCAGAGAGCAAGTAACAAAGAACTAGTGACATTAGGAACAACCGAAAGATAGTATCTACTTAGAGTTGTTATCCCTAACAACAGGATGAATTTTAGATGAATCACAAAAATTTATTAAAACCAATCAATTATGTGATTGATATAAGATAGAGTATACTTCTAGTAAGGTTACTTAAACCTCTTAACTATTGGAAAGTTAACTCGAGGCTATATTAATTGGAACATTATGAGTTATTGAAATCGATCTTAATAAATTAATGAGTCAGACAAGACTTGAAGCAAGTGAGAGTGTTGATTAAAACTTATAAAAATTGTAACTATTATATTATAAGTTACTGGGCCAGTACTTAATATTATTAGTTGCTTATTTAAGCTAAGTTGGTTTTTTAGATCCTTCAAGCCTATTTAACTAAAAGACTAACAATAATTAATCAAACACGTAGTTCTGATCTATCCTCCGGCTTCTGTTCTCTTTTAAGTTGTCAAGAGATTTAGAAAACAAGAATAGTATGAAATTAAGCATACATCAATGTGAAGCTAACACTTGAATCTCAAACATGTTTACATTAATGATCATTAAGTTCAATGAAGACAAATACAAATGTTGGAATTGACAATTGAATATGCAAGATCAACACCATCTAGTTATTAATTGATTTTACCAAAACAAAATGGAAAGGTTTATACATATCAAGCTCATGCAGCCACTTCAATGATCATGTGATTCGCCACACTTGGGCGGGCTTGTTGTTCAATGGCTACAGGACCAACATCATGTCGCTTTACTTCGGGTCTAGCCACTGCAGGGAGAGCATCAGAACACGTCAAAGCGCTCTGCAGCTTCACAACATCTATTGTTTTATGGTTTATAATTTCTGACATCTTTTTCTCCTCTACTTCACTACTGACCGGATGATTTTTTGCTTCAAATTCTGATAATTTTTCATTGACAATAGGCTTCCTATTCTTGTATTTGAAGTATAGAATCACTTGAATAATGCCAAAGAAAAATCCAAGTACATTTGGAATCTGAAAAAAATATGTCATTTACAAATCGTATGTATATTGGAAGAATAGAACAGATGAAGTCAGACACTTGGAGATTGTTAACATGTTGAGTTAGCTTTTTCCGTACCGCAATATTGAAGTCACGAAGAAGCAGACCATAAAAGAACCACATAACAGCACTCAGGGTCAAAGCTATCGATAATAGAATTGGCATGTATTCCACACTTTTTGTTTTAATCACTTGTCGCTGCAAATATTAATGTGAATATATATAAATATGAATTTGAAAGTGGCATGTATACAACAAGAAATATAACAATGTGAAATGTAAATAACTTTTCTGTTGTGTCACAATGTTAATATTAAGTTTTTATGATGCATGCATGCTTACCAGAACACCCAAAGGTGCTACGAAAACACATAATGAGAACACAAGACAAATCCATCCAACTATCACTCCACGGGTTACTCCACTTGCAAGAAATTGAGTCAATACAACAATTAATCCGAAGCCACGATTATTAGCAAAACAATAAGCTTCAAACTCTCCATCTACAAAACCATGATTTTGGTTAGTTCTAACTAACCCTCTTTATTAATGATATAAAGTATTCATTTCAAAACAAAGATTAGTGTATACCCTAGCTTTCTTTGGAGCGTAGAAAAGAAAGAAACAAATATACAACGTTTCGATGAAGCAACCAACTAAGTTAATGGTGATAAGCAGCAAGACATTGGTCTTGAGAAATGCATAATATATCCAAAGCATCGCACTGAATAAGCCCACCACATAAGGTGCTGATTGAAACCCTTCCGTAGATTTCTTTTTATAAACTTTATAAAACGTCGGTCTGCATTTATGTTAGGTCACCAAGGTTAAGTTACAATCATATAAGAGACCTTAATAATATATCATGAAAAAACAACAGAATTAACATATTAGGGCTAGACTTACATTGGTGCAAGAAATACCATAAAAGAGACAACATTGCCTGAAATATTATGAAGAGTTATGCTAACAATGAAATCATCTATGAAAAATATAAAGATACAATGAAAGAAATAAGTAAGCATACCAAGAAGGCCAAATGCCAGGGTGAGGTGAGCCAATGTCCCAGTCATCCTCCTTAATCAGGTATTTAATTACTAGTATAACTATCTTCCTGATGAGATGAAAGGTGCATAAGAGATGATTGAAAAATACCCTTATATAGGGAGCCATAGTTTAAAGTGTGGTTCCACCATTATATCCAAATAGCATCCAAGTTTCCTCATGATCCATTAAACCTGAAAATTAATACAAGTTAATTCGATTGAGTGGTACATTATTAATTACATAAGTGTATTGGTACTTTATACCCACTCACTTCCCTTGTACCTTTATTGTTTTTATATATGTTTTCCTAGAAATAACATATATATCTCAACCTTTTTTTGTTGAAAAGTGCAATGATATATCTTTGTTGCTTAAGAAATTCAAGGGCATTTTTGTTGTTAGCACTGAACAAGCACACATCAAATTTAAATCACCCTCTTGTTTATGTTTCTTGTTCATAATAATAAATGAATATATCAATTTCATATACTTTTTTCTACACATTTTTGAAAAATATAGAAAGAACCACAATAAGTACGAAGAATATATACAATACTGACACTTTCTCGCATATATTTTTGAAAAAAAATGTAGAGATCTATTAATTCGTTACAATTAATATTTAACTTAGATATCTACATATTTGGTCAAGTTGTGTATCTTATGATTTTTATGTTTCTATAAAGACAAGTAGATAACCATGTTATACATATATAAGTGCAAATGAATTGATATCATTTCATATAATTTCTGTAAGTTAAAGAAAAAATTAATAAAATAGAATTAAAATAGATTTCCATCATTCTTAAATTTAGGATTTTAGGGTAGATACCCCTAACTACAATGGGGCACCGAGGTAAGCACTTTTTGATGAGTCAGCCACTCATATCCAATTATTCGGGTTTTATGACCCATGAATTGAACGTGGGTCCCAAATCCTAATTCCTCAATGTGGGCCCCATGCACCGATCGATAATACGCTGATTAATTAACCATAAATCTTATTAATATGTTCTCTGCTAACCTGAACTTTTGGTTTTCTTTCGTTCTAGTGCTAGCTGATTGAATATAATTTCAACACTATAAGACATTAAGACGCGAATATTATCAAAAAATAGTTTCTTTTTAGTGAATTTCTCATATCTATGGTCTTCAAATAAGAAATATAATATGAACATGAACCGAGTGCTTTGGTTACAATGCTAGGTTTTTTCTTTTATTAATGTTGTTTTTTGGTCCTTTCAAACGTCTTGCTAAGGCTGTGTGTTGTCGTAGTGTGTGATGGGTGGCGCGACCCACGTGGTTGTCAACTCTGGTCACGAACACCACAACATCACGGCGTGATCAGAGGCGCGATGGGAAGGGTGTGAGGGAGCTCATGGATGGTACTAGCATTTGGGACATTGAAGACACAAATAGAGCCGTTGGTTCATTTAGATTTTTTTCTTTAAAAAATTATGTTTCACCCCTATAGATACTACCTAATTTCTTATAAAAAATCACAACATTTATATCTACTATCTCTTCTTCATCTCCAAATCTTATAAAAAAACATCTCGGTAGAAAATGTTGGGTAATTGGAACGGTTTATTTCCACCAAATTTTGATCTCATGGACGACGAGGCTTTTACGAACTTTATGTTTCAACCAAATTTCTTATTGTTTATTAATTATGTATTTTTTTAATTTTTTTAATATATTTAATGGATTTTATTTGATTATAATGTTTAATTTCATATTAACGTTTTACATTAAAAAACTAAATAAATTAAGAAAATTGTTAGAATCCCTATTCATCTAATACATAACAGGGTCAAACT
This sequence comes from Flaveria trinervia, assembly GCA_025506515.1. NCBI lineage: Eukaryota > Viridiplantae > Streptophyta > Magnoliopsida > Asterales > Asteraceae > Flaveria > Flaveria trinervia. Next base: position 2,934,159 of record CM046456.1, on the reverse strand, counting down.
ATTTGATCAGGGAGTTTATTTACACAGTTAGAATCACATGTCATAATAATACATGATAACTTGATTTAGAACATTCACAACTTATTTTTTATTTTTATTCATATAATTACATTAAAAATCATTACTTTTTCTCTCTCCTTTTAACTTTATCATTACTTTGTCTCTTTATTTCACTCACAATCACTTAAAATATATTAAAACCATTATATGGTTTTAAACAGTGATTTCCCAAAATACAAATTAAACTGTAAATTTACCATATTCTTAAACCATATAATATAGAAAACACACTTACAAAAATATACGAAAAGAGCTGTGAATGCTCGAGATCCATTCCACAACACCCAACCTAATAGGTGATTATTACAATAATTCTCAATCGTTAAAAAAAGTTCAAATGCATATTATCAACAACGTATGCAATTAATAATTAAACATTAAATGTACAAAAAATAAAATCTTTATCTATCGTACAATTAATAGGTAGCATAACTAAATACAACTAATTTAATTAATATGTTATTATTAGTTTTTTTAACAATAACGTACGACATTGCTTCAAATAATAAATGTTATTTTGTTCGAATCCACCTATCCAAGGAGCGCACCCCAACCCCCTCAGGAGGTAGCCTAAAATTGAAAAACCGCCAGACTCAACCGTGAGTAATTTTTAATCAGAGTGAGACTCGAACCCAACACCTTCTCATATTTATATATACTAGGTTAGTGACCCGTGTATTACATGGATTGAATAAAGAAAATATTAAATAATTATAAAATAAGACTTGAATTACGTACGAGTAAGAATTCTAAATAAAAAAAGACACTATAACCTTAACCACTTGAGCTAAAATTTATTATTAGTTGAAAGCAACGGCTGGAGGACGTACTCGATATATATAATAAAATTTATACTACAAAAAAAAATACACTCTCTAACTGAAAAATAAAATTATTGATGTAAAAAGTGGTTTACTTTAAGCTAAATTAGTTTTCTTATTTTATTTTATTTCCTCCAAGGCAATTTATATATAAATTAACAAACAATATTATTAATCAAACAAGTAGCATATGATCTATTCTCCAGCTTCAGTTCTCTTTTATTTCACACATCCTTCACTCTATCATCTAATTTTTGAGTTTTTCCTAAGTTGTCCAATAGATAATAATAATAATAATAATCATAATAATAATCATAATTATATAATAATCATAATAATAATCATAATAATAATCATAATAATAATCATAATAATAATCATAATAATAATTATAATAACAATAATAATAATAATAATAAATAATGATAATAATAATAATAATAATATAATAATAATAATAATAATAATCATAATAATAATCATAATAATAATAATAACAATAATAATAAAATAATAAATAATAATAATAATAAAATAATAATAATAATAATAATAATAATAATAATAATATAATAATAATCATAATAATAATATAATAATAATAATAAAATAATAATAAATAATAATAATAATAAAATAATAATAATAATCATAATAATCATAATAATAATAATAATATTATTATTATTATTATTAATAATAATAATAATAATAATAATAATAATAATAATAATATAATAATAATAATATAATAATAATAATAATAATAATAATAATAATAATAATAATAATAATACAAAATAAAATATGCATGTATCAATGTGAAATTTAATATATACTTGAAGCTCAAACATGTTCATATTGATAATCATTAAGTTCAAAAAGATAAATGTTGAGAATTAACACTTAGAATATGCAAGATCAACACACATCTACTTATTGATTTTAGCAAATCAAAATGAAAAGGTATCTACATATCAATCTCATGCAGCAACTTCAACAATGTGATTTGCTACATTGGGGCGAGCATGAGGATCAACCACATGAATACTAGCATTATGTCCGTTTTCTTCGAGTCTTGCCACAACAGGAAGAATATCAGTACTCGTCAAAACGCTCTGCAGCTTCACAACATCTATTGTTTTATGGTCTATGATTTCTGGCATCTTTTTCTCCTCTGGCATCTTTTTCTCCTCCAATTCACTAATTGGATAACTTTTTTTTCAAATTCTGATAACTTTTCGTTGGCAATGGGCTTCTTAATGTTCTTGTACTTGAAGTATAGTAGCACTTGAATAATACCAAAGATGAATCCAAGTACATTTGGAATCTGAAAAAATAAGTCGTTTACAATTCGCAAATAGAATAGAATAATTTTGAACATTTGAGATAAAAAAATTATAAATAGGTCGAGTTGGATTTTGTCATACCGCGATATTAAAGTCACCAAGAAGTAGACCATAAAAGAACCACATGACGGCACTCAGGGTAAGGGCTATCGATAGTAGAACTGGCATGTATTCTACACTTTTTGTTTTAATCACTTGTCGCTGCAAAATATACATGTTAATAAATATAAATAAAAAAAATAAAAATGGCATGTTTTCATCAAGGAATATGACTATGTGAAATGCAAGTAACCTCTTGTTGAGTCTCAATGTAATTGAAATATGCTTTTTATAAGTGCATGCATACTTACAAGAACTCCCAAAGGTGCAACAAAAACACATAAAGAGAACACAAGGCAGATCCATCCAACTATCACACCACGGGTTACTCCACTTGCAAGAAATTGAGTCAAGACAACAATCAATCCGAAGCCAACAACTATTAGCAACACAATGAGCTTCAAACTCTCCATCTAATAACCAAGATTTTGGTTAGCTTTAGTTAACCTTCTTTATTGACAAAAAATTCATGCTAAAATAGAGATTAGCGTATACCCTAGCTTTCTTCGGCGCATAGAAAAGAAAGAAACAAATGTACAAGGTTTCGATGAAGCAACCAACTGAGTTTATGGTAACGAGAAGCAAGACATTGGTCTTGAGAAATGCGTAATATATCCAAAGCATTGCGCTGAATAAGCCCACCACATAAGGTTCTGACTGAAACCCTTCTGTTGATTTCTTTTTATAAACTTTATAAAATGTTGGTCTGCATTTGTGTTAGATCATCAAGGTTATATAGTTATCATATAATAGACCTCTATCATATATCATGATTAAGGATAGAATAAGCATATGTAAGAGCTAGACTTACATTGGTGCAAGAAATACCATAAAAGAGACAACATTGCCTAGAAATATTATAAACCAAGAGGTTAGCCGTAGAATCATCTATCAAAGATATAATGATACAAGGGAAGGAAGAAATATTATACCAAGAAGGCCAAATGCCAGAGAGAGGTGAGCCAATGTCCCAGTCATCCTTTGCTAAGTGATTACTAATATAACTATGTTCCTGATGAAAGGTGCATATGATATGATTGAGTAACTCCTTATATATAGGAACCCTTAGTTGAAAGTGTGGCTCCACCACTATATCCAAATAGCATCCAGCTTTCCTCATGTTCCATTAAACCTGAGGATTGATACAATTTAATTAGATTGAGTGGGTACATTATTACATAAGTGTATTGGTACTTTATACACCACTCATATCCCCTTGTACCTTTATATTAAAAAAATGTTTTTTGTTAAATGTATATCTCAACCTTTTCTTGTTGTTCAAATGTGCAATGATATATCTTTGTTGCTTTACAAAACTCAAATATGTTTGTTGCATGATCTCTTTGAGAAGAAATATATAATACATACTATTCGAACTGAAAGCGTAATCATAAGCGAATCCTTGTACACTTAAATGATTTTGTAGATTAAACTTGTTTTAGAAATAAGAATATCAAAGGATCAACAAGCACACATCTAATTTAGAGCACCCCTTGTTTAGTATCTTGTTCAATAGAGTAGATATATCATCTTCACGTACTTATTTCTACACGTTTTTGAAATAAATAGAAACAAACATTTATGATATGTTTATATTTATGAGTAAAAGAAATACATAAAACCATGACACTTTCACACATATAATTGTAGAGATTAATTTGTTATTTCACTACATTAATTTTCTACTCTCTCAATGTGTGTGAGAAATCAAGAAATAATAGGTGATAAATTGATCTCCGAATATTTATGGTCAAGTTGTGTATCTTATAATCTTTAGTACTTTATAAAAACAAGTAAATAACTATCTTCTACATTTATAGTTTCATATATATAGTTTCTAAAGTTTAAGAAAAAAGTTAAATAGGGTAGATGCCTCAAACTACAATGGGGCACTCAGGAAGCACTTTTTGACGAGTCAACCACTCATATCCAATTAATCAGGTTTTAAAAATTAAGATCCAGGATCCTAAATCCTAAATTCTAATTATCTTATTTTGGTTCTATGCACCGATAATAATAAGTTGATTAATCAACCATTGAGATATTAATATGTGCTTTGCTAACCATATATATCTTATGGTTTTCTTTTGTTCTAGTGCTAGCGGATTGAATATAATTTCACCACTACAAGACATTAAGACAAGAAAATTATTATAAAAAGTGTCCAATTTAAAATTTAAAATATTATAATGTTGTTTTTAAAGAAATAAATCAAGAATCGAGATAGCCCTTTTAGAATGATTGAAATGCAATTACTGTAACATTCCTGTAAACAAAACGAGCGCGAAACTTACTGTCAAACCGAGCAGAAGACAAAGGACAGCCCCTTTGTTAGAACACTAGTTATAAGATGAACAACCGGAGGGATTAATACATTAAACTTGAAGAGTCTAAAGGCCTGTTTGATTTCTCTTACTCGGTCAGAAGGTGGTGACCGGATAAGAGTTTGTTTCAAAACTGATCGAGTAAGAGGGAAAATATGCATTGGTCAGTGGTGTCGGATTGAACTAGACATAAAAATGTGATAATAAAAAACGCTGACCGGCTAAAATGTCTGACCGGTTCAGATATTTTAATCGGGTTAGAAGCAAATCAAATAGCCCTTAAGCTAGCATCATGTGACAAATTAATATTATAATATATAGGTGAACTTGAAGATTTTTTGTACACTGATGAAACATTTACATGTTGATAGCCCAATTGTAGGGCCAAGGTTGCCACACCAAAGGATAGCTGGTGGAGGTGTGACTTGTGAGAGCCTGAAAAGACAAAGTAGAAGATATGAATATATAACAATAGGATGATCAATATAAACCATTTTGGATGAACATGAACTACAAGAATGTTTTAAGTATAAGATTACGATAAGATAAGAAATGTTAGCATTGCACACTATGACTTTTCCTGAGCCAAAATATGGTTTTGTATTGTGAATCATTGTTGTATTGTGAACCATAACAACATCAGAAGTCATGTGACTTGTAGGATGAAAGAATGAAAATGTAAGGCTAACGATCTACTAAATGGATCAATTTGGCTTGTAAGCTCTACAATCATGAATCCATGGGCCACTCCTGACATGTAAATGAAAAATCCATAGTTAGATCAATGCGAGGAGCTCAATTATTGTAAGTATGCGAAGCCAAAGGAGGTGGGTTTAAAGGAATTATGATTATTAGACTCGTATGAACTTCCACTCAGTTATGAACTGAATTTTGGTATGATGCTTATAACACTCTTATCTTTCATATTAATCCATTTTTTTTGATATGATGCTTATGACACTCTTACCTTTCACATTAATCAAATTCCATCCTATAATTTAGCTCGCTACTCTTCATATGAGCTCATTTTTGTTCTTGTAGAAACTACATTGTTCTTCTTCTTCGTCTCTTTGGCTATCTTTGCTATCATATTATATGGCAAACTCTCCTCCATGTATGTTTGATGTATCTTTCTTGGACACTTTTATTTATCGAGGTTATCTTTGTTATGAATGCCTCGTTGCTTACATACATATCACATTATGTTAACGTTCATGCAACTATTTTCTCTCTTCCTTCCTTTAATAGTTTCACTCATTCATCAATCATTATTTCTCGTTTCTCTTATGAATTTTTTTGGTTATAAAATTACCTTCTCTTTCTTCGATTTTTATTTCTTTAATTCACCCGCTTTCAATTCCTATTTGGTTACTTGCCGTAGAAGATGCATTTATATTCAAGGTATTGGGGCGAAAACTATATTGACAATTATTATTTGAATTCAACTTAACATGAAATTTGCATCATATACATCCTAATTTCACATGTGACTTAATGAAAAAAATATAATTCTAATGAATTATTGATGTAACAATCTTTACGGCTCAAGCCATAGTCATCTCCCTTAAGGATCTCATCGCAAGGGCCATCACCCTTAGACCCCACTCCTAGAGACACTGCACTCTCGTCAAAGGGGAGTTGCCTCCTTAGAACCCCATTTGTCGGGGATTTCACCTCTAAGAATAAATGAGACACGCATGTACGTATTTTTTTGACTTGTTTGATGTACATTATCATTTACTTTAGTGAAACAAATCAATGTAATTACACTAAACTATCTAACAATGATTACAAATAAAGATATAAAGTTTTTCATAAATACAATGTGTTATGATAATTGGTTTCACAGTTTTCTCATAGAAACTTTTCCTCTCATTGTAAAATTTCACAGAAAAAACTCTATGAAGGGTTCATAAAAGAAAAAAAAATATTTGAAATGAATTTTTTGAAACATATATATATGCCTAATTAATAAAACTTACATTTTATAAAAAAATATAAAAATATGTTATTCAAAGCTTAAGGATGTGCTCTGATCTTAAAAAGTGTTATCACTAAAAACAAATAAATATAAAACTTGCGATAATTTGTTGATTGCTATCGTGCTCTCTTTTCCTCCCAAAATTATTCTTTTTCTACTTATCGATTTAATTTTCTTATAAAAAGTTTTCTTGACGGCCTATGATCAACATGTCTACTTTGGACAATTGGACTTAGGTTAAAAAAAACTAAGATTAAAACTTACGATAATTTACAGTCATAAAAAATCACTCGCTATGACTTTCATCAACAACTTAATTGGCAAGAAATATGTCGGTGAAGCTAGGTGGCTACCGATAGTATTTAGTCGGTGATATATCGTCAAAAAATCAAGATGTAGGTAATTTGATTTCTGACGGATATTCTTGAGGGATAATTGTCGAGTTATTTATTAACGGATTACTGGTAAGTCTTTCAAAGTAGTACTTTATAGACATTTTTATCTGACAGGTTACCAACGGGCTATCTACCGACGGTTTTTTAAACTCATGTTTTCTTATTTCGTTTTCCATTCTATTGGATTCATTCGGTAATCCATCTTTGATTATAAATATATACGCGCCACTAGTAATTTACTCGTTTGTATAGTAGTGAAGTAATTAAGAAAATGGGGATAGATTAAATCCTGAGTAAATAGGTGAATTAAGTTTGCGAGTAAGCAAGTAGGGTATGTGTACGATATATATGTCGCACAAGTGGATGAAGCTAGCATAACATATTATATACAACACTATTGCATCTCCTAGAGATTAGACCAATGATTGGTAGTGGATGACTGGTTGTTTTACTTCACTTTTCGTCTTTGTTTGTTTGATAGTCATTTTCTAATTTAAAAGTAGAACTTTAATGATATGAATTTTATTATTTTTAAAAGCTTTTTCTTCAAATGTTATATAATTTTTGTAATTATTTTCTGGGGTATTTATCTTTAGAATTAAATTAATAAAATATTTAATCTATTCGATCGATGAAGTTGTCAATCTTAAATAAATTTAAGTAACTTTAATTAAAAAATAGTTTTCTTATCAGCAATAATTAGTGGTTTTACCTCGCGTGATGCAACAAGAAACTATATATTGTAAATAAAAAAAACGTATTTATGGTAAAAAAAAACGTAAAACTTGCTAAACTAATAGAAATTTGTGTATTACATAAGTTGAATGAAAATATTAAATTAAATAGTTAGGATCAAAAATAATTATAAAATATCTTTCATCTTTAATAGTAATAGGATTTTATAGAATTAAGACACAAAACTTATTTATTTTTTAAACGGTTTTTCTAAAATTGAATTGATTGAATCTAAGAAACTTGGAATAAAATGAATTAAATTACTAGAATATTTTCGTCTACAATGCTATGACAAAAATAGTTTTTTCTAGTTGTCTAAAATGAATAATTGAGTTGATTAAAATAGTTATTTAATCCAGTTGTCTAAAATGGGGTAAAAATGAAGGTATTAATTTAAATTCAAGTGAATTGGTGTTTTTCTTCGGTCATATTTGTTTTTTTTTAAGTTATTTTTTTTGTATTTGGCTCCTCAAGGTTTGAAAAAATTATTAATTTCATTCAAAAACATTAATTTTGTGAATCTAAGTTTATCAGCAACATGTAAACACAAATTAAGATTTTGCTTTTATAAGAAAATTTATATGAGTACTCTTTTAGCATAAAAATAGTTAATTTTTAAAATAAAAAGCTAATATTTTTGAATGAAAATAATAATTTTTCAAAACTTGGGGAGCCAAATGCAAAAAGAGATATTTTTGGATGAAAGTTACAAATGTGATCAAACCACATGAAGAAAACGACAATTTACTCTTTAATTTGCTAAAATTGGATAAGTTGTTTAGGCTGGAAAATATAAGAAACTACGTGTGACGACCTAAGAATATATATAGTAAATTCTTTTGTCTTTATTCTTATGTAAATTTTTTTTATACTTGTGTTTTATATTGTGAGTCCTTTTGTAAAAATGTTACTTAATCTTTAGGCGTAAGTTTTGTCAAAGAAACATTCATTTTCTTGTTATTTAAGTCCTAGACATTTAATTGTATGATATTAGTATATAGTCATGTGTAATCAACCAACTAAAATGTTAAATTTGAATTTCCATGTTCATTAACCTTTTTGTTTAACTTTAAAGTTTTAATGTTTGATTTTAAGGTTATTAACTTTTGGTTTTCTTGAAATTCATAATTCATTTCAGGCTTTTAAAAGCATTCGTTCGTGTGTGCTTTTTATCCGTTGATGGCAACCTCCTAGTGCTTTACTTTTGCCTCTATTATATTGTTCATCTATATATCATTTTGAAACTTTGCACCTATTTTCTAGTTTTACAGTTTTTGTTCAAGGGGACACCACAACTATTAGGGCTGTGGATGTCATCCCAAAGGAGAATGGTTACAGAAGATGCATCACCCGCCCACACCTTCATGCCGCATGGGTGAAATGAGGCTCTCGTAAACCGACTTCTCATCCCGCTCCTTCATGCCACCATTACACAATAATACTGGCTGGTTTTACTTTTGAGAAAACGACCTGATCAACAGATCGAGTTGACTTGTTTATCTAGATTAACAAGCTCAAATTAATTTGACTCTGGCTAGGTTTTTTTTTATAAGTGAGCCAAGCCGAACAAGCTCACAGGCTCACAGCCAAGTTGTTTATTTCAAATATTCTTCGGAATTATTTTTATTACTATAATTATTTTTAATATTTGTTAATCCTAACTAGTTGAAACGACACAAGATTATTATTTTAAAGATAGTAATTTTCTACATTTGTATACTTGTTTTTTCGCTATAATATGTCAAAATACGATTTAATTTACTTTAATTTAATAGAGGCAACAAGCAAGCTAACAAACTAATTAACAAGCGTGCCACAAATCAAGCTGATCTTGGTTCGGCTCGTTTACTACCGAGCGAGTTAACTATTTTTGAGCGAACCACGAGCCACAAACTTCTTAAACAATCCTAGCTTTGCGTGTAGAATTTTCTAACACTTCGAACTAGTGTTAAGAAAAGACCGACAAAAGTGCACAACTCTACAAGCCCATCAAGCTCATGTTGTGATTATTTTAAACAAGAGAACAATAAAACGAAATAAAATCATATATGGAAATCAAAATCCTTCAAAGCCTCAAATTTAAAATTCTTCATATTGATGATTGTTTCTGGAGAGAAGACAACAAACTTTAGCTAGAAATGCAATCTAGAGCAAACTTAAAAAAAACTACAAAACCTTATAAAGAAGATGCATTCAAACTACATAACAACAGATCACACCACTGCTCATTTGGCTTGTCATAAGTCCAAATGAAAAGGTGTGTATGGATCTTATGCCGTGACTTCAATGGGGAAATTTGATACATTTGGGCGAACTTCAGGCTCAACGGTTACAAGGACAACATCACGTTCCCCTTCGTTTAATTTTGAAGCTATCGGAAGAATATCAGAACAAGTTAGAGCCTCGTGCAGCTTCACATCGTCGACCCTTTTCTGATGATCTTGAAGTTCTGGCACTTTTTGCTCCTCCATTTCAATGATTATCTCTTCGGGCATCGGCACTTTCTCATTGCTAACTGGCTTCATGTCCTTGTATACGATGTACAATATCATTTGAATTATGCCAAAGGTGAATCCAAGCACATTTGGAATCTAAAAAAGTACATAATACAAAAAATCGTCAAGAAAAACTATAGGAAGTTTCTCAAATAATTATAAAGATATTAAGGATGTAATGATTTTGTTTAAATTTGTACCGCGATATTGAAGTCCCCAAGAAGTACACCGTAGAAGAACCACATAACAGCATTGAGAGTCAGTGCTACTGAAAGCAAAATTGGCATGTACTCTACACTTTTCGTCTTGATCACTTGTCTCTGAAAAAAAATTGGAAGAACATTATTGTCAAAATACAAGAGTACAACGATGCAAGAACATCAATAATGTGTTTTAATTGCTTTCAAGTTAAATGTTTGTTCTCTTTGCTTATATACTTACCACAACGCCCAAAGGCGCGACAAAAACACACAAAGAAAACACAAGACAAATCCATCCGACTATCATAACTCGGTTAACTCCACTCGCAAGAAATTGTGTTAGGCCAACAACCAACCCGAAGCCAATAACTATTAGCAACATAATTTGCTTCAAGCTCTCCATCTGTAGCCAAGGATGTTGATTAGCCTTTATTCATAGTAGATTCATAAATCTTTACAGAAATTGAGATACATTAGAATTTAACTTGGTATGTGAAAGATTAGTACATACTCTAGTCTTCTTCGGAGCGTAATAGAGGAAGAAACAAATGTAGAAGGTTTGAATGAAGCAACCAACGCCGTTGATGGTGACTAGAAGCATTGTGTTGGTCTTGAGCAATGCGTAATATATCCAAAGCATTGCACTCAATAAGCTCACCACATAAGGTGCAGACTGAAACCCTTCACTTGATTTCTTCTTATAAACTTTATAAAATGTTGGTCTGCATTTTAGTTATTCGAATGTTAATGTTAGAGAAAATCAATGAACTAACGTCTAAAAGATTTAATCACAAAAGAATGACGCAAATGATAGTCGACTTACAAAGGTGCAAGAAATACCATAAACGAAACAACATTGCCTGCGGATATCAAACAACATAAAAGTTAGCAATAGATCAAAATAAAAGTTGTATGCATGCATAACAATATAAAAATAAGCATAATTTTGTAATGAAAACATGTAAATCGAATGTAAACATACCAAGAAGACCGAACACGAGTGTCAGATTCAGATGCGCAAAGTTGGCAGTCATCTTCCTTATCCCAAAAGGCGTAATCGATCGAATGTGGGTTTATATTTAGGAGAACACTAGTTTCGTCTCTTGAACTTGATCTCGTATTAGTTTTGTGAGTGGTGCATAAGCAATGGGTGTTGGTTTCCTTTATATAGGAACTAAGAAGGGTTTAAGGGTGATGAGTCAATGGATTGAGACAAATTATCTTTCAAAATATCATGGACAAAAAGAGAGGCTTTGAGAATGTAACAGCGACCGTACATTCTTATAATTATATGCACGTGTTACAACAGTTACTATCTTCTTCCTTTATTCTATACTTTTTGTATCATTTTGGTTGTTTGTTCTCTGCTTTTTGGCTATATTTTACTTCATCTTATAAATGGAATTTCGAAGAAAAAAGAAGTATGATAAATAAGTAGTTAAATTTGTTTTCCCAAATTCTCAACTTACTTGGGTCCTAATACCATTCATAATTAGGGGCGGAACTTGAGAAACATCTGCTAATCTCGTCCTTCAAAATTTGCTGGTTTTCTACATGTAATAGATGATGTTTTTTCAGAAAAATATGATTTGAACGTCTTATTAATGGTTGATAGAGAAAGAATCTCATAATTAATGATTCTTAAACTAAGAAATTTTGATATCGTTACTATAATAATTTTCAGATAGGTGGGTATCCAAAAATAACATGCATCGTTTCTACATGTTTTTTGAAACTCTTTTGCTTTCTAGAACATCTGTTAGTTCAACTAACGGATGTAATTAAGGTGTCAAACACCTTCGCTTGTGCAAGTAAAGCATGCTATATTTTTGTTTTTTAATTTTATATTCTAATATTAATTTCATATATAATTTAATTTTTCTTTTATAACTTGCAACTTTTAATCATTTCTAAAAATTCAAATACATTTCTCTAGTTGTTTTGGATATAACTAGATAAATTTTGTAAAAAACCAACTTTGTTAACAAACTTACATTGAATGTGTAATAAATTACATAAATGCTGTAAATTTAGGACTACATATGGAGTGCTTGTGAGTTGGCATTAAAAATATAAAATAAACAATAGCAATTCATCCGCTCTTCCAAAGAGCGGATCTCTTGTCATCTCACCCACATCCACTCGTCCAACTAGCACATGTCCTAAAAACCAGGCATTAAAAATATAAAATAAACAATAGCAATTCATCCGCTCTTCCAAAGAGCGGATCTTCTTGTCATCTCACCTACATCCACTCGTCCAACTAGCACATGTCCTAGAAACCAAACGAGTCTCAAAGTTCCGCCTCGAAACCATGTACATTCATATCTAACCACCTAGATAAATAAAAAAGTTGTTTCACTATGCATATAGGAAAGATAGAATGGAGAAGCTTCCAAATAGCTACAATGATTGGTTGATGAAAGAAACATTTTTGGATTTATTACTTATCTCCTCTGGCCTACCTTTCCTTTAATAACATCGAGAACCATATAGACTCATTCCCAATGTCCATCTACTGCAATTCTAGAACTTTATTATGGAGGCCATGGGATCCAGAAGCTTCAATTCAATTCAGATTGTTAATTTTGAACCTTTGGTGAATTGGCCCCTTATATCTTTTAGTTTTTGGTTGTATCTTCAACTCCTATCCTAATAATTATTACTTCTAATAATCATTCAAGTTTGTAGATATTCATGAAGTGAGCATATGATTTATACTCTTTCAAGTGTGTGAATGTTGTCAAGTGTACAAACAGTACCGAATGATTGTGGCATCAATAATAGCATGATCAAAATCTGTGGCTTAATGGAATTGTGTCCATTAGTTCTAGCTGTAAAAAACCAGAACTCCGTGTTGAGATCAATTTATAGTCTCACATTAGTATAGTAGATCTACAAGTGTGCAACTACTAGAAAATTAGGTAATTGTGACAGTAATTGTGGTCGTAAAACAGTCACAAATTAATTAACATCTATTTACTGACCAATACATGTTTTCTGACTCTTTTAGGGACTAAAATTTCGGTCATAAATTGTACAATTGTATATTTAGTCATCGATTTGCGACCACTTTTTTTATATATGACTAGTGTGATTTTGGGCGACAAATACCTGGTTTTTAAGTAGTGATGAGATATTTTAGGAGCCACGTTAGAGAGTTCATGATAAATTCCACCATTGATCTTTTGTTACCTAAATTGCAAAAGAAATCCATTATAGAATCATCCATCACGTGGTTTATATTTGTTTCTCACACCACTAAAAAACTAAGTATTTATAACGGGGCGTACTTCATACTATAATAGACCACAATCGTTGGGGAAAGCCTACCAATGAGGTCTTTAATCAACGATTGATTACCGGAATTTTAAGATTGTTTTAAGAAAGGATATTTTTAATTATTTTCATATTTTTGGGACTGATTTACACCTTTTCTATGACTGGTTTCATATATTTACCATCTATTTTGAATTTTTTAATTAAATTTAATATATATTTATTAAATTTTATATTCATATGTTTGAGACCATTTTACCAAATTATATATTACTATTTATAAATTAATTTCAATCAGATTTTTTTATTCCGGCTATTTTGGGGTCAAATCTAAATTATCACCAAGCTTTTGACTTCTTTTGGTACCATTTAGTTCCGTTCACTAATTTTGTGACCATCCAGATTTGATCTCAAAAGGCTTGTAAAATTTATGGATGTTTTCTTCGATCGTAAATGTTTAGTTTTACAGTGGGTGTTTGTTTTTTTTTCAAAAAATATCTTTCTGACATTTTTTGTTTGCGTCGCGTAAACCATATGCAGACGTTAAGTTCCGCATAGTGTGTTTTTTAGAAGACTTTTCATTAGAAAAAAGTTTGCGTAAATTTGAATGGTAGAGACTTGACCCAACCAATTTTAAAGTCTACACAGGATTAAACAACATCACTCACCACCATCCATGTCCACCGCCATAACCACCGTCCGCCACCACCACCGCCCGCTGCCACCACCGTCTGCCTCCCCCACCACCATTGTCCATCACCACCCACCATCTACCATTACCACCACCGTCTAGCACCGTTGTATACCACCACTTGATTTTAGCAATCTGCAGACAATAAAAAAACAGATATTGTTTTTGTTGCAGTCTGCAGAGATTTGCTCTACCTCTTCTTCTGTATATGTCTGCAGATGTGATTCGTAGACTGAAGATATTTTTTGGTGCAGAAAAAACAAACAACTGTTTAGCCTCTTAAAAAAAAATACATGATGGTTTAAATTAATCCTCCTCTTCCCTAGTTTTTGTTTCTTCATTAAAGAAAGCATTACAATTTGGGGTATTTGATGAGGGAATGGGAGTAGGAATCTTGTAGCATACAAACTGGCCACTAGCTAGATTCTCTCAAGGGTTTGATGCAATTCTTTAGCGAACGTATGTTGCCCCTCACATCTTAAAAGCTATGGTATAATTGTCTTCCATACATGATATATGGCATTATTTCTAGCAACATAAAGAAGTGTTGAATTAACACTCGTTAACAACTAACAATTACAATTATTAGAGAGTTCTTTTCTTTTCTCAATTTCCTTTTTCAAATTAAATTTAGTTTGGTAATAATGAATCAATATACAAGGTCAAATATATACACATGCGTATCATATTCAGGACATTAGAGAACTACTTTTATCTAAAAACCAAAAGAACCATTCATATATGTAAATGAATTTTACATACACAAGTTCAAATATATACACATGTGTATGCATATACAAATACAAGATGAGATTATTATATAACTATTTTATCTCGAGATCCAAAAGAACCACTCATTTACATAAATATAAATTAATTAAATCTGATAATACTTTAGCTGTTTTGCATACATGTATACTGGGCATGAATAATAATTAAATAAAACAACTAAATATCACTGGTCATGATTTACATTTATCAAATCAATAGTTTATAATTTTACATTAATAATTCTTTTGATTCCGTAATTAAAAATAATTATGTATCCCTACTATATCTATAAGAAACTACATATAAACTAGCTTTGTAATTTATTAAACTTGGATCAAGAACATTTGTTTTAATTTGGTAAACATCTAACTTTACTTTTTGCTACACATAAAAGAACTTACAAAAAATGATTTCAAAGTCTGCTTTAATTTGGCTCTAAAAAGATTGATCCACCTTTAATAAAACATAGATATAAATATCATGATATATACATGTATAACTAACATGAGTTGCTCTAAAATGTCTCTGAAAATAGTCAAACTACGTATTTAGACATGAGGAACTGAAGATGGAAAAAGTAGAAGTACAAAGGTCAATTGTAAATGAAGATGTAGAATTAGGGAGGGTGTCCTTAATTATGGAAAGGGAAACATTGCACATACTTATATCTCGATTATTTGGAGAGGATATATATTGTGTTAGGATACCATTATCATCATGGTAGCTTGTGACAACTAATAATTAGTGATGCAATTATAAGATGATATGGAAAATAAACAACTTGATTTATGATAGCATCATAAGTTAGCAGTGTTCTTGATGATGAATAAAAAGCAAATTAATTAGTGAGACGTACACCGCTGAGAAAGACCACCTCCAACCATTTCGTATAGTTTGATATACTTAATTATCAAAAAATTCATTTGAGCTAATGAGATGGGTTCCACACTTCACATTTCATCACATTATATATTGTTACACCACATCAGCATCACATTAGTTTTGATTGATTTTTCATATATCTCTCAGCTCATATTGAGAGACTTGCTTTTTTATTTTTCCTCATATTTTCACTGTCTTATGAACTATAAATAATAGTTTTGATTTAGCAATTCGTAAATAAATTTGAAAAAATAAATATAAGTTAGATAAACAATTTCTAATAATAGCTAAAACTACTAAAAATAAAATAAGTTGACTATATCTTGAGACATGCATTTTAGAATCTTCGCTTTCAGAATTTTGACCCCTTCAAGAGCCTCCCTTGAAAAGTGGTCGGTGTTCAACAACACCACCTTTAGATCCTCACTCGTGAACTCTCAAAGTTAGAATTTTGTTTTCAACTCCTCGTATTTAAGGCTAGAATTCTCTAACTTTGCCAACTCGTTATCCAACTTCGCGTCAGTAAGTTAAGGACGTTGTAGCTTTCTTCTTTCCTTTGTCTTTGGCTTTGTCACTATTGATTAGGCATTGTGGTTCGGCTGGTAACTCATTGGTTTTGTCGTTGAGATGCACTATTCATCATGCATCCGAACATGCCACTAGTTCGAGCCCCTCCCTATACGGCTTCTTCTTGTTAACCAGCCGCTTTGTTGAAGCATCTTAGGCCCCGCTGCATTTTGAGCTATGTCAAAGACTGTCCCCAAGCGCTGATAACTTTGCAAGCATGGTTTTGATCTGTCCGCTATATTTCTCAAATGACATGTTCTAGATATCAAGATTAAATTACCATTGGAAAATTCATTGCAGAGTGTTCTCCATCAAAAGACATTTGAAAATAGTTGTCAGGAATCTTTTCGGAAAAACTTTAATAGTAGCAATAGATTCCCAAGGGAACGTCATTCTAAAACTATTCTAACTGGTAACGACAAAACAATCTACCCAAAATCTCATTCGAATTCTTACCAGCACCAGTAATCCTTTGTCATCCAAAGATTACTGATGAATAATTATAATGTTTACGTATGTTTGAACATCATCAATGAATCAAATTCAAGCATATTTGATGTTGCATTGGTGATAGTCGTTTTTATAGTAGCAAGAATATTCATTGTAATCTTAACTTCTTTTTATTGATATCATTACAAGACATAATTTCAAGGTTGTACGATGCTTTCATCTAAGTTAATATATAATACGACTTCATGCATTCTAAATTTCAAGGTTTCTAGGATGTTTTTATTCAAGTTAGTATGGCCTACTCTAAAAAATCAAATTGATGTGGTCTATATTTAGGTGAAATGGTGAATACTTCCTATGTACATAAGTTAAAACATTTGATCTA
The DNA here is from genome assembly GCA_025506515.1 of Flaveria trinervia. NCBI lineage: Eukaryota > Viridiplantae > Streptophyta > Magnoliopsida > Asterales > Asteraceae > Flaveria > Flaveria trinervia. The sequence goes on along the minus strand of CM046456.1, from coordinate 2,916,675 downwards.
CATAAATGTGTAGGTTTGTTGGATCACTCGTTCATTTTAGTTTATCCATATCTAAATGATTCATGATAGATAAATGAAATCTTAATTAATTAGATTAATATCTCACATATGAACTATGAGATATGTTTGGCTTCAAAGTTGGCTGCTATGCTGATGTAGATGTGGACCTATAACCCTAAACCCTTCCTTACTATATAAAAAGATCCATCTTCCATACATTATACACCACTAGCTTATCAAGTAGCATTTGTATAAACACACTTGGTTAGTGAAAGATCAAGGAGTTTAATAAGCAATTAAGAAAAGATGATTAGTAACTTGCCTCATCTCACTCTTGCATTTGGCCTCCTTGGTAAACATACTTCATTATCTCATATTTGTGTTTAATTTTGAATACTACTTACATAAGTTCTGTTCTTTTGGCATATATAATAAGACAACAACTAAAATCTAAGGCCGGGCAAACACGACCAAGCACATTATAAACACACACCTCGACAAATTTTTCGGATTTAATTTCTAGGTGGTCTAGAGTTTAAAGATTTTCTATAATGCTTTTTTAAGTGTTTTGGTTTCTAGGGAATTTGCTATCGTGGGTGGTGAACTCTAAAAGAATCTAACAAGAGATGTTTGAAATCACCAAGTCGCACGTGAAATAGCTTGACTGATGTTAGATATTTTAGAGTTTGTTACACATGGCTAGTGAACTTTCTAAAAACCAAAACATTTTCATAAACCTTCTACTAATCTATTATGTTTTCATTAGACCACCTAACAATTTAAAACACACCTATGAGATTTTTCACATTATGTTGCTAACATTTCCCTATTTGATGTTTTTAGGCAATTTTGTTTCATTTATGGTACTTGCTTCTCCAATGTAAGTATCGTATATCAACTTTTAACTTTCGTGGTAACTAAATTGAGTTAATCTTCTCTAAATATATAGCAACATCTCATAAAATGCAGTCCAACATTCTGTAAAGTGTATAAGAAGAAATCAACAGAAGGGTTTCACTTAGCACCATACGTGGTGGCCTTATTCAGTGCGATGCTATGGGTATATTATGCATTGCTCAAGACCAATGCCATGCTTATCATTACAATAAACTCTGTTGGATGCTTTGTTCAAACCTGCTACATTTGCTTCTTTCTTTTCTATGCACCAAAAAAGGCTAGAGTATGTATTACGTATCAGTTTATAAAATCTAACAGTATATGATTATCTTGAAAAGAACATTGACCGATCATATGCATGCAGATGGAGAGCATGAAGTTCATTGTGTTCTTGATAGTAATTGGGTTCGGATCAATAGTTGTCCTCACTCAATTCCTTGCCAGCGGAGTCACTCGTTGCATTATAGTCGGATGGATTTGCCTTGTGTTTTCTATATGTGTTTTCTTGGCACCTTTGGGAGTTTTGGTAAGCAAATACTACAAAAGGAAGTTCTTATAATGGATATTTTCTATGAAAAAAACAGTAGCAAATTTTGCTGTAATTAGTTTATAGACACATTTTGCTACAGTTTAGCTATAAATATTACGTTGCAAAAGAAATTTGTAGAAAAATCAAAAAAATATATTTAAAATTACTTAATAAAATTCATGGAGAATTTGAGAAAATAATATTTAAATTTTAATATAATAGAATTCATATAAACATCTAGTTAAATAAAAATAATAAATTGAAATTTGTAGCAAAATCTGTAGAAAAATTACACATGTATAAGAAACAATAATAATATGATTATGATCTTTATATGTTTCTAATCATTTCATTATTCAGAGACAAGTGATTAAAACAAGAGTGTAGAGTTCATGCCATTGCTCTTATCGGTTGCGCTTACCATCAATGCTATTATCTGGTCTTTTATGGTCTTCTCCTCCGTGATGTCAATATTGCGGTAACACAAAGAGAATCCGAGTTTAGTGTGTGCGTGTTTGTTTTTATCATAAACACTAACTTATTGAACTTAACTTTTTACAGGTTCCAAATATACTCGGATTCACATTTGGTACTATTCAACTGATCATATACTTCATATACAAAAACAAAACGCTGATTATGGATAAAAAGATGGTTAATTTTGAGGAGAAAATCTCTGAAGTAGAACAACCAAAGATCCCCGAACCACATGAACATAACATAATCGATGTTGTGCAACTTAGTGCCTTAATCGCATCTGATATTCTTCCTATGGTTGCAACATTAAACAAATCAGACACGAAGATGATTGTGTGGCTATTGAATCTCAACCCGGACTATGTGAACCAAATCTCTGCATCGAAGTTGCAGCATGAGAACACATATACGTATCTTCTGATATCGACTACTAATAATCAAGTGTATCTACTTGTGGTTCAGTTTTAATTAGCTTAACTAAAGTTTGCCTTCTATACAAATATGTAGTATGTGTTTTTAATAATTTTGGCATCTGAAGTTATTTATGTCCTTTTCTATTTAAAGAACAATTTTATTTTATTAGTTGTCATCTGAAAAATGATGATTTCAATCAAACACTATTATGCACTCTAGTACATAATAATCCTTAATACAAATAACTGATTTTACATTGCTAAAATCACACACCCTACAAGCACTATACAATATATTATTATATATACACACCTTAAAATACGCCTATTATTAGTGTTAATGTGTTAATGTAATCTTTTTTAAAACACTAAATTCTTTCAGGAGTATAACACTTAATTTTTCAAAGCACACAAAACTTTTTTAAATCATCTAATTTTTGACGTTATGCTTCTTCTTTTTCAAATTTAAATTTCTTACACAATATGCATAAGTTATGTAATTAGAAAAACAAAAACGAATAATCTGCTCATGTGATTTTTTTAAATCTTGTAACATTTAGCTACATATGTATAGGCATGGCCGGTTTTATAGTACAAGTTTTGACGCAATAAGCTTGGGGCCCTCAAAAAAATAAGGGGCCTCATTTATAAAAAAATATTAATTATAGTGGGTTTTGGTATTATACGGATCAATGAATTAGTAATTTCTTTTATTTGTTGCTTTTGTTTAAAGAAATTTAATTAGGTTGCTTTTGTTTAGATTGTGATTTTCAAAACGCCTCATTTTTTAGTTCGATTGGGGCCCCAAAAAACATTGAGCCGGCTCCGTGTATAGGTAATATGTTACTATACATGTATTAATAATTGGTTATGCGTAAACAAAATTTGTTTATATTATTGTTTTCATAATTTAGAAGAGATGAGCTAGTATATATGCAACAATAAACATCACATTTTTATTGTTTTTAGAAAAAATTAAGATCGAAAAAAATAAATTGTCATGTGTGTTCTGCGTATTCTCACAACATACAGTTTTTTTGTATATTTGTTTGCATAGATTTCTCCCGATAATCAATGGTTTCATCGTGATATGCTTTTTTTTCTATCTTCTAACAACAAATTTATTAGTTCTAAATACCATGTGATCAATCTATACTTGCGGGATTCGAACTCACATTATATTTATGAAAGCCAATCATTAATGTCAGCCATTTATTAATACCATAGATTATCATGAGCACCCATGATATATTTGATACCTTGGTATTTATTATAGAACTATTTGCATAAAACCATGTATAAGACCCGAAGAAAACATGAATAAATGATCCATGGATTTGCAGGGAAATCTCTTTTGTTTGTTTGAAAATTGAAATTATATTGAAGATATGCCGATATGGCCCCACAAGTGATTGATCTAAACATACTTATTTACTGCAAATTAATATTTCAGGTTAATCATATAATTGACAAAATGGGAGCCCATTTTCATAATATTATGACAGCTAGAAAGGTCCGGATCTTTGGTGTCACTTCCAATGATTATGAGTTAATTAGTTCATGTTCCGAAGATAGGATTATTTATGCTCCATTATTAATGTATGTTTGGATGAACGCATTGAATGAGCTAAGACGACAAACAATGTCATACACATCACAAGATTTTAATGGTTCATAAAGAATTCCAAAAGCCTACGGAAACACCTGACATTAGGCCAAAAAATAATGCATCATCCCAATAGCGATAGCAATAACTTGTGGTCTAGTGTGTGAAAATTGTAAAATGATTGGACTGTCTAGAAATCAATCTATACGAAGATATTTAGACCTAGGGTAAAAGAATGAGGTGTAGATAAGGAGCTACAAGAACAAACCATGTAATAATTATGATTGGAGTGAGCAAATATGATCTCGGTACATACATCATTACTCTTTTTAACTAGTGGTAATTTTACATAGCAATACGAAGTTTTTAAAATATCACTAACTTACATTAAGTGCTTAAAAATCTTATATAATTGTTTTAAATTTTTTACTGAGTGAGACATATGAAACATATATGAATTTGGATGTTTCTCGATCGACTAAGTAGTGGGATCAACTTCCTCCTCCTCCTTTGGTAGATTACGTTAGAATTAAAAAAAAATAAAATTCTTGAAAGACCATGCATCTTGTTTGTAGATGTTGTCTTCTCTAAGCAAAAGCTTAAAATCAACCAGCACAAATAGCCTTCTATTTCAATGTAAAAAGAATTGAAGGTATTTCTTTCATTACTCGCAATTTTAATTTTCACAGAAGAAAAAGATAATTATAGTTTTGTTGGATTCATTTAAGACCAAAGTAAAATGTATATAAACATTGATACGAGTTAGCAGATATATACAAAATACACGTTCATTCAAGATTATTCTCATGTTTAACACTTAAGAACCTTGCACTGTACTATGAGTGCTAGAGCAAATATTACTGTAGATGTAACCGAATAATGGTTAATGTTTTTACCTCCAACTAACGAACTCTTTCATGAAAATGTGTGTCATTTTAACTTTCACGGTTGATGATTTCCTACCTATATGAGGGAGCTTCTCGGCCTGATTTTAACTAAAATGCATACTGTATAAAAGCATAACTTAAGTGTTAACTAAAATGGTTCTATAGTTGTATTTATTCCCTACCTATATTTAGAACTTAGCTAGTTTTAACTTATAATTTATAATAGTTCCCTACCTATATAAAAGGATAACTTAAATTTTGTACCATTAGAGTACTAAAAGAGTAAAATGAAAGGAAAGACTTGACAATTTGAAGTCTATTATTTTTTGCTTATCAATCAAGTGGATGGTATCAATAACATCAATAAATCATGAAGAATGGCTTTAAATCAATCAAACTGCTTTCTTGATCTATCCTTTTTCGTATGCCAATTAATTTATGGCTGAGAATTGTTCAATTCACATCACATGTAGTCTATGTTGGATGGATGTAAGAGTTGTATGTAAAGATAGCACCCAAGAAATGTTAAAAAGGAATGCCACCATCATATGTAAAGAGTTCACCTTCAAAGATCGATCGATATGGTTTTTGTTAAGATCTCGTTTTGTTCTTTTAAACTTAACTTGATTTTATGCTTGGACACATTTGAGCCAATTTCTTGCGTTTAATTATATGAAGTAATTTGATGTTTATACAATTTTTCTTTCAAGTATATATTTCTCCTTTGCAAGTATATGTTTTCACTTTGTCAATCTACAAATACAGCAAGAGAGTTCCAATTCGTTGGTATCTGTAGTTATTCCGGTAAGTGATAATGAATGTACACGAGAGTACATATGTTCATTAAGATATATATTTAAAGCAACTTCATATTTTTACCTCTAAACTTGTAAAATAACATATTTCTTAAAATCATATATGCTTCAAGAATTGTATATAAACTTGTTTTTACTATAAACTTAAGATATTTTATACCTATGATATGTGACATTCCTGAATTCGACCACTCTACCAATAATCTTTCAGGTTAAGTGGTTAAGTTGAAATATCTCAAAATTTCATAAAAACAGATGGAGGAGGTTTGGGTTCAAATCTCATCTATAATAAAATAGATTGGGTGTGTGTGGGGGAGAGGGGGGTTCTCATATAATTTGAGTTTTCTTTTGATGATAGTATCAGATTTTGTACTTAAGTAATAAAGATAATCGGGTTGGTCAGTGACTGTCAGTGATTCAGTTAACCGTTCAAAAATATTTTAGACTAGTGTAATGAAATTATTCAAAATAATTCACTTTTTTTAAGTTACAATAAAAAAAACTTTATTGGATTCCATATACGCACAGATGGACTCTAAATAACAAAAAATGAGGGAAGAGTTGCAAATATGTAATCTAACATCACGTGACTTTCTATCTCTCTATCATATTTATTTTTTGTAAGTAATTCTATTCTACTCCAACTTCGGCATAAAGTACATCTCATATATATTATAATTATTCAAAAATAGCTGAGACATTCTTATAAATGATGCTTCTAAAAGGTAAAATTTTTATCATTGAGTCACCAGTGATTCTCCCTATCATTTCTACTTTCTTATCAAAGTTTTGGCCTTGATGCATAATGTGTTTATATGTGTGCTTGTTTGATCTACGTGGCCAGATTGTGTGTGTTTATGTTTAAGTTGTGATAATAGCGTATTAGATTTTACGTAAAAAAAACTATTAATTACTACCATTAGTATTCACTAATATTAAAGATAAATACATATGTTAATAAGAAACCCCTATAAAAATGTCATAACAATCCTTATAACTAATGCCCTGTAAAACTTTCTACAACTTTGTGTGCTAGTAAATTCTTATTAAAATTTATGTGATCATAAGAAAATATAAAGAATACTTCGGTATAAAAGTTAAGAAAACTATTATATATGCAAGTTATAAGATGGGGTTTAAAGTATTAACATGCTAGTATCTACTTTCTAGTATGATAGCATGGTAAAATCATTAAGAAGAAATGTTTTGTGACAACCCGTAAGTAAATAAAACGTTATTATGAATTACTCTAAATAATAATGTAGACCTATATATTTATATACGTTATTAAAATTATAAAGTCTATTTTATGTGTTAATTTTATATAAGAATTTTATATATTTTTGCATGGTAGTATGAAAGTTTACGTGTGCATGTAATTCTTATATGGGAATTTTATGATTCTTTTTGTTTACCAAATTGTAAGATTATTGATTAGTTACTTGAATGATAAATATCTCATATTTACATAAAATGAATTAAAGATCAAAACTTAATAAAACATTAAACACTTAAATACTAACTAAAACATAACCTAGACCCTTGCATGGTTCACTAAGACACTAAATAACCCGATTAACCACATAAACTAATAACTAAACTTAACTTAATAACTAAGAGAGTCATTAGACTCTTTGCTTGACACCTAGCCTCACTAATGAGTCATCACTCTCCAAACCCGCCACCTAGCCAACCCTTGACACTAACCCCATACTAAAATCTGTCACATAACCTAATAACTTGATTAAGCATCCCTAGAACCCCGCCTTATATGCTAGACCAAATCATGATGAACTTCATCACTTGGAGCTCTCAGTCGATGGAGTCAACACATCGACAACCCACCATAAGCCACCACACCCGCAACTATCCTACTCAGTTCCCACCTCCTCTCTTATTCTCGGTTTTCAATCCATCACCACCCTCATACTTTTGGTTCTCACCTCATCACCATCTCTTGATCACTAACAACCTCAAGAACAACATAGGTCATGTTACTTTCCCTAGCTCATGATCAATCTTTAAACAAGAACCCCAAGCGGATCATCAAGAGTCTAACCAAACAATTCTCTTAAGTTTTCACTCATCCAACAATGTATGGTCCTCAAATCTATAACTAACAAGTTATATGTGTGTTTAACTAACACATATGATTAACCCTTTAGCTAAATTATCAAGTTCTTTGCAAAAACTCATAAACACATGATTTTTATCAAAAATCAATATGAAAAGGATTCAAAAACAAAAAGTTTGAAGGTTTTAAAAAAATGAAGGATTCAATACAAAATAAAAGGTTAAAACATGATATTCTTGATGAATCAGATTAAATACTTAGTTAACTGTGATTGTGGAAATAAAATTAAAAACTTGTTAGAAGATATTAGAAATAGCTTTCTGTGAATTTTTATGGAGTTATAATAAGTAAATTAATTTATATAAATAATTTAAGTTAATGAAAGAAAATTATCAACCGCAAGATCCAAACCTGGTAAAAGGCTAGAAAAATTATATGACAATCCTTACGTTTTATAGGACCTGTAGAAATAGAATAAATTTCATGATCTAGTTTGTAGCTATGCCTGAATTTTATATTTTAGAGAAACCTGATATTTGAAAATCGGGAAAAGTATCTAAACTATAAGATAAATCATGAAAAATTTATAAAAAATATTATATCTTGATTATAACCGTTTGTATAAACTTGGGAATTTTTAGAGATGTTCTGATATTTTTACCAATTTAAATTGGTAAAAATTATAAGAAAGGGTTCTGTTATGAATTAACACCCTAGAAATTTATGAGCTATTAGTATATAGATTCTAATAAATTTTGGTAAATTTTAAGGATCCGTATGTATTTTTACTAGTTTATTCAAGTATTGTAAAAAATTTATAAAATAAACTGTAACTAATTGATATATGAAACTTTGACATATTAAAATAGATTTTTGAATGTTTATCTGTAAAAGTTTCATGACATATGGATACTATAACTTCTGTTTTGATTTTTGTAATCTAAGATGCTGAAAGTTTTAAAGAAAAGATATTTATTCTTAATCTATAATTATTTTATAGGTTATCTGCTGGAGTAAGAGGTGAGACTCATAGCCCCATTTTGTATTTATAAGTTTTTGGGGAAAAACATACGGTTTTAAGATTGATGCATATATATATATATATATATGATTTTTTGAGTTTTACTGTCATTTTTGTTGTAACCATTAATTCGGATGTGGAACCGTTAGATATATAGGTAGCGCTACTTAGGGAAATATTTTCGGCACCAACAGGATGAGTGTTGTGATGCTATATTATTTGATTTTTGTGAATTATGTTATGATAGTTATGAATCACCCGGCTTATAAGTAGGTTTGGTTGTACACTTATCTATGTTGCATCAAAAATATTTTCTTTAAAGTTAAACTTATGATCTTACCAACTTTATGTTGACTATTTTGAGTATGTTTTTTTCAGGTAAGCAACATGTCTAACATCATTATATTCTCTTTTGATGTTTAAATGGCTGGTGAGAAATCATGAGAAAAGTTTATGTGAACCTAACTGTTAATATGTACGATCTCAGCTTATCGGTGGACGCACACTTTCATCGTTACTAAAGATGTAGCAATTAGATTATATGTTTTGTAATAGAGTTATGTTAGATTTTGTCTACTAATTTTATGATGTAACCCTAACCTATGATTATCTATATCATGTTATGTTTTATTATATTGATCATTAAATTTTCTGATCAATACGTTCTGAATAAACTAGTCACATTCAAAGCATTTCACGCTTCTGCCGGGATGTGACATGTTTTAGATTGGTAACGAAATGAAAATTGAATATCAAATTTATTAGAATTACTTTGATTGCTAGTATCTACTATCAGTATGTAATAACGCAAAGTTACTATTTCTTTTCACCGGTTATCAACGTCTAATTTAACAGATCATGTAATTTAAAGTAAAAAGAGTGAATATATGAAGTGAGCAAAAATCTACAGAGCAAAGATTAACACCATATTTGCAGAGACTGCAAAGTTTAATTTCCAGAGATCAAAATACCAAGTAAGCAAATATATCTTACAAAAGATCCAGAAAACTATATACTATGGACGAAACGCACTTGCATCGTTCTTCCATAGGCACACACCTCTTGTAACTTGCACGTCAAACTAATTAAATATGTTCTTACTGGAAACAAAAGGTAATTATCGTGATAGTTTCATGCGCCAACTTCAATGGTGTGATTTGGCATCTTGTGTACAGCATGAGGTTCAGGTTGATCAAACTTATGAGGAGTTTTTGCAACCACCGGAAGAATCTCATCTTGCATTAAAGCATTCAACTTTACAACATCAATGACTTTCTGATCCTCTTTAAATTCTTGAATCTTTTGGTCTTTCATTTCAGTGATGATTTTACTACAAGTATTGGCAATCTTTTCATTTGTAACTGGCTTATTCTTTCTGTACATCGCATATAGTATCATTTGAATGATACCAATGTGAATCCCAGTACATTTGGAATCTGTAAAAATTAAGAAAAACTAATTGAATATCTAACATTTTAAGGAGAAGATATTAAAAAAATTGTGTTGTATGTTTAATGTCATACCGCGATATTGAAGTCTCCAAGAAGTAGGCCATAAAAGAACCACATAACAGCGCTAAGGGTGAGCGCTACGGATAGTAGAATTGGCATGTACTCTACACTTTTTGTTTTAATCACTTGTCGCTGCGAAATAATTTGAATAATACTAATTAGAAAGCATGATAAGGAAATAAAGTAGTTCAAATCTTCCTGTTATCATGCAAACTTACCAGAACTCCCAAAGGAGCTACAAAAACACATAATGAGAACACAAGGCAAATCCATCCAACAATCACACCGCGGGTAACTCCACTTGCAAGGAATTGTGTCAAGACAACAATTAATCCAAAACCAACAAATATTAGCAATATTATTAGCTTCAAACTCTCCATCTGCGTATATAACCAATTTGTTTTTGTTTTTGTTAGTTTAACGTTTTAATTTATAGGTATGATCAATAAAATCAATGTAAAATACTAATTAAAGCATACCCTAGCCTTCTTTGGTGCATAGAAGAGGAAGAATACAATGTACACCGTTTCAATAACACAGCCAAATGAGTTAATGGTGATGAGAAGCAGAACATTGGTCTTAAGCAATGCATAGTATATCCAAAGCATGGCACTGAATAAGCCCACCACATAAGGAGCTGATTGAAATCCTTCGGTTGATTTCTTTTTGTAGACTTTATAAAATGTCGGTCTGTAATTATATAATATTATGCATGAAAAGTTAGTTGAATTTATTATATCATGAAACGAAGATAAAACAAAACCAAATCAAAAAGAGAAAGACTTACATTGGTGCAAGAAACACCATAAAAGAAACAATGTTACCTAAAATATACCACAAAACAAAATGTTAGTGCAAGTTAACTAAAGATTGAACATAACTAAAGATACAATGAAGAATATTTATACCAAGAAGGCCAAATGCAAGAGTAAGGTGAGCCATGGTCCCAGTCATTTTGCTTGATGATTACTTATACAACTATCTCCTTTTGTATCCTTAATCTTCCTCAAACCAATGTTATTCAAAGAGGTGCTACCCTTTTCGCTCTAAATATCTATCTTTCTTCCTCTTCTAGTGTTGTTGCATATGATATGGTAGAGTGATCCTATATATATATGGAGCAAGGGCATGGTGGGTCCACCAATACACGAACTTCTTTTGGCTAAAGTAGTTATATGATTTTAGTTTTTAAATTTTGTTAACAGGGGAAGATAGAAGAAAAAATAATACTTTGCTACAAATACATGGACCTTTTAGTGAAACCTAACCAAAAGATTAATTGATGTAGCGCCGATACAAGAGTTAGCGGACTCACCTGGACCAACTATACATTGGACATGAAAAAGCCCCAAATTAAAACACGTATAACATTCCCTGTGTTGGGAGTTACCATGCTCATGAGTAATAGACGGAGACATCTCTACAGATCAGATCAGGTCTCAGTGTCATCATCCAGAGCTCAAATTTTGAATGCAATGATTTTTTCCGTAATTTAACAAGTTTTAATTATTTTGTTTTAATTGTAAAAAACACATAAATCATATACTTGTTCATTTTACCTCTTTCATTTCACCAACTAGCCGTTAATTTCAAATTTCAAGATCTGGTAATACTTCCAAATTTAAAGTAACCTTGATAATAATAGTTTCAATACTCAATATTTTACCAAATCTTTTTTTCAAAATAAATTTCTTTATTGCTTTTGGTTTCATTTTACATCACTAATGTAATTGCATATATCTTTAATATTTAACTCTACAAGTCATCTTTGACATAACTCATATACTTTAAAATCAATATGAAACATCTACCGATTAAAGGCTAATACTGATGAAATACGCAATGTTAAGTTTTTCAATCTCGTTAACAACCATCCATTCGGGGAGTTCGATACATATCACTTGATAGATGATTGAATCTCCTGGTGGTACTTTGTAATGCATATGTCACACCCCCCCCCCCCCCCCCCCCCAATCCATTTGTGCTGATTAAACATACCAATCTTCACTTACTGCCTTTATTGCTAAGCTTATCCTACTTTGATTGATGGGTGTGTTACGTACAATATTATTTTCCATAACAATTGCTAAATCTTTGCGATTGTCTTTTGTTCTAGTGCTGCATTATTGAAGATAATTTGATCACAATTCACAGTTTTTGGAGATAAAAAGCGCTTGCATTAGCTTTTTAAATGTCTCAGAAATTAATCAATGTTTTTCATATTGGTTATTAATATTATATATTGTTTTTGGTGGAAAGGAAAAGGTGTGATGATCATGTGTTAGAATTGCACGGATTATTATATAGAACCGAATTTTTTTATTTCTTAATATAAGATTCTCTTAATTAATTAATTGGTAACTTATAATTAATATACTATATTTTGTTTTTTAAGTAAAACTATAAAAAAATAATTACTAAATAATAAGACAAATTTCATATTATGTTTCATTTAAGTTACTTAAGTTTAAACTATTTAATATTTATAATAGAAGTTTAAAATATAAACTTTAAGTTCAATTGATTTTAAGGAGACAAAATATATAACGACTTTAGTATAAGACATGAAAACTTCATTACTATTAGCTTAATATTTTATTTTTATTTAATTGTGAGAACTATAAAATCTAAGATTAGGTAAACTAAAATTTTAAGAAATTTTTTTAGGTTTGTACCGATATACTTTATTGAGAAATTATTAAGGTATGTTTCTACTTAACTAACTCTTTATGAATTGTTGTGTTTAGTTTATCATACACATGTACGTGAGCACCCATGCACCCATGCACGGATATTTATGTATGCATGTATATACTTGTAAGCTTTGTGATTATTAAACCATATATATAGGTTATCAATCATAAGACTAAATGATTGGTTAGCTTAACATTTGATGTTTTAACTATAAGTAACATACTAAAAATCTAAGATTAATCAAACCATATTACATCAAGTTAACCTTATGCTCAAAAACCAACATTTAACTAATATTAAACACCTAAACACCAACTAAAACACAACCTAATGCACCTAGTATCGTTTTATTAAGCACTACTAAATCAAGTTAAGCAACTAAACACTATATTAACCTTGCATTAATGATTAAGTAAGTGACTAACTCACTTGGCCGCCACCTAGCACTACCAAGACACCAAGCAATATCCCAAACTCGTCACCTATCTCTAATGGTCGACTAAGCCTCCCTAAAACCACCACCTCACCATCCTAACACTAGATGTAATGATGGGTGGCTCCACTACATGAATCCTCAACTGAAGGCTTCCACACAACCACCACTTCATCAACCACAAACCACACAACCACCACATCTACTTCGTTGATCTCTCTTGGTTTTATGCATCCACAAACACCACCATCGTAAACCACCATAACCACAAGCCAATACACCGCAACCATCTCCCGGTTTTCAAATCACCAACTCCAACTTTTCATCATCGTCATCACTCTTAATCATCACCATCTTCGACTCAACCTTAAGTAGCTTGTGATCAAACACCAGGAGACCACCTCAACCGGATCATCAAAGAAACAAATCCCTTAGTTACTTCTTCAAAAGGTTAGATTTCAAAAGTTTATCATTAACAAGCTTTAAGAGTTTATATGTGTTTAAATAAACACATATAATCTAACTATTGGAAATTAAATCGTCAAGAATGTTTATGAGAAATCACACAATATCTAATTTGTCTTTAAAAATCAGCAAGAATAGAGGTTCTAAATTAAAAATTAGAAAGCTCTTTATAATCAAAGATTTTAACAAAAATGTTACAAATAAAAGGATAAAAACCCTAATATTCTTGATGAATTGGATTAAATACGTAAATGACTGTGATTGTAGGAATAAAATTAGAAACTTGTTAGAAAATATTAGAAATAACATTCTTGGTGTAATAATAATAGGTAAATTAATTTATATAAATTATTCAAGGTAATAAAAGAAAATTATCATATGGAAGCTCCAAACCTGGTATGATAGAACTTTTATAATATAGAACATTTTGTAATTATAAAATAAAAATAAATAGCAAAAAAGGTGAGTTATATTATGAAAAATTTACATAAATTATGATACTCTGAATAGAACAGTATGTATTATTTTAGGAATTTTTTAAGATGTTTAACTATTTATGCTAATTTATGTAAAACTGGTAAAAATCATAGTAAATTGTCTATTATGATTTAATAACCTAAAATTTTATGGGATAATATAGATTTCAGAATATTGATTTTAGTAAATTTTGATAAAATTAGAAAATTCATTGATATTTATGTTGTTTTATTTGAATTTTTTAAAATTCTAGAAAATTATCTATAAATAAGTATTAGTTTGAAATATGTTAATCTAGATTTTGGATGTTATTGCTATTAAAATTTGGTGATATATGGATAGTTGCAACTACTGTTTTAAATTTATTACTTGATTTAAGAAATAAGTGCTGAAAATTTTAAAAAAATAAGATTTATTCCTAACCTATAATTATTTTATAGGGTTTTTGCTAGAATAAAGGTGAGAATCATAATCTTACTTTTATATTTATGAGTTTTTTTCGGGGGGGGGGGGGGGGGGACATACTATTTTATGATTGATGCTATTACAAGTGAGACTTTTTGAGATATACTGTCATTATGTTACAACCATTAATTCAGATGTGGAACCGTCTGGTAATATAGATAGCCCTACCTAGGAAAATATTTCCTGCACCAACAGGATGTATGTTGTGATGTTATATAATCTGATTCGGTGATTTGTATTTGTGACAGTTATAAATCACCTGACTTATAAGTAGCTTTAGTTGTAATCTTATTTATGTTGCATCAATATATTTTGTTTAGTAATTAAACTTATGTTCTCACCAATATTATGTTGACTGTTTTAAGTATCTTTTTTCAAGTAATCAAAATGACTAAAAGTGTAATGTTTTTATTTGATGTTTACAATGAATGGGTGAAATGATAGAAAGAACTTGTGTCAAATAACAGTGGATGCGCATTTTCACTATTATTAAAGAATATAGCGGTTAATAGACACTTTTGTTCTAGGGTTACGTTAAAATTATGTAAAAGTCTTATGTGGACTAATTTTGTATAAACTTAAATGTAACTCATGCTTATATATCTATGATAATATGTGAAGTGTTATGTTATATTACTTGTCATAATTAATTTGTCTATGATCATTGTGTTTGAGCCAAAAAATCACAGTCAAACATTTCACGCTTTCGCGGGGATGTGACATAAATTAATTACATCAATCTCTTTCTAGCACATGATTTGTAATCTTACAATGATTCAAAATCCAATTCATGCACCACGACAAGAAATATCGGCTCTAGTGACAAAAGTTTAGGTGGCTTTTTCATCACTAAAGCTCCATCAAGTGACAAAGAACATATATGACGACCTTCAAAGTTTTTTCACCATTAGTGACAAGAACTATAAGCTCGTAGCTAAAGTGGTCAGTAATTGCAATGACAAAAAAATGTATTAAATTGTGTTGTGGTTGATAATTAGGATTTTTTATTATTGTTGTTGTTGTGAACTCCTTAAGCGCACACAAACATTTGTCTTAAAAATCAAGTTGATTAGTTTCAAATGTTTCTGAATCAGAGAACAATTTAAGTTTTAATCAAAGACCTAAAACCATGTTACCATGAACCATTCTTTTTATTTGTCTCATATCTCTCTATGTTTCTCACAAAAGCTGCCATAAAGGTGATATGATGCATTAACAAACGATTGTCTCATCGTTGTTAATCTGTTACGTTGTCAAGAGAGCAAGCCACTCGTATAGATGGTGGATATTTGTGGAAAACTTATATGATTGCATATGATCTTTTGAATTGTTTATGCACAAGATTAAAGCACAAATACGTTACGTAAGACATAAAAAAAAGGAAATCTTTATAGTGTTAATCAATTCCAATAATTACAAAGTTCAAAGGGACAAGATAGGGTTTCTTAAAAGTTTTCTCCATTATGAATGAAAAGAACTTAAGATGAGATAGAGCCCTAATGTGAATTAGAATTGGCTACAATTTATCAGCATATACACATCAAACAATATCACCCACATGATTAATTGTATACTTGATTCTAAAAAAGTGGTTTTATATATAGAAGAACACCAAACAAACTTTGGTTACAGCTAGTGGCTGCAAAAACGATCATGTTTATGTTGTGCCAAAAAGTAGTAATTAATGTAATGAGAGGTAATAACCCACATACTAATTTTACAACTCTTAATTAAGAATAACAAACCTCTATGGGCACAAGCCCTTTGTAGGTAAGATCTATGTAATAATGAAAACTTCTTTAGGTATTACTATTACTATTCTATTTAAAACCTTTGGTCGGTGAGGTGTTTTTTTTTCTTTTTTGTG
This sequence comes from Flaveria trinervia, assembly GCA_025506515.1. Lineage (NCBI taxonomy): Eukaryota > Viridiplantae > Streptophyta > Magnoliopsida > Asterales > Asteraceae > Flaveria > Flaveria trinervia. Next base: position 2,900,044 of record CM046456.1, on the reverse strand, counting down.
TTTTAATTTTCTTTTGTTTTTGTTTTTCTGTGTTTTAATTTTTCTTTTTTTGTTTGTTTGCCTTTTAATATGGTTTGTTTTGGGTGTAGGTTCGAGATTTTGGGGTGGTGTTTATTGATATCTAGACACATGTCTTTGATTTGTAGGGTTCGTTTTCCTTTTTTTTTGCTCTTTTCGAGGATTTGATTTTCGTCGGTTTTCTATTTTCGACCGTGTCGCTTTCTTGCGGCTTTTATTTTCGATTGTTTTGTGTATGGTGTTGCACTTTAATTTATTTTTGGGTTCTGCATGTTCTGGTATGTTATGGATTTGAGGTTTTGTTGTGTTTTACTTCATGTATTTTACTGATTTTATGGTTTTGAACTTTCATTTTGATTTTGATTTAGAGTTACATTAAAACTCGTATACGCGCAGCAACACGCGCGCCAAAAACTAGTTGTATATTATTGGTTATCTATAATGAGAATAATTTCAAAGCATATCTAATAAAATCAACAAATTTATTTATGATAAAGATTATTACACTAAAACTTAACTAATTGCCCTAAAATAATTTTACCCTTTAGAGGTTTATGATAGTTGATTGTGCTGACAACATGTCGTCGACACATGGTAACTAAAAATGTTTAATCTTTTTAAGTTATACCGAGGATAAGTCGACGCCATATATAGATTTTTTTTTAACTTTCTTTTTCTTACCAACAAATAAATTTAAAAAAAAACTTATGACGTTGATCACATGCCTTCAGTAGACTCTTCAAAATAATTATTAATTTTTCTTTTATTCTTTACAACTAAAAGGTGAAAGACAATGTTGCATTAGTTACCCAATGTTGATGACATGTCATCGGCATATGGTCTTAACATTTTCACAGCCTCTAATAGGTATAAGTGTAATACCATCCACTCTACAGCCCCCATCCTCACTTCTTCTCATCTACTGCCCATACATGATTCCTCCCAGATCCAAATCGATTTCGTGGCTATTTTAGCATTTCCAACTCAATTTCCACCTTTTCTAACCATATACCATCTATTGAGGTATGATTTTAGTGTTTTTCATGTTTAGGGTCTCTTGATTCTGATGTATGTATGTAGTTGAAATGAATCTTTATGTGTTTGAATGTATGTATAGGTTATTGATTTCAATATATGTATGAATAATAAATGGATCTATGATGTAACTTAATCTAACCAGTAATTAATCATAAACTAGACACAAAAACAAACAATAAAGTGTCTCCACAATGCAAGGGGAATACATCTATATCATCTCCTTAAAAAAGTAGATTAACAAAAAGAAAAGAAATGAAAAGTTAAAGGGAACACAGCCACTAGTACGAGATGATTAATTGATCCAATCATCTGGATCTGCATTATCCTTGCAAAATATCTAAATATAGAAGGGGTGTGATTATTATAAGAAACTAATAAGATTAATTATAAGAAACTAATAGTATTACAATATTACTAGAAAACTAACCATTTATGATCGCTTTTTTAGGTGGAAATCGGTTGCCAAAACCCCCTTGTGACCGCTTTGCGACAAAAAGTACAGTGGGAGAAATACAAGTCGTAAAAAAGTTTATTGCAACCATTTGTGATTGCTATTATATTTGCTACCGAACTTTGCAACCCTATTTTCTTCGCAAATGTCATGACTGCTTTGCTACTACTTTTATTGCGATCGTTTTTGTGACCGCCAACTTACGACAAATTTGCAACGACCCTTTTTTCCACTTTTTGCCAGTATCGGAGTCAATTGCAAATTTTGCAACCAGTCTTCGAACATTACTTAACATGTAATATTATTAATTATCTATTATATTACAGCCAATAATAGACGATCATAATTTTTGCAGTCACCTTGCGATGGGGTTTTGGTTGATCTCTCTTTTTACTACCATTAGGGTTACGGTCACAAATCAGTCTAATTTTGCGTCCGTTTTTTCCAATCGCAATTTTACTGGTTTTTAATAGTGAGTGTTAATTTCAATAATATATTTTAAGCAAATGAGTAAGATTATATTATCTTGTTGCAGTTCTTAAAAGTTATACTTACAAGAGAAACCTAATGTTATGGTTTACACTTACTAGAGAAGCCTATATCACGTGACGTTTTTTGAATGTTGTTTATATCCACAAACTCATGTAATGCATTTATCTATATGATTATGTGTAAAAACGTATAATTGGGTCCCACTTTGATAATATAGGTCATATATTGTTAGAATTATTTTACTAGACTATATGGTTTAATTTTAATATATTTTGAATGTTAAAAATACAATAATAAAACTGATTACATTTTATTTGAAAACTTTATTAGAGCTAATACATTTTAAATTAAGTAACTATTTCACTACAAATATATATAAAAAATATCCATAAATGCATATTAAGATTTTTTATTTTTATAGTATGTATATATGTAAAAGAGAAATTAATAGGAGTATTTTGTACTCACTACACCACTCTCTCCATTGTTGTCGTGTCCATCTATGTGGATGGAGGACTAACCACTATCATTATGTCATTGATTGTAAATGAAAGAAAAATTTTATATCGACATACGACTATATGAGAATGCAGGTTAAGTATTTGGGTATGTTAGACTACTAAAGAATTAATAATAGAACTTTTCATTAGTTTATTTATAACATAACTTTTCATTAGTTTTGGACGACTATTATATATACTAGGTCATATGCGTCCAATCACACAAAATTAATCTCATAATCATTAATCCGAATAAAAAATATACAAATTAATACATGATCTTAAGAAATTAAATGTACAAAATGGTATTTTTTTTAGTTGCTAGAATCATCAAAATATAAAAAATATAGCAATATTTACACGTGTATATAATTAAGTACTAGGTTAGTATCCCGTATATTATACGAGTTGAATAAATAAAATAATAAATAATTAGGAATAATAATATATAAATTATAAAACCATGTTTGAAGATAAAATATGATTATAATTGCATATGAATAACTATTTCAAGTAAATAAACAATAGATTAGTTATAACAGATAGATATATAGATAAATAGATAGTTTAGAAACTCATTTATTAACGGATTATAGTTAATAATAAACACGAAAAGTTACAGTACGATATTTTAATATAATATATGTATAAAATTTCATATATACATACTTATTCAAGAGATAAAAAAGTTATACTATTTTTAACTCTCTTATCTAAATAGTTTCATTTTTAAACATTTGTTTTAAGATTTTTTTATAAAAATTTATTGTTTATAAAAATTTATTTATTAAAAACTCAAGTTTCTAATTATTTTGGTTGTTTTAATAAAACTACTTTTAGAAAATCTCATATTTTTATAATTATTTTAAAAATAACTGATTCAAAATATTTTGTTATAAAAGGTTCAGTATTTTAGAAAATATATGAATTTTAATTTTTTTTAATAAAAATTATTTTTAAAAATATAGTTTGATTTTAAAAAAATGTAGATAAGAGAGAAAAATGTATCAATTGATCCAATTAATTTTTATGAAAAGATAGAAATTGTTTGAGAGTTTAAATTATTTGAATATTCTTTTAAAGGAAAAATAAAGTAAGTATGTTTAAAAGAATGACAAATGTCAAAAAAGTGGTTTAAAAAAATAATAAGTGGTAAAAAAACATTATTTTATTAGTATTTATAGATTTGACATATCAAGTTAGTTTCTGAAATTCATCTAAATCAATTTTGCTTAATGAGAATCCTAATATAACTTTTAATCACATTGGATCTTAAATGATTATATCGTAAGTTGCTAATTAATGATTTTTACCATGATTTGGATTAAAAGAATGGAGTTCAACACCTTTCTCTCTTTTGAGTTTAACGAGTCAGATTATTTATTATTATTATTATCATTTATTTTTTTTTCTTTTAATCCCGAAAATGTTAATCAAAGATCATTACACAGTGGTGGTTGAACTCTAAATAATTGAAAAAGGTTCATAATTTTTTGAAAAGTAAGGAGTTTTCTTCTTTAAACATATATATATTATTAATATAATATACCCTCACCTAAGCAAAAGTAGAATTATATATCTAATGATGTACGTATATGTTATCTACAAATGCACCACTAAGGCACTAATTAGCTATCTGCAATGGATCATCATCCATCTAAATCTTATTGAATGATTTTGTTAAGCAAGAAAGACAAACATCCTGATGATCATGGGAATTGCAAATAATTTAAAGAAAAGTACTTTTGAACGCACTACAATATATAAACGAACAATTTATTAATTGCAAGAGATAGAGAGATAGTTAGAGCGGAAAGTTATACAGATGTCAAGAGTTTAAGCTCTGCATACGATGGGTTAGTGTAAGTTAGTGTGGCGTAAAAGTAGAAGTAGGTTAGATAAGTGTATGAGTTGTACTGTAATTCTAGTCATATGGTTTGTTTCTGAACACAGATCATGAGATCAGCATTGTTTCATAAACTCAACTTTTGGGTGTACGAAATTCTCAGGCTTTAGGGACAATTTTTAAAAAATGATGAAACTTCAATTAGTTGACAATCAAAGTCGTCTACTATCTTTCTATTTATTTTAACCAAAGTTTTCATTTATCTTAGTTTCCGCATGTTATTCCAAAAAACGAATGAATAAAGATATAAGACGACACATTAAAAAAGATGAACATGGTATAGAAGTTCCTAAGGGTGAACTAGAGCACATAAAGTGGAAAATTAAAAATAAGAAACATTATGAAGGAGGTTTATTGAAGTGGAAGATTAAAAACCGTAATCAGAAATTTTTTTTTACAGACGTAAGAAATCATAAAAACCGTAACAACTAAAAATAACATATAATCTGATGGTATGGAAAGAGATCGAAAGAAGAATGTGGAAGTATAGTGCAGTTCTTCTCTCTCTTCGTTATCTAGAGATCAGATAACAAACGAACCATCCAACGTAGGTATTTGTGAAAACAGGTAAATCTTCACCTGTTATGAACTCGCCCAATGAGTCCATCTTTAACCCATCTTCAAGCCCAAATAACTAGCAAGCCCAAAGCTCCAATCCAGTCCAGCATCAAATTAAGCCCACATACAAAAGAAATAAACAAATAACAATTGAAAATTAAAAAAAAATGTGCAGATTTTTTGTGGTGTATAAACTGTGAAATAGGTCATTTCAACATCAAGAAAGTTTAATAACTAAATAACAGTTATATGAAATAGTGCAATATATTATTTAAAGAATGGGTTTGCGAGAAAAGAGAGTAATTTGTCCAACTCTTGATCCGACCCCCATTCTTCATCAAGAGCTTCAATTTCAATTCAACGATTATTCACATGATTTTAGTGATCTTAAATTTTTATTATGATGGTAAAAACACGTAAACGTTTAAATTTAATAATTAGTTTATGGGTTGATTTGGATAGTCTTATTCCTAGACTATCATTTTCAATCAATTTTGAGATTTGCCAATACATGTGAAATTTAAATAACTTGTCACTTTCCCTTCAGGAGTATCTCTTGTATATTATACTTCCGTTATATATGTGTCCATTTTGATGAATGAAGGCACAACAAAATAGTTTAATTTCATGTATTTATAAAAAAAATAAAAAAAATAGTTACAACAATCTGTCAATTCAACAGGCCTTTTCGAGCATATTCATATACTTGAAAATATAAGATTAAAAAACTTTATTTAATATTAATATACGTAATTCATTATGTTTTTTAAAGCGCTGATAAAAACACCCTAAAACGTTGTTGTTGACCGGTTTTATCTTGTTTGAGCAGTTTTTGGCTGGTTTTTGAACGGTTCGGTTTTGCTGTTGAACTTGTGTAACTACATGGGATATCTAAACCAGTTAGGAACCTACAATTTTTATAGTTTAACCGGTTTAGTTTTGGCACAAGTGCTACGAGCCTAGAATATAATCTGCTAGGCCCATGATCCTCACGCCTAAAAACATTACAATTATATATCTGCAATATAAATTTAGGGGTTTTTGGTAGCATTTGAATCAATATTTTAATAGTTGTGATGTCTGACTGGTTTAGCATTTAATGGTTCAAACTGTTTGTTTCACAAGTAAATTTCTGAATGATTCAAACATTTGCCTCTGAATAGTTAAGCATTATATTAATGTTGAATGGTTAAGGGGTCTAATATTGAATGGTTAAGGGGTCTAATGTTGAATGGTTAAGACCTTTTATTTGAATTGGTCAGACATTACATTTGAATAGTTAAGCAATATATTAACTCTTAATAGTTCAGACCTTTTAATAGTTCAACATTTAATAGTTCAGACCTCTTATTGATTTACCACTTAATCATTTAGAAATTGTCAAATAGTCCTTTAGAGCGGTTGGTTTTTGAGTTTTGTAAACTCGAGAATATTAAATGTCAATTGATCATCATCACGTTATGTAGACTCTCGCGCATGTCTGGCATGTATATATTTATGCCACTAGACGTGTGTGTCGTGAGACGCGGCGAGTGACACAACTATAAAATAGTAATACCATACTCAAATTAAAATTTATAAAAAACTCATTTATATCGTATTTTTTAACAAATAAAACAATAACTCATGAGAAACAATAGTTATTTAAAAATCAAATGAGAAGTTGATTTGAAAGTCACTGATTAAAATCACATAATTGAGTAATTGACATATATGTAAAAATAATTAATATAATCAAAATTTTAAAAGACAATTATACCCAGTTTAACTCTTAAGAATTAATGTAAACGCTATAAGTTTGTCTTTTTTAATGTATTATAATATAATATAAATAACGAACATAATTCATAAAATGACTAAGTTTATGATTATCTATATTTTCACGCCACTAATCATTCGACTTTTTAAACTAGGGTTTTTTTTAATGTATAAAGGTTTGTGGGTACGTTTTGATAAGTGTTTAACTTTTTGGTGTTTCGTAAATGTCATTTACCGAAAAGGTTCATGCGGCACAAGCAAGTGCAAGGCTTTATGGTATGGAAAGATTGTGTAAGTGTCACATAAGTTTTTTCGTAAATGTCATTTACGAAATACCTAAAAGCCAAACACTTTACAAAATATATCCATAAACTATGTTACATAGTAAAATTAACTTATTCGGAAAAAAATCCACATCATCCATTATTAAATAGCCGGGTTTTCCAATAAACGGGTTAGAATATTTCTAACATAAGTTTAGCACTTAAGTGACACAATGAAGAATATGAGTTAGCACATGGTGTTAGATGATAAAATGAGTTGGCACAAAGTTGGAACATGATAGTGTTAAAATGTAAAATGATTTGTCACAATTATTTTCAAGTATATGTATAAAAATTGTTAACATTGTTTTGATTCGTATATCTACACCGATGTATTGAATTAATAAGTCACAACCAAGTCAAACACTTATAATAGAGCATGTACATTTATAAATTCACATAAAGAATACAATTAGATATATGTCCTGTTTATGGATTGATGAATTGAATCTGACAAAAAAATTTAAAAAAATCATATATGTAACTCAAGCTTTAACACGGCTTGTTTGTTAAACAGTATTGTCAATGTCATGTTTAGTCGCTAGTCTGTTCATACTCTACTCTAGAATGTTTTTATTATACCCAAAACACAATACAATATTTAGATTCTCAACCAAAAACTTTCTTTAATAATTTCTCTTAAAATTAATGTAAAATCTATAAACATTTCAACCCACTAGCAATTTCTCCATGGAATGTTGCTTGCACTCTTACTAGATGAAGAAAGCGGTATTGCCCCTTATATCCAAAATAATAGAATCACAGAATTCTCTTCGACAACTGCTAAGCTAACGACTCTATTAGAAAAGTAGAATTAACAACTTTTACACAAAATTTTTTGTTCAAAAGAGAAGTCGGTCCATAAATTAACATTGTTTCTCATTTGATTTTGTTACGTTAGTTAATTTATCCATGTTTATCCGTTGTAGAAGAAAGTCATACTCAAATACGTGAATTAAAAGAGTGTCTTATAGAAGAAAGACAAACTCAAATATGTGATCATGTTGTATCTGGTTTAAAAAAAAGTATTTGCGTTATCTTAACATAACAAAATAAAGTATTGTTTGATTCGTAGGAGATTAAGTTAAATATAAAATAGAAGAAAAACTATTAATCTCATAATAGATTTAGAAAAACTTATGTTGTATTAGTTGTACCAAATTTATATCTATAAATCAAACATGATATAGAAACCAACTAATTATTATTATTTGATTTACTTTTAAATTAATCAAATCTAATTTAGTTAACAATAAGGTGTACACCTTTAAATTATATAGTTGTAAACTAGGTAGAATGAACGGCAACCGACAAAGCATGTGGGAATGGCGAATGGCAAAAACATAAGCATTACCGGAACTCATACCAAAATTCCACATGTAATCCAACATTTATTCTTCCATGTGAGTTTGCACCCATATATCTTCAATTATTGATAACTTGTTTTTTTTATATTTATAAAAGAAAGGGTCGTATATATATCAATTTATTTAGATATAATTTTAATAAATAGATTTTTTTCTTAATATATTAAAATTAAAAAATATTAAAATATATTATTAGTAATTAAAATAATTATTTAACAAAAGAAAGATGCAGAAAATTTTGGTGAGTATGATTGTAATACTAACACGTGGCACCAAATCTACTCTTTTATTAGAGTAGAAAGATTTTTAGTAGATGATTCACTAGCTTAAGCTGACGTATTTAAAATATTTACAAAAATTAATAAAATCAACTAAGTTTACTCTTTTATCATGTTTAAATCATTCAATTATATTCATGTGACACATCAAATAATCTAAGACTAGACGAGCCGTTAGGAAGTAACTTCCCACGACCATCCCTAGCAAATTGAAATGGTATCCCCACACCAATAACCTCCAACTTTTAACCAATCGTAACATCAAATCCTTAAGAGTGAACACTCTCCCGCTGTACTAACTTCCCACATGCACTTCGTTTGCACTAAGATTAATTTTCTGACACAGATACACATACTTGTAAAAAACATTTATTGATCTCACTCTAAGTCTACATAATAACAAATAACAGAAGACATATAAAATACTATATATAATTTATGTATTTATAAACAATAGTTTAATTATATGTATATAAATAACATAAGTATGCGTTGTCCTCATGCTGTCATACTCTGTTAACTAAAAACCCATTACATCTTAATTTATTCAAATAGAGTAATTGACCGCCACGTTTAGAAGGTTCAGTTGCGTTTGTTAATTTTATAATAACGTTTTAATTAATACTTTTTATAATCTTTTATTCTTCTTTCAATTTTAGTCGTCTGTTTCGTCTTAGCTTTCACTCTCTACCTTCAATGGAAACTCACCAAAACTGATCAAAAGTCAAACACCATCTCTCTCTCTCTCTGTGTGTGTAAACATCTCCTCTTTCACCTCATATTATTCTCCACACACTATACTTTTAGAGAGAGAAAGTGATCATCAGTTAGAGAGAGAAACAGATACATACAGAGACATGTATGGAGTTCATCCGCCCAATAGCTCCGGCGACGCCGTCGGCGGTGGTGCGACGGAGGTCATCCGTACCTACCAGACTTGGAAAGGAAGCAACGTAAGTTCTCCGATGTCGTTTTGAATCTCACGCGATTGGTGATATGATTCTGATTCTGATTGTGATTGTGATTGTGATTGTGAATTGAGGTTTTTGAGATCGTTGATTTGAGTTTTGAGATTAGTGTGATCTGATTTGATTGATTGTTGTTGATGTTATGTGTTTTTGTAGCGGAATGTTAGGATGGAGTTGTTTGAGGCTCTGTTTAGTGTTTTAGGTTCTGGCGTACTGGAATTTAGGGCAGGTTGTGTAGATGTATGGATACGTGAAATTGAAGACGGTAATTGATGGATGAGATATGATAGATTGAGATTGAGATGATTAGCAGTGTTTGATTTGTGCTTGTAGCTAAATATGAATCGGTATATTTGAAATATTATCATTTTCTCTGTGATTTTGGTAGTTCTGTAGCTGCGTAGATGCATGAAACCGAAGACTGTGAACTGATGGATGGAATACAATAGGTTAAAATTGTGGTGATTAGCGGTTTTTGATTTATGCTTGTAGCTAAACATGAAGCAATGAATTTGGATTATCATTATTTACTCTATGATTTTGCTAGTTCTGTAGCTGCATAGAACTGAAGATTGTAAATCAATGGATGAAATTCAATAGATTCAAATTGAGATGATCATCAGTTTTTTTATTTATGCTTGTAGATAAACATGAAGCAATGAACTTGAATTATCATCATTTTCTCTATAATTTTCCTAGTTCTGTAGCTGCATAGATTCATGAAACTGAAGACTGTAAATTACTGGATGAAATACAAATATACAATAGATTTAAATTGAGATGATAAGCAGTTTTTTTATTTATGCTTGTAGCTAAACATCTAGCAGCGACTCTGAATTATCATCCTTTTCTCTCTGATGTTGCTATTTTTAATGTGCAGGTATTCTTTCTCGGTGGGAGATTTATATTTGGGCCAGATATACAATCAATTTTCCTATCGATATTCCTTATAGTTGCTCCAGTTGTAGTTTTCTGTGTATTTGTTGCCAGGAAGTTGCTTGATGAGTTCAGCCATCATCTTGGTATATTGGTTATGGTCATAGCAATTGTTTTCACAATTTATGTAAGTTTTCTTCATATTGTATTACATTTATTTTCATGTTCATATTGACATGGAAATGCTGGTTTACAGGTTATAGCCCTGCTTCTAGTAACCTCTAGTAGGGATCCAGGAATAGTTCCCCGCAACACCCACCCTCCAGAACCAGAAACAATAGATCAGAGCATAGAAGTCGGGTCAACCCAAACTCCACAGATGCGTTTACCTCGCTTCAAAGAAGTAATGGTCAACGGGTTTACTGTTAAAGTCAAGTACTGTGATACCTGCATGCTTTATAGACCACCGCGTTGTTCTCATTGTTCAATATGTGATAACTGTGTGGAGCGGTTTGATCATCATTGCCCATGGGTCGGACAGTGTATTGGATTGGTAAAACAGATTCTTCTATTTCTTTTATCTTCCTCTTTCCCTTGAAAAATATACTGGATTTTGATTTTGTTTCTCTTTCTGCAGCGTAACTACCGGTTCTTTTTCATGTTTGTGTCTTCAGCAACTCTGCTTTGTATCTATGTGTTTGCCTTTTGTTGGGTGTATGTGATAAAGATCAAGAACAGTGAGGAAACATCAGTTTGGGTTGCACTAATCAATACTCCAGCCTCGATTGTGCTAATAATATATACGTTTATATGTGTATGGTTTGTTGGTGGTCTTACAGTCTTCCATCTTTATCTCATCAGCACGAACCAGGTGAATCACTAATCCTTTGAGCCATTGTCCTTGCAAGAAAAGCTTTTAAAAAACTAACATTTTGTTATCTTTCAGTCTACATATGAAAACTTCCGGTACAGATATGATCAAACTGAAAATCCATACAACAGAGGAATAATTCAAAATTTCAAGGAGGTGTTTTGGCGTAAAATTCCTCCTTCCAAGAACAATTTTAGGGCAGTGGTGGTGAGAGAACCAGAAACCATACCTCGGGCTTCTGGGGTTAGTTTTGGAAATTCAACCGTGGAGAAAACTCCAAGTGATATAGAAATGGGTGATAGGAAGGCGACATGGAATAATGGGTCGGGTCGGGCTGATCAATATGATCAGACAGGCCATGGTGAAGGCTTTAGTGATCTGCGGGGGAGTTATCCTCGACGTTCCAGCTGGGGAAGGAGAAGTGGAAGCTGGGAATTACCAAGTGATATTGCTTCCGTTGCATCAGCTATCGGTGACTCGAACAGGACCCTTGGTGGAAGCAGTGGCACCTTGGATGGCGGCAGAGGTGGTCAATTGACAGGTCAAAGTAGGCGATGACAGGTCAGCTTTCATGGTATTGTTTCATAATTGTGATTTATTTGACTTTTTTAATGGTGAACTGGGTTCATTGGTGTTTCAGTTGTGTATAGAATGGAGAATATAAGCTTACTCCTTCTGACTTGTGATATATATGTGTGTGGCATTTTGTTTCTTGAGGTTATAGGAAAATGAGAACTAGCGTACATAGTTTTGGGCTCTTTCTTTATGTATTACTTGATTTGATTCTTAGATTTGTTTCATAGACGATGTAATGGGATGATGACGACCAAATGGGTTGGTTAACAGGTAAAAAGAGCTTCTTGAGGATTGATTCACCGTGTGGTAACAATAACATTAAATAATGTGTGCTGGCTCATCATATAAGCATAGACAAAGCATTTCGCTGCATCATGATTATCTATCGTGAAGTGTGGTAAACTATATACGTTATGTTGTGCAAATGTAAACTGTATACGTTATGTTGTTAAGCACCATTAGAAGAAAGGGCATCAAGTTGAAACATATTTGACACAAATTACACCTCAACACATTATAATCTACGCCAAAGGGCAAATATGAAAATGACATGTTTGCATAAATACCGTTTAGATCACTGATGTTGCATTAGTACGTGTTTTAAAAGTATCTAGTGGTTCTCGTCAATATAAATGCAAGTGATTCTCATCAAAATGAGAGATTGTACGAAGGATAAGTAGCATGAGCATGGGATACTAAGAAACGTCCATACGAACGATGACATTTCGGTAATGCACTGGAAATGTTATCGGTCGAATGAGATCATAGAGGTTTGTAGAAGATCTTCGAAGAATATGTTAATGTTGTGATGCCAGAGTTGGGAGTTGTCTAGATTGTGTAACTATCATAAAGAGATTTGGATGTATGTCATCGTATGTCATGTACCCTCGTGGAGACTATCACAAGTAATTAACATTAAGATACCAAGATCTAGCATCAATCGCATACGCTATATGATTATTGAAGTATAAAAACTAATTTATCGTGATTTATATTGATGAAAGTTGTACATCATCTCGTTTGTATTTCCTATATATCGTGGTTATTGTGAATAACGGGTCCATGAAATATACACTTTCAGGGTTAAAAGAAAACCCGCAAAACGAATCACATTGCATTCAAGAAATTATGAAACAAGAAACCTGTGTCAAAATATGTAGACTAACGCAAAAAGATCAACTTAAAAAATAAAATACATTTATGATCTATCTACCTTCTGTTGCGAAAAATTGCTTCTTTACTTTTGAATCTTAGATCCATATTTAGACTAATGGAGGAGCGAAAAAAGGCCCGAATGAACTTACGAGAAGATGTCGCGTGTGAATGGGCCCGGTTATGTTTTCTTGTTGACGGCCCATCGATGGTCCCCTGTTCTTTGACTGACTTTGAGGATTTTGAATCAAAAACAAATGAGCTAAAAGATCTACCTTCACGCGTACTGTAAGAAACCGGGCCAATATTATGCGACAAGTCAAGAGGATGCCCAACGCCTGCATCCCAATGAGGTGGTGGGAATTTTTCACTCTTGCTTGAGGCATCTGAGTGATTTACAACTCTCAATCTCTGCAAAACAAATTAAGAAATGGAACAATTTTTAACTAAATATCCAAGAAATGGTTGGAAATTAAGTAAAGTTAACGTACGTCTAAGTTGGATTGGATCTCTGCATTTGCCTCTGGAGCTGGAACTGCCCGACCCACACGATCATGAGTTCTTGTTTTCTTATTTCCATCAACAACTTGAGATTTTGCGGTTGAACCTCTTCGCCTATGTGGAATTAGAAATAATAATGCAACATACATCAACATATAGGTTAAAACAAAAGAAGATAAGAATAAAGAGGTAAAAAGATGAAAAATGAACTTAAAACCTTCTGGCTTCTTCATCCCTTAATTTGACATCCAGTTCTTTACTAGGAGGATATTTTGGTAATTCTGATGGCTCACATGCATAAGGTTCCGTGGTGAAGAACTGCATAGACACCGAACACAAGATTTAGAAAAAATATAGGTCAATACAACAACTTTTGTCTTTCTGTCGCTACTGAATAAATTGGATAAATTGAACAATGAGGTCATGTCAAAATAGGTACTTTACTGTAATGTGTCACAACAGGACGGGGCGGACTGGGCCAACCCACCAACACCTTAATTTCTTGTCCGTTATTTTTGCTAATTTTTACTAACTAATGAATTTAATGTGTTTGAAACAAGTATTCTTAATAGTTTACAAGAGAAATTTCTTTGATGAAATAACTTTGGACAATGTAAGCATTAAAGCACACGATAGGCGACTTTTGACCCGTTTCATTTGCAGCTAGTAAGCTATAACCCACTTAAACCATTTCAATATGAATGGATTGAAACTTGAAATTGTCACATCTAATCCATTCATTTGAAAATGTCTCAAGAGCTAGTATCTTGAGAAAAACATCAGAACTCTGTATATAGATTCAATAATCACACAATGAGCAAGCATTTTTTTACTAACAGTTAGCAAAACTCACATCACTGTTGAGGGATGCAGCAGCAGAGCTGCGTTCATCAGGATCAATTGCAAGAAGACTCTCTAATAAAGGAATAGATGAAGTTGGAAAATCCTTAAAAGTTTCTGCTGTACAACGCTTGTATGGCTGACGTGGCTTAAACAAAGTGGCATTAGGCAAACGGTACTTTTTCCAATATTCTTCTGATGGTGAACCACATAATTTAAATATCTTGTGTAGTTGTTCAACCTAAGTGAAAATATTACAAATATTAATATATCCACATGATATAAGTACATATAAGTGTACAACACCTGTTATAGCATCTAAAAGGTTTCTACCTCCGTGCGACCTGGCATTATCGGTTTGCCTGCAAGGAGCTCAGCCAAAATGCAACCAGCACTCCACAGGTCAACACCAACACCATAATAAGTGGCCCCAAAAAGAAGCTCAGGAGGTCGGTACCAGAGAGTAACTACACGGCTAGTCATCGGTTGCTTATTTTGTGGATCATAAAAACAAGCTAATCCAAAATCTGCTATTTTAAGAATCCCATCATTGTCAATCAGTAAATTAGACCCCTTGATATCTCTATGCAACACACCATTTTTATGGCAGTGTTCAAGCCCAAAAAGTAACTGTTTCATGAAGCACTTGATCTGCACAACGATTCATTTTTAACACATTCTACATCAACAATTATGTAGATATAATATCAAAAGGTCATCAAACAAAAGAAGAATATCACTAATGGCACATTTGCTGACAAAATTAAACGTGTTTTCTGCTTTTCATACGCAATATCACCAATAACACTCTCTTATGATCTTATCTATTATATCAATTAGGAACTATATAAGCATCTGGATCTTGAAAATTACCTGAGGCTCTGTGAATTTGACCCCTTGGAAAGCAGCAAGACCAGAAAGATCATGTTCCATATACTCAAACACAAGGTAAAGACTGGAAGACATTCTCGATGTAACCAATCCTTCAAGCTTTATAACATTGGGATGATTAAGCTTCTTCAATATCAAAATCTCTCTCGCCATAAACTTAACATTCTCAGGCTCTAAAGTATCAACCCTAACCTTCTTCAAAGCAACTATCTTCCCTGTTATCAGATCCCTAGCCTTGTACACATTGCTATACGTCCCTTGCCCAATCTAATCACCATCAACAACCAATTCACAAAATCAATTCATTATTCATCAACAACTAATTAGATTCACCGAATCATTGATTAGATTGACTGATTCAGATGTTTAATTTACTTACCTTATCAAGTTTCTCAAACGAACTCGCAACTAATTAGATTCACTAAATCAGTGATTAGATTAACTGATTCACATGTTTAATTCACTCACCTCATGAAGCTTCTCAAACGAATTCGCAACTAATTAGATTCACTGAATCAGTGATTAGAATATTAGATTAACGGATTCAGTTGTTTAATTCACTCACCTTATCAAGCTTCTCAAACGAGCTCGCAACTAATTAGATTCACTGAATCACTGATTAGATCAACTGATTCAGATTTTAATTCACTTACCTTATCTAGCTTCTTAAACTAACTCACAACTAATTAGATTCACTGAATCACTGATTAGATAAGCTGATTCAAATGTTTAATTTACTCACCAATTAGATTCACTGAATCAGTGATTAGATTAACTGACTCAGATGTTTAATTCATTTACCTTATCAAGCTTCTCAAACGAATTCGCAACTAATTAGATTCACTGAATTAACGATTTAATTAACTGATTCAGATGTTTAATTCACTAACCATATCAAGCTTCTCAAAGGAATTCACAACCAATTAGATTCACAGAATCACTGATTAGATTAACTGATTCAATGTTTAATTCACTTACCTTATCAAGCTTCTCAAACGAATTCGCACGACGAGGCGTCCAATCCTTAATAGCATCACCGGCGACGGAGGAGAGCCACTCCGGCCACGCCGGAGCGGTTTGCAAGCTATACTCTGGCTTCATCCTCCTCCGGCCAGACGCTCGAACATCTCCGGAGATTTTCCGGATCCGTTTATCATCTCCGTCGGTTTTATCATCCCTAACCGCTTCCGATGTAGGCTCTGTTACGTTTTGTGTGGTTTGCGTGTTGGTAGCGGTGGTAGGTACCGCGGATTCTTCGGTGGTCC
This sequence comes from Flaveria trinervia, assembly GCA_025506515.1. Taxonomy (NCBI): domain Eukaryota; kingdom Viridiplantae; phylum Streptophyta; class Magnoliopsida; order Asterales; family Asteraceae; genus Flaveria; species Flaveria trinervia. The sequence continues at coordinate 2,883,415 of CM046456.1, read as the reverse complement.
GTTGACGGGCGTTTGACTTTGACCGGCGATCTGAACCTGCTGCTGTACCGAGCACACAGCCCATGGCTCTCAACCTAGGTCACCATCAACTATAGATTAAGGTATCTAGTGTGCGTGATTTGTGAAACAGATAATGATGTTGCTCGTTTTTGCATTAGATTTTGATGAATTGAACGGTGGTGGTGGCGGTGGTAGTGGTGGTGGTGGTGGCGGTGGTGGTTGTTGTGGCGGTGGTGGCGGTGGTGGTTGTTGTGGCGGTGGTGGCGGTGGTGGTTGTTGTGGCGGTGGTGGTGGTGGTGGTTGTGGTGACTTGTGGAGTTGAATTTGTAGTGAAACTGTGGTGGTGAATGTTGCAGATGGCAGAAAGAGGGAGAGTTAAAAAGGAAATTGGATTTTAAGAGTTTTTCTTGTTTAGATTTGGATTTTGATTTGAGTTGCTTTATCAACGGTTTTTGCTCATGGTTTAATTGATGATCATTCCTTTTTTTATTTTTTTTAAACTAATGAAGTTTAGCTGAAGTAATTGGAAGTAATTGAGTTAAGATATTTTAATACTTTTATTAAAATAAAAAATTGTTTTTGGTTAAAATCTTATCAATTACACAAAAAGGAAGTTTTAGTTTGGAACAATGGTTTTCTTATTTACTATGAGTTTTCTCAAATTAGATTATGTATTTGAATAATAAAGATGGTTTGATCGGTCACTAGCTCGTCAATGATTCAATTAACAGTTCAAGAAAGAATTTATAAAATTAAAATTTTTAAATCATACATTTGACAAAAGTTTGCTAATTCTAGACATGGTGTAATATAAAATTTATTAAAAAAACCTCTCATGAGTCGGGAACTCTCTCGGGAGAATAAGGTTTGTCCTTATTTCATTCATGAATGCCCTATTGTACCAGTGAAATCTTTGCTAAGTTTGTTTGCTTCAATATGGTAAAATAGAAAAAATCTTACATTTTGATGTAATTTTAACCAATTTAATTCGGGTGAGAACTTTTGCATTTTATTAGTTTATTTGGTTGATATGTTTCAAAAACAAATTGGCTCGCATAAGTTATTGGTTTTCCATCGGTTTTACTCTAAATTTATATGTTATGCTCAAACTAAGCTGGTTATTTATCTACCATTGATATATTAACATATCCAAATCAACAAACTGATAGTTCTTATTACACTGTTGTTGTAAAAATGTATTTTATTAGATACGTTTGTTTGTTATTTGACACATGTATATAAAATTTGAAATTCATCTAGATATTTTTGTTAGATTAGATTTTTGAAAACTTGAACATGTTTTTTAATGAAATTTTACTTGGGAATTAGTTCAAGTGGGGCCATCATGATCACGTTTCTAATTTAAGGGGAAATTATTAATACGAGGCTTTTATATATAAAAAACAATACGAGGAAATAATTGTGAGATGATTATTTTAAAACTTAAAATCAAATGAAACCTGTTATGTATTATTTATAAACACTGTATTGGATTTGATGTAAAGAACAAATAACAATTATAATATGAGAGATTGAGATTTAAGATAATAAGATCCGACATAACATGTTACTCTTTAATATTTACATATTATTGTTATAATTATGATCAAATTTAATCGTTTTGACATCATATATATCTTCCAGATTAATAACAAAAGTAGCTAATAATTGTTAGTTTGTTACATATATATTTTTTATTTTTATAAAATGATAATTACTATATTCAAAGAATAAAGATCATGCCAAAATAAGATATATGTTTCCATTGGGTTAATCATTACTTAACGGTGCTTGCACGATGTGACGACGAACAAAACAAACTAATACGGACATTGGTAAAATCCTTGATCAATGAATTGGTGTGTTATATAGATTTAAAGGTTTACTAAATTAAAGTTTATAAAACAAAATAATATAGAATAATATGAAACAAAAACAATGTTAAGAACTTAGTTAAACTTGAAATTTATTGTGGTCAAATGAAAATATAAAATGGTCATGAGGAAAAAGTAATTAAACCAATATCGTATCTCGAAACAAAATCAATTATAAGGATAAGCAATAATATTTTACATGTACATATATTTAGCACATGTGATTCCTTATTGATTACAATAAATCTTCATAGAGCATGTTTAAAGTCACAAAAATGGAATTAAGAATGGGCTAATAGCAACAACATAAGAAAGTTTAAGGTGGTGGCGCGATGACATGTTAGCGTGTAACATTAACGTTTAGAGCCTCCAACATAAAAATTATCTTCATACGTATGATGTTAAGGTGGGCTTGATGGGGTTAGGGGGCATCGTCACAAATAGAGAGAGTGCTACCCACAAGAAAAAATATTTTACTATCACGTTGAAAGACTTTTAGTAGTTGATTAAATTTATTGAAATGTTACATGGAAGCTAATTAACTATGACATCAACAATCCACAATTTGACTCAAGTTTTTTTGTTGGGAGAAGTATTGTGCATGACAACCAAATAATGGTCAACTATTTTAACCACCAACTAACATCTTATACACAAAGAAGTTGTGTTGTATTAACAGATTTTTGTGGACGTCAAAAACATATATATATATATATATATAATATATATATATATTATATATATATATAATATATATATATATATATATATATATATATATATTGTTTTAAACATTTTTAAAAGAAACTAGACTGGTATTTAATGACTTTTTGAAACAGTACAACAAATTTAGAGAATTTTTTTTTGGATTGTTGTTGTAGTATTAACTTTTAAAGCACAGTCATACTTCAATACACCCCTATACGAAACATAAAAATAAACAAAAAGAGTCCTTTTTGCAAGAAAAAGAGACTCCCATTATTACTAGCACTTAAAATCAACCCAAAATGATTATTTGCCTTTTTCGCTTTTCCAAATATCAAGGGTACTTTATACATGTTTTAAAGAAAAGCTAATTAAATGACAACATGTTTCTTTTTATATATCAAATAGAGATAAAAACTATTATTTCTAAGTGGACATAAAATAAAATTAAAACATTTTGAAAACAAATACATAAGGTGTTGACTTAAACGTTGTAGTTTCACATATAAAACATGCTTAGAGATTTGTTTACGTGCAACTATGCAAGACGTGCTTTGGTATATTCTTCTAACCCCCAAAATCTTTTATAGGTGCACAAATTCTGTTTTTAAACATATAAAAGTTTTATATTGATGATTCTGATTATAATCTTGAGTAAATTACGGTTTTAGTCCCTGTGGTTTGATGGTTATAACGTTTTTCATCCAATAGTTTAAAAACGTTCGGTTTAACCACTGTGGTTTAAAATTTGTCACAATTAGGTCCAAACCGTTAACTCTATTCAATTTCTCAGTTAGATTTTTATAAAAAGACAGAAATAATCTTGAACTAAAAGTGTTATTATATTACAACCTAACCCCATTTTTTTCTTGTTTGAACACATCTAAACCACCTCCACCACTACCACCACTGGCTGATAACCGTATAGCCATCGCCCACCACTCTCCGGCAACCACCCAACACTCGTCGGCAACCACCACCGGCACTCGCTTAAGATCTAAACCAAACCCTAACCCCACTCGTTTGCTCTTTCATTAAACTACATCGTTACTCCCTCGGCTGACCTCGACTAACCAACCTCGCTTACAAGCGGTGGTTAGCGGCCCGAAACCACCTTCAAAACGCCTGTAATCATGTTAGAGACCTAGTGGATTCACCTGATTTTACTATAACAGATGTGAAATCACTTCCGTCACACACACGCACACAGATATACAGAGATACTGAGATAAAGTCAGAGAGAAGGGAAAAGAAAAGAGGATATGGTAGTCGTGTATATAAGGATGGTAGTGGTGGTGTGACGGCGACTGTGGTTACTTAGGCTTGAGTTAAAATGGTGGTGGTGTGATAAAGATGGTGATAGTGATGGTGCGGTGGTCATGGGTTTAAGGCTGACGATCCGGATGAGCAAGGCTGCCGATGGTGATGGTGGTAGTGTGTGGTGGTGCCTGTGAGGTGGTCGTGGTGGTTTGGCAGTGGGTGCGGTGGTTATGTGGCGGTGTCTATGAGGTGGTCGTGGTGGTGTGGCGACGGGTGCGGTGACTATGTGTTGATGGTTGTGGTGATACTTTTAGAGAGAGAGAGCATAGAAACAAAGAGATTAGGGGGAGGGAGTGTTATATATATATATATTAAAGTTACACTTTTAGTCCAAGGGTATTTTTGTTTTTTTACATACATTTAACGGAATAAATGGATAGAGGTTAGTAACCCGGACTTAATTATGACAAATTTAAACCACAGTGGTTAAAGCGGATGTTTTTAAACTATGTGATGAAAAACGTTATAACCACCAAACCACAGGGACTAAAGACGTAATTTATTCTATAATCTTTGATAACAACTCAAAGAAATATTTTTATATTTATGGGTGGAATTAGATGTATTGTGTTGACATGTTAACAAGACCAACTTTTTTATTAACAAGAGGATCAAACTTTGTTATTTTCCTACCGTCCGATTTCTATACTGATAATCGAAAAAAAAAATTAAAACAATTGTATTGTAAGCAAATAAATTTTTTAGGTTTGTCACTATTGTGGTGTTTCGAGTTTTGACTAGAGGTGTACAAACCGGTTTTTCATCAAAAATCCTTAAATCGGTTTGGACCGATTTGTAAGCTGGTTTAAAAACGGTTTTTATACCGGTTTAACCCGTTTTTTAACTGAAACTGATTTACAAACCGGTTTTTGGTGCCGGTTACAAACTCGTATACAAAACACCGATTTAGGTTGGGTTAACCAAACTGGTTATTTTATTCAAACATGTTCTGTTTTTTTTCAAACCAGGTTTTTTCACACCTCTAGTTTTGACCCTCGGTTGAACAGGTTTCATGGTTGAAATTTCATTTTGATTATTTTTTAGGATTACAATTGGGTTGACTATCAAATATTGAAAGAGGTTGTATATAAATAACATTAAATGTAAATTATTACAATACAAAAAGAATAATAAAAATAATCTTGTTAACGTTACTATCAAGTATGTCTAGCCCAAAATAAAGAAAGAATACGACTCAAAATAAAAAATGTGGTAATCTACTCAATGACTTATGCACCTACAAACCTTCTGATTTTCCACACACGCTTTTGAATAAAACAATACCACATTCAATATTTTATATAATTTATATAATTGGGTTTGAAGTTATTCAAGATATTTATTGTTCAAGGAATTAAGGGAAGGTTTTTATCATGTTATAAGTCAGAAAAAATAAGAATTCAAAATAAAATTACTTTTATAGTTAGATCCACCGCCATCCACGAGTAATTCTAGTTTGTGCTTATGATCTAATTAAAAGTTTTAAATTGCGCTAATATATAATTATCTCTACTTTTCTTCGGGACGATTGTAATGTGGTGGTATAAGACTGCTATTCATATGTTTAGTCACATGCCTAGTTATAAAACTAGGTGTTGTATTTAGTTATATAAATGTCGGTCTGCCGGATACACCGTAGCCGGTCCTCAATACCCATCAAATTAAGGGTGTGACATCAGGTATCGGACGTACCCGTTTATACCCTTACGTGGTTTAAAAGTACATGTTGCAATCCCCATTATTCAAAATCTAATATTAAAATCATTCTGAAAACCGAATTAAAATATAAAACCTCAATTATATTTCTATTAGCTCTATACTTTTATTAATATCAAGTTTGTAACAATTTCAATATACTATCTATTATGTTTTCTAAGACTATATTTTATATTTGTATACTTGATTTCAATGCAGGTAAATGAATTTAAGTAATCAAGCGGTTATCATCTAATACCATACTCCATTCAAAACCCATAATGTTTTAAAACTAGTCTCATACATAGTCTCGTTAGTCGTTATCTCAACCCAAATGTTTCGAGTTCCAGGTTTTCACAATGGATTCGAGTTCATTTTTCATTCTTAAATCAAGGTTCCATGCCCTGGTTCCCGCCCAAACCACATTCTGCTATCGGGATCTCGATTGCAAATATGGTTTAGTTGAAATGAAACGGGTAGTGAAAGGGAATGTAACAGACCGGTAAATAGACTATGTGGAATGCATGACACATGACTGCCAATCAGGGCCCTCGTTGTCGTTATCACAGACAGTTATACTAAGCCCCACTCTCTTTCAACATCAACATGTATAAGTACTAATGACGAGAAGTGATTCGATTCATTTACTCTCGCAATACTTTATCTTTGATCATACGCATATCTTACAATGCGACAAGCCTTATAATGTTATGTTTTACATATAATTCCGGTTGTAATGCTTAGAGTTCTAGAGAGTATTTACATATAGGCGGAATCCAGTCTTTGCTTAATTTACTAAGAGTCAACCTTCTTATGAAAATCAATACGAAAATTAATTACTTTTATTGTTTAGTATAAAAATAATTTTGTTCTTTGACCCACGGAACTAAAAAAAGAAAAAGTTTAAGTTTTGAGTACGGTGTTTGTTTAGGCAAGTCAATGGTTTTATAGTCAAAACGTCAAAACTTGATGTTTATGTCCGTAGTTGACTATAATTGTAAACACAAACTCAAAATATAAATATATACACAAGTTTCAAATATATTTAGCTTATGAGAAAACATAAAATTGAAATCTATATGAAGGAAAAAAAACACATACGGACATCCGTAATTCGTTGTGATAGAAGTTTAATATTCAACAATGTCATTTTCACACAAGAAAAACGAGAGCAAACAAAACTAAGAGCATGTTTGACCACTTAAAAGGTGAGAGGGGCTAAGTGCACATATGAAATAAGATTAAACAACTTTGTTCGTTATTATGAAACGAAATATATACAACTAACGTAACAACTTGAAAAGAAAAAACGCAACAAATAAAAGCAAAAGACATACACTTAACACGTCCTTTTTTAAACGGATTATTGGATTTTAATAATCCCAACTTTCATTATTAGTTGTGATTAATCGCAACTCATGAAATTTTACATACACTCCTAACTTTAAGCTTATTTTCCTTTAATAATTCTTTACTAACCGAGAGTTAACGCCCGTTAGATTTTATTATGAAATGGGGCTAACTTTGAGTCATTTTTCAACTTCTCCGCCGCCCAACCTCTATTAGGTCCTTTTTTAAGTGTCTAATATCCACCGTCTCTTAAAATCTACCTTTAAGGCTTTAACGAGTCAAGTGGTTTAAATCAGAAGGTTAAGATTGACGGGTGTAGGTTGCAGAAGTTTTAGATTTACGGACCTGACTGCTGATTTCAACTTTCTGTTTAGTTTTTTGACCATATAAGTAGTCCACGTCATCAATAAAACTAACGGTGTTTACTCTCAGTTAGTAAGAAATTGTTGTACGAAAATATGCTCAAAGTTAGGAGTGTTCGTAAACATTTGCTGAGTTGGGATTAATCCCGACCAATTTGTAAAAATCGGGATTTTTGTTAGGTGTCGAATCCAGCAAATAAATAATAAAAATGTGAACCTACCATACACACACTAAGGATAGTATGAGCGGAAGTAGAGTTCGTGTCCTCAGGGATACGAGTCAATTATTTTATACCAAAAACGTTTTAGCACAATTACTTTGATTATTAACTAAGGAAGGTGGGGGTTTTAATTAAAAACTAAAACTAAAAGTAAACTACAAAAAATAGAAAAATTTCAGTGACCCGACACGGCCGTGTCAAAACTATAAAGGAATTTCCACGCGGCCGTGTTAAGGTTTTGCTGGAAAAACGAAAATTGACATTTTTTTGTATTTTTTAATTATGAAAAATAGATAATTGAAGACGTCGGTTAAATTATGAAAGAAATTCAAATATGAAGACTAATTCCAACACTAAGGTAATTTCTTGACTCGATTTGGCTTACGATCATTAACGATTACGGTGCAATGACAATTTTCAATTGATGATTTGTATCGATACTAGATATCACGCAGTTCGGATATCCCCTCTTAGGGCTGTAAACGAACTGAACGTTCAGCGAACAGTTCGTGAACCGTTCGGCGGGAAGTTCGTTTATGTTCGTTCGTTTAGTAAATGAACGAACATGAACAAGAAAATTCCATTCGTTTAGTTAAACGAACGAACATGAACGCAAGTCGCGTTTGTTCATTTATGTTCGTGAACGTTCGATAATGTGTTCGTTTATGTTCGTTAATGTTCGTTCAATAATGTGTTTGTTTATGTTCGTTAAGGTGTTCGTTTATATTCTTAATTATTGTGTCAGTTATTTTTATGACTATTATATCAAGTATTTTTTGGTATTTATATTAACTACTTATTTATTTTTATTGATTTCGTGTAATGTTTGTAATAAAAAATATAATTTTTATTCTAAAATAAATCTATAATAATTTGTATTCGTTTGTGTTTATGAGTTTTTTTGCGTTCTTCATGTTCATGAACAGTTGTTTGTGTTCGTTTGCTTTTGTTTGTGTTTATTTGTGTTCGGTAAGTGTTCGTGAACAGTTCATGAACATGTTCGTTTTCTTAATGAACGAACACGAACAAGAAATCTCGTTCGGTAAGTATTCGTGAACAGTTCATGAACAAGTTTAGTTCTTAACGAACGAACACTAACAAGGCCTTGTTCGTGTTCGTTCGGTTCGTTTGCAGCCCTACCCCTCTATCTAATGTCCAATCAATCGCAGTTCGTTGATTGGAGCCAACCCGCTACTCTAAGCTCACGCCGTTCGGATCTTAGCGTGCGGGTTGCAATGATAGAAGTATCAATTATAATTAAACACACACGCCGTTCGGTATGCTTAACTAGATTGTGTGATTCTATAACGAGAATGAATTCATAGACAAACTCAAACCGTTAATTGTTCTTTATATCAAAAATCTAAACTTGATTAGGGTTTTAATCTTGAAGAACTTTATTAGAAAAATTAATAAAGTGACCAATTTTATTAACAATCTAATATATATCGGATTAGATCCGGGTTTAAGATCAAGAATCAAACAAACAAACCATCAAAATAAAAACGCCTCATAATCGTTTCACATAAGTTCAAACCAAAATCATAGAAATTAAATCTTAATGTTGAAATCAAAGATTGTTCTAGCTGGACATGACGACTAGATCAATCAAAACTAAAAATAAAATAAAACGTACGAATCGAAAACCAATAAAAAAACCTAAATTGCTATTGCTCTTGTTGCTTCTTGAACTTGATTCTTCAAAATAATATTTTTAAAATCCTTCCAAGATGCTCAAAGATGTCTCTTTTTTTCTGCCTTCTTTTATTTATTCTTCTTCTCTTTCAATAAACTCTCATGTTTTCTTGGTTTTCAAGTTTTAATCTTTATTACTTCTTTCTCCAGCCATGTAATTATCCTACAAAAATAAAAAATATACAAGAGTAGATTTCATCCTACCAAAAACTACTACTTTATAATTAAAATAAAAAATACATGTAATTAATGTAAAATATATGCAGAAATACAATCTAAAATTACTATAATTTATGTCTAAAAATATTACTAACAATTTTTAAATTCCAAAAACCCTTTTTTAAACAAAGTAAGGTGCAACCCAACCAAATTATCTAAAACTAATATATTATTACTATAATTTATGTCTAAAAATATAACTAACAATTTTGAAATTCCAAAAACCCTTTTTTAAACAAAGTAAGGTGCAACCCAACCAAATTATCTAAAACTAATATATTGTGAGATAAATAGAACATCTATATTTAATAGACTAGTTGTAAAGATGCACCTTGACTTGTACTCAGTTGACTCTAATCAATTGGTTTCATGTTCTTGTAGTTTGGTCTAAATACTATTTTATAGTAGCTATATTTAAATAGCTTTATTAGAAAGTATAATGCTCTTTTATAATGATTTTAAAACTAATGCCATCTTTTCTACTTATAGAATGTGTAGTAACAATATTTGAAATGACAAATCTTTTTAGTTTTCTTGTAAAGTGTAATTTAGTTTTTCTCAATACTTACTATAAAACTCTTATTAAGATTTTTCCAATTTCTAAGTATTTTGGGGTAATTTATATTAAATTTTAGGTTAAAAAAATTGCAAAAACTGCATATTAAACTTGCATTAGAGGTGACATAGTATTAGTATAAACTAAATTACATCTTAACTAAAAATACTAGAACGTCATTTCAAATGTGTAAAGAAAAAAACTCCAGTTGCACGAGAATAAATATACAAAAATAAAAAATTAAGGCGTTTGTATCAAAACTTCTCAGACCAATTTAATTAGTTGCTAAAGCTCAGAAATCATTTTTGTTGCATCAAACTTTAATCTGTTTTTAAACTTTCCTTAAGCCCTTAATTATCAGGGATTCAAAACCCAAATCTGATTCCCTTAACAAAAGTGAGCTATTAACTTGTTCATCAAGATCAGAGTTAACCGGCATCATGAACTCGCGACAAGAATAATCGCCCGCAACCCATGTCCAAAACCAACAATTTCATTTCATATTTATCATCTGGTTATAGAGTTTAGTTCTTCCTATATCAATTTAAAGAAAAAAAAGATTTTCAAGTCTTAACAGAAACGATTATAATTAGCCGGAACAGAGCCTCTCCAAAGCCAAGTTTTCATCACCACCAACAGCTTCCAGAGCACTCCTAACCATGTCTTCAGGGAATCCCATCTCCACAAGCTTTTGTACCTATTAGAACAAAAAACATGTTGTCAAAACATTTGGTCGCTGTTTTCAACCATCTGTTTAGGCAAATTGGATTTTAATAATCCAAACAATGACTTATCGGTTGATAATAATACATACTACCAATTTGATCAATGACCCTTTTTATTTTCGCTATTCAAAGGGCGATCACAGTAGCATAATATTATATCATAGAATTACACTTAATTACATTAATCCCACTTGATTTCGTTTGTTAGTTTTTCAATTTCATCCATAATCATCAGTGTGAGCGAAATCAAGTGTAATATATGATGATTATAGCCCTTGGCAACGAAAGTAAAAAGTTAAAGAGTGTTATTGGTCAAAATGTTAGTATGTATTATTATCAACCAAATAACAATAGTTTGGATTATTAGAATAAAATTTGTCACTTATAAATAAACAGATCGATTGAAATTGTGTTTTAATTATGAAAACGGGTCAAACGAGTTGAATGTTATTTACGCATTAAGCACATTGAGTGAAAGTTACCCAACCTCTAGTTTTGACATGTTACCCAACCCGCCCATTTTAGTCATCTATACTATCTACTTACGGAAAGTTTTGGTCATACTCAGAAGATAATGTAGAATACACCAACCTTCTCTTCAACTCCAAGAGATGATGTCTTTGCAAATGATTCTGTCCAGTAACGAGCGGTGCTTGCAAAAAGTTCATAGTTTTTCAGATACTGAAATAAGAAAATAAAAAGAAAACAGATTAGAGAGATTTAATGGTACAAAAATTAATAATGTGACTACATCTGTAAATTTTATGTAAATCTTTCAAGCAAAAAAAGGTATGTTGCTCCATGAAAAACTATTAAAAATAAGGCGAAACAAAACACAAGCATTAGATTATATTATATAGAAATACTAACAAGACGTTTTATTTTCAAATACAAACAAAAGTCAATATGGATTACGAAAATGAAATGCTTGACGAATGTTATACCTGCTGTGCCACCACAGCATCTTGTGGATCATCAGGTTCAGGGGTCGAGAGTAAGGCCTGTATAGAAAGAAGAGCCGTCTTCAGAGTAAGGGCTGGGCTCCACTGATCCTTCAAAATGTCCAAACAAATGGCTCCACTTTGGCTGCTAATATTCGGGTGCCTTCAACAACGAATGAACAATAAGGATTACACGTGACGCAAGCAAATAAACCTAAATCAGATAACCTACCAATTCAAGATATCATAATCTATACAATCCTCACTTACAACTAAAAAGTTAATGGCCTTCATCCCTAATAGAACTATTACACTAATCCAATATCAGTAAGTGTTATAGTAATGATCCACTTGCCATTAATAAAGAGAATATAGTAAGTGTTATAGAGATTTCCCTGTATATGTTAACTAAAGACGGTCATATAAAATGTGAAACATAAGATTCAGAATGTAAAAGAAACTCGCACGTTAAAGATCTGGTACTCACGTATCCAAAAACAGCAAAAAAATGGATACAGATACAATTACCAAAAAAGAACATAACTCCAGGATGTTGTAACCAAACATTTTAATGTGCACTGCATTAACACATTGAACGATTGTCGCAATGCTAGTTGGACATATAACTATACTAGCCATCATCTTTTCAACCTTATTTAAACCCAAACAACAAATAATTAAGTGAAGTAAAGATGTATTCACTAATGCATGCTTAAAACCATACGTTGTTTACACAAGTCATACACATTACATGTTTATAACCGTCACTGATGTTCAAATTACACTAGTCTATCGCCACGTGTATGATATAAAATTATGTAACCTCTTCCACTTATAGCAACTTTGGCTATCAACTGACATAAAGAAAACATTTTAAACACAGGTGCAGCAACATTATGCTTATTTCCTCACACCCTATAAGTAGTTATACCAAACAATTGCATCTTTCTACAGTGTGTTCATATATAAGATACTCAGATAGAATAGCTAATCGCATATTAACAAAAATATACACGTCCTTACCAAACTTTGGTTGCAAACTTCATCCTTGGTGGCTCAAAAGGGTAAGCATCTGCAATTTAAAACAGAAAGTACACAACATAAATCACATAATATAATTTATCCCCAAAATCAACACTAATAATCATTAAAAGTCAGTTAACCATGCTACAATCATCCATCAACCAAATCAAAACTTCCAAATTTGAAAACCAACACGCCATTACCAATGATTTCAAGCATAAACCACAAATTAAACATTTGAAATTGAACATCAAACATACAACACTCGATTGAATACTAAAAACCCTAAATTGAGTTACATTACAGATATATCGAACTATACCAGGCAAATCGATATCGATCTTGAAGGTCCCGCCTTCGTACGGAGTACCAACCGGACCGGGGATTGTGCCGATCAAATTGATGAGATTGTCGGATTTAGGGTTTACACTGATACCAGACAGATTAACGTCTTTGTTGCATTCTTGAAGCTCCTTTTGCACTCTACCAAAATCCAACATCTTCTTCTTCTGAATAGTGATCTTCACCTTCGAAAACACACAGTAGTCGCACAATTGTGCGATTAGGGTTTATGTATAGACGTCGATTCGGTGGGATTTGGGGGAGAATGTTCTAAGAGTACACGCAAAGCGAAGAAATGAGGTGCTTCCACTTCCATTTTAAAATTTTAATATTATTATCTTTACTTTACTTTTTTTAGTCTCTAGTTCATTTTATGTTAAGATTTAGAGTTTAGGGTTTATATTACCGTTATTTAAGATCGTTTGTAATGCGGTTTGTCGAATTTTAAAAACTATGATGCGAAAGAGGGTACGTGAAACTATGAAATAGAAAGGGTCTCTGGTTCGTGTCTTGACGTGTCATTCGTGCAGAAGAAAGGGTCGTCTGTGGGGGAGGGTGAAAGAGAAATGTTAGGAATTTGTGAACGAGAAGAGTGAACACGCAGTGTTTTTTGAGAGGGCAGTGTTCGGATAGGTGACGTGAGCCAGGACTGAATGTGTTGTGGGTGCTTTAGGATGCAACGGTTATTAAGATCTGTTAATTCTTTCTTGTTCTTCTCTGACATTGGAATTGATTGTGACGCGAGCTCTCTTTAAGGAGAAAGATATCATAAAATTTTTAGTTATGAAAAAAGCAATTTATGTTCTATTTATGAACTAAAACAAATAAAAGAATCGAATTTATTAAATAATTATCAAACATTGCATGCATATGTTATAAGTACATGCATGCATTGTTGTATTAGCATAGGATAATGGTCATGATAACGTTTTCAGTTATATTCATGTCTTACTGTCATCATATGACAACATATAAATGACGTCATATATTGTTTGTGTTACGTAATTGGTTCAATAGCAAATCAAATAAAATTCTTATTATTAAATATTTGCGCTTGATTTGCATTCGATTCCAATTACAATGATGTTTATGAATGAAATGAAAAAACATATAAGCTAAATCGAGCCTAAAATAAATACATATTAAGTGAGAATATATGATAATTATACTACTGGATTACCATCAATAGCAAAAATAAAAAAAATTATGATTATTACTAGCCAAATTAATGGTATAGATTATTATTGTGAAATGAGTAATAGTTTAGATTATTAAAATTCAATTTGTCTTGATTTTATAATTAGTTTACTTATTCTTACTCGATCTTATTTGTCAAAATCTGATGTTGTTATAGATACACCCATTATGTTATCGAGACGTACTCTCCTTTATATCTTTCTCTATATATGTACTCGGTCTTATTTGTTAAAATCAAATGTTATTATAAGTACATGTAAGGATTCCTTAAGTCTGATGCAACCCAAAACATCCAAAGTGTCTCAGCAACATGCACTAAGTACTGAAGTGAAGAATGCTTCGGAAGTTTTACACAATGCATTAGAAAATACTCTAATTCGGAAGTTTTACACAATGCATTAGAAAATACTCTAAGTGTAAAATCTTCCGAAGCCAAGACCAATATCTTCCGGAGCCAAACATGAAGTCTTCCGAAGCTTCAGAGACAAAGTCTTCCGAAGCTTCATCCTATGAAGACAGATTTCTTCCGAAGACTTTTAGTACACATGCTTTATCTGATGTATTGTTCCATAAAGCACCTTTTCCACTGCATCTCTGTAAAGTCACCAACTTACATGAGTTGGTGAAAAGGTCCATGCTTTTGGTAACTGTACATTGAGGTCTTGAGTCTGAAACTTTCCACTTTATGTACTTTATCCTTTTTGTAATGTATAAGGATGTGAGCTATGGCATGTCATAGTCACAAGGTCAAAAGACAGAGATTCCTTTTGATCCTACAATTGATTTTGTTAGTGTCTAGACAATTGTATCCAGCTGGCTTTCAAAGTATAGCCGGCTGTAGGTTGTAGTATAAGTATTTCAAGTTCTTGTATTTTTCTTAATACTTTGTAACACTTGTAAAAGAACTTGAGAAAGCAATATACTACCTCCTTGAAACCCATACTCTTTTGTTCTGTCTCTTACTTTACTTGTGTTCTTTGTATCACTTTGGTTAACCCAGTTCACTGTTTGATTAAAGTTTAGTTAATCTCCTCTTTGTGTCGTTGTGTTGTAATTGTGTTAAAGCCCTTAAACGGTCCTGCAGTACACCCATTATGTATCGAGACATGCACTACTTTTTATTTCTCTCAATATGTACACATATAGGGAAAGACATAAAGGTGAGGATGTTCTAATAACACATATGTACGGGTGCAAACAAATCGAGCCGAGGCCAAGCTTGTATAGACACGAGCTCTGCTTGTTTGGGGCTTAAGAGAGCTCAAGCCAAGCTTGTATAGGCACGAGCTCGGCTTGTTTGGGTTTAAGAGAGCTTGAGCTCAGCTCATTTTTAGCTTTATATTTAAAGCTCAAGTTTGGCTCGTCAAATACTTTTCAGGCTCAAGTTCAGCTCGTTTATTATTGGTAATATTTTTTAATATATTTTATTTAACCTTACATAAAGTTATAATTATATATTTTACATATAACATTATACGTATCATATAATTCTTTTTTATCATAATTTATTTAGTATATAAGGAAAAAGCAAGATTAGACTCGTTAGCCAGCTTGACTTGATATGTAAAGCTCGGGTTCGATAATCAAATGAGCTTTTTTTAGGGTCGGGCTAGATAAGACTTGGCTTGTTTCGAGCTTTTTTATCGATCTGATCTCGAGTAGTTCGCAAGCATCCCGACTCGTTTGTACCCCACACATATGTATACGGGTGTTTAACGCATCATTTCAATACTTCAAAGCATAAATGTGGGTTCTTTGGTTGACTCTGGTACGCTTTGACTCTGGTACGTTTTTCATTATGACGGAAGTTGTGGGATCTTTTTGCAGGATTCTATATGCCCAAGACACGTAGAATATTGATGCGGTTAGTACGTTATGATCCAAGTCGGGTTATACCCAATAACAAGCTTTTTAAACACAAACATTATTTAATTGACGATATGATCATGCAATTAAATAATCACACCAAATTTAGAAAATAGGTTTTCTAAATAAGTTGCATATGAGATGGAACAACTTATTAGGATGTTTTGTTCAAGAATATTATTTGTAATGTTATTTAAGTAGGTTAGATAACATCAAATAATAAAAGGGTGTATAACTTATACAATTAAATGGTTAATTGTATAACTTATTTAGTGACTATGTTTAATATAATGTGTGTAATTTTGTTTAAGAGGGAAAACTTCCTTTTAAAACAAAAATTCGGCCGCCCCTTGGAAAGGGATTGGCTCTTTTCCTTTCTTGAAAACACACACATTAAAACATAGACATACACTCAACCTTGCACCTCTCTTAATACATGCAAAATCAAAAACAAGAACTCTTCTCTCTCTCTCAATAGCTCTCGGCACAAGCAGCAGCAAAGAAAGGGTTTTGAGTTTTGGTGGTGTTTCTTCTAACAAGAAAGTGTTGTGCAATCAAGCTTGGGGTATACAAGCTTGAGAGGACCTCTCTTGGTGCCTTGGTCATTCGATTTGATCCATATCATCCTCCATTTTTCGTATTTGACTCCTGGAAGATAGTCTAAGGCAGCCTCAACATGGATGTCCATATTGTTTGCTTTATGTTAACATAGCTAGCTTTTATTCACATATAGAGATACTACGTTCATAGGTTTGTTTATAACTTTGTTAAAACAAGATGAAAATTGAAATTTCGGTTTATTAACTAAGTTATTATGCATGTTTCCACTGCATTTTTCAGAAAGTTTAATAGGTTAAACTTAGATTTCATCTTCTGACAAACCATAACATTGGTATCAGAGCCGGTTATGTGGATAGCTAGCTTGTTTTGTCTTTGTTATTTCGTTTTTTTTGGGACTTTGAAACCCCTTTTAGGGGCTGCTGTGTTCATGTTTTATGAATACCCTACTTTCAAAGTTATATCACACATGCTTGTGATTAAACATTGAAAGACATGTATGTTATATTTGTTGTTTGTTTAGGCATGATATAACCTGAAATTTCAGTTTATGTTGGCTGAAATTTCGTGGGTTTTAGTGGGGTTTCATTGTTGGTTTGGTTGATATGTTCATTGTTCATTTTAGTGCATAACCTAGCCATTGACCTTGTGTTGTTTGGATGTTTGTAATGGTTGTATTCATTCATTCAATTGGGTTGTATAATCTATTGTTTGTGGTTTGTTTCAAGTGTAATTTATTATTAATGGGCTGTAATAAATAGATTAGGTACTTTTCATATTTCTAAAAATCTTGTATTAGGACATTATGTCTTGTAATATGAAGATGTACGTGATAGAAGCACAAAGGAAAGACACAAGAAACATGGAGCATTTGGATGCGGTTTCAAGTGGGAGGTTCTTGGAATTTTTGTGATGTGTTTTGTTATGACCTTAGGAATGCCCGATGGACCACACTTGTGATGGCAAACAAGTGTGGACCACTTTAGATGCTATGGTTATGCACATATGCTATGTTGTTTTGTTTATATTATTGTGATTGATGGCATGTATGTGATATTTGTTTTATCAATCCTATCCATGATCAAAACAAACTAATTAAAAGATTCTTAATCATTAAAAGGAAATAAAAGGTTATTAAAATGATTTAACGATTTTAAAGATTAAAATGGGTTTTAATCAAAGGATCATAGGGTATCTTGTATTTGAAATCATGCAAGTACAAGTATATAG
The DNA here is from genome assembly GCA_025506515.1 of Flaveria trinervia. Lineage (NCBI taxonomy): Eukaryota > Viridiplantae > Streptophyta > Magnoliopsida > Asterales > Asteraceae > Flaveria > Flaveria trinervia. The sequence goes on along the minus strand of CM046456.1, from coordinate 2,865,536 downwards.
AGTTTTCTAAACTAGAATTATGAAATCTCTAAATATTTTCAAACAAGTTTAACACCGTCTTTTTGCACAACACTTGAGTCATTTGGAAACTCTTAATGGGATAAAGGTCACCTAACCATTTAGGGGGAACTTGTGACTTAAGGTGGGGATACCACATTTGTGGGATAAAGGTCACCTAACCACTTATGTTGGTAAACTCACATGTGTGTGCAAGTAGGGTAACTTGATTTTCAAACCATGTTAAATGGATCACCTACAATATGGTTTCCAAATGGTGTTGATGGGATTAACATGCCGACTTTACATATGATGTTTCAAGTCGATCCCATACCTCTAGAAGTTGCAAATGGTTGCAATCGTCAAACGTTAACCACCTTATTAATTTAAATCGTGGGATAAAGGTCACCTAACCACTATTTAAATGTAATGTTGGGTTCTAGATTTTAATATACTAACCACCTTAAAAGGTATTAATTATTAAAACAACGATATCGAAAATACTAAAATAGATCTTTGTTAAATTTTGTAGATGGCCACCAATAATGATAATCATGATAATTCATCCGCGTCCGCCCAATCATTGCGAGCGATTCTCCAAAAGGAACATCTAAATCATAATAATTTCATTGATTGGTATCGAAACTTGAGAATCGTTCTCAAGCAAGAGAGACGGTCATATATTTTAGACGACCCTATCCCCGATCAACCTACTAAGGATGATGAGGAGGCCTATAACGATTGGTTGAAGTACACTGAGGACTCCGTCCAAGTGTCTTGTCTCATGCTGGCGAGCATGACTCCGGATCTCCAAAAGGAGTATGAACATCACGGAGCTTATGACATGATAACCCAGCTGAAGGAAACGTTCCAACAGCAAGCGAGGGTTGAGCGCTTCGAAATGGTTCAAGCACTCCATGCATGTCGTATGGACGATAACCAATCGGTTTCATCTTATGTACTTAAGATGAAAAGTCACATTGACCGCCTCGAAAGGCTTAATTGTCATGTCTCGAAGGAATTGGCCACGGATTTGATCCTCAATGGCCTTACCAAGAAGTTCGAGACATTCGTGTTGAACAACAACATGAATGCTTGGGACAAAAGCATTGGTGAGCTTCACTCAATGCTCAAAACAGCCGAGGCGGCCATGGGTAAAAGGGTTTTACCCGTTCTCACCATCAATGAAGGTGGAAACAAGAAAAGGCCTCATCCCACACCCAAGGAAAAGGTTGTCAAGGGCAAGGGACCCGTATGGGGAAAGGGGAAAGGGGTGGTAAGGGTGCCCCCCAAACCACAAGAGAAGAAGCAAAAGGTTGCTACTAATGACCATGCTTCAAGTGTGGGGAGATTGGAATTGGGCAAGAAATTGTCCTGTCCATCTCCAAGAGTTGAAAGCAAAGAGGGATGCTGGGCAAACCTCAGGTACAATATACATGATCCATATTGATTTAAACATGACATTCTCTAACACATGGGTATTAGATACCGGATGTGGAACTCACATTTGCAATTTGTTGCAGGGGTTCAAAAGAAGTAGTAACTTCAACAAAGGGGATGTTAGCCTCTACATGAGCAATGGGGCTAAAGTTCAAGTTGAAACCGTGGTGACTATATCTTGGAACTTCCAAATGGTTTGGAAGTAACTTTGAATAATGTTTTGTATGCTCCTAGTTTGACTAGGAATATTATTTCTGTAGCCCTATTAAAACAATTTGGATATGTATTATCATTTGTTGAAAAAGATATTCATGTTTCTTTGAATGATATGTTTTACTTTAAAGCTATTCCCATTAATGGTATTTATGAATTGGTTCATGAAAATACTTTAAATAGTTCATTGTACCACACTAGCACCAAGAAACTCAAGTTGGATTTGAGTGATACCTATCTTTGACATTGTCGTCTTGGTCATATAAACAAGAAAAGAATTCAAACACTACAAAAGAATGGTCTTTTAAAAACAAGTGAATGTGATTCATTTGATGTGTGTGAGTCTTGTTTACAAGGAAAAATGACTAAGGCACCCTTTAGTGGAACTAACGAAAGGGCAAAAGATTTATTAGGAATCATACATTCGGATGTATGTGGTCCTTTTAAGCCAATTACTAGGAATGGTGAAAGATACTTCATTACCTTTACCGACGATTATAGTCGCTATGGGTATGTGTACCTGCTAAGACATAAAGATGAAGGTTTTGAAATGTTCAAGATCTTTCAAAATGAAGTACAAAATCAACTCAACAAGTCGATTAAAGTTCTCCGCACCGATAGAGGAGGTGAATACCTAAGTGATGCTTTTCAAGATCATCTTAGGAGTTGTGGGATTGTCTCACAACTTACTCCACCTGGAACACCACAACATAATAGTGTGTCTGAGAGGAGGAATCGAACCTTATTGGATATGGTCCGATCTATGATGGCTGGAAACACATTACCTCTATCATTTTTGTCACACCCCAACCTTGACGGCGGAAACGTCGAAGTGTGAGGGTTAAGATTGTTCACAACCACATAACGCTATGATTAAAATGTAAATGCCATTAATTAATTGTTTTCAAACACCACATACATAAATGTCTCAAAACAACCCAAACAACAAAAAAAAATAGAAGGAAATTTCAAATGTCTTTATTAAGTCTAAGTCCGAGTCCTAAATTTAAGCATTTCCTTCAATCATCTTTAAACTTGCACATTACCTGAAACATGTTGAAAAATAAGGTCAACTAACAAGTTGGTGAGTTCCCATGGTTTTAAGTACAATAAGTATCTCGAAAAGTGGCAATTCTAGTCAATGGTCACAGAATAAGTAAGTATATAGAACATGCATAGTTACAACCAAACCTTGACTGAACAACATATGAATAAGCATGATTAGCTAAGTGTATTTGGTTCCCTAGTGCACAAGCATACGGCTCCTAGGAGTCGGCAATACATCGACTTTAGCACCAAATAGGCTTGTCAGGCCCAAAGATCTAAGACTTCGCCAGGCTAGACATAGTTAATGATTGCACACATATGACACATCTCATATATAACTTAACACATTCAAATAACCACGACTATGTAAAGAATTGCACGTGCATAATAAGTATCAAGCGTGTAAGAGTATGTTTGTATAACCAACATGTTTCACCCCAAAAGGTGTAAAATATAAGTAAACGGGGCATAAGAACTCACTTGTTAATAAGGGTTTGAAGATGAAATAAGAATAACCACGAATAAGATCCAACACAAACGTCACAACACACCTAAACGAAATAAAGTAGCGCGTTATAATTTGTTTGATGATTAATTGTAGGTCTAATAGGATTTAATAATTATTCGTATCTATTATATGTTATTGATGCGATCGGATAAATGGAACGGATGGATTTTTATACTTTGAAATAGTTAATTATTTGCGCGTGTGAGAAAGAATAAGTACAACTTGATTTAATTGTACGTTTAATCGATTTATAATATTGTATATTATAATAAGTGATTTAGCTATTATAAAGAGCTATGTAATATATATATATATAGGTATAAATAACTAAACAATTTAATTGTTTGAATATATATATATATATATAAATATACAAGTATTATGTTCACACATTTCTTTTGTATTTTTGAAGTACAATAATGTATTTATAATACAAAGGTATTTTATAAAATTTCATTTAGTCACAAATTAATTAAACAAAAATAAAAAGAATAATCTGCATTTTAAAATAAAAAGTTAAATAATTAAAAAGAAGTGAAGAAAAGGAAGAAAATTTGAAAAGAAAAAGGGAAGAAGGGAAAAAAGGGGGTTGCCCGGGGTCGAACCCGGGACCTCCCTTGGAAACTAGGGCGCAGGAACCAGTGAACCAGGGCAAGGCCTTGGTTTCACTTTGGTTTGTCTTAATTTTAAACTCTGTCTCCCTAGGTTCCCCAAATCCTATGAACCCTAATTTCAAAAGAATCAAAATCGGCCCTCGATTCGGTGTTAATCACCTAAACCATCATAGGGATTTTGATCTTTGAACAAAATCGAGTAGAAAACAGATTTCAATTACCTGTTTTAATGAGATAAAAGGTGATTTCGAATTCGGTTTAGGTTTCGGGTGTTCTTGGTTTGGGGTTTTCTGATCGAGTGGTTTTCTTGTGAAATTGAAGGTTTGGAGAGTTCAGGAACTTCACAATGAACCGAAAACCCATAATTTATAGGCTTCATTTCATGGATTCGAGCCTTTCTCTCTCGATTTAAAAACGCGTTCGAAGTTTACCAATTAGGAGATTTGAAGCTGTTAATTTGCAATGGTGATTGAATAATTGATTGATTAAGCCGCGTTTTTAGTTTGGGAGTAATTAATTTGATTGAAAACTTCGAATTTGGCAGGATTCGATTTCAAAGTTTCCATCGGTCGAACTTGGTTCGATTTGGAAGGTTTTCACGCGCGAGAATCTTAAATTGAACTAAGGTTCAAGTTCGAAACACCGGGTCGAGGGGGTTGGGGCGGTTTAATTGATCAAAGGCAACAAAACGAAGGTTTGAAGCTTCGCCGGAGCTCGGCCGGAGCTCCGGCCGAAGCCGCCGGAACAGCGGGCAAGTAAAAACAGAAGGTTTACACCTTCAGCCCCTGAAGTTTGGGCGTTTTACACATTTGACCCCCGCAGTTTGGGCGTTTGGTCAAATGGTTTTAAACTTTTGATTACAAGTTTGAAAAATTACAAAACACCCCCCATACTTTGAGTTTTAAAGAAGATTGTTTTTATTATTATTGTTATTATTATTATTATTATTATAAAAGTTATTATTAGTATTATTATTATTAGAGATTATTATTTTTATAATAATTCTTATTATTATTATTATTAACATTTTTTTTTGTTAAATTCATTTTAAGCATTATTATTACCATTGATAATATTGATAACTATTATTTGTAAGGTTACAATCCTTTTAAGCATTATAATATTAAGTTTTGTATAACACTTGTTATTAATCACCAATAACTAAATTGTTAACCAACAATAAGTTTACTAAGCAGAACAAGTCCTCAAAGATTCAAAACGACAAACAAGGCCCATACAAGAAGTAACGATGCTAACTTTTTAATTAATGCAAAAATACAGGATGTTACAATTTTGGGGTTTCGCTTTGCTCTCCGCGGCCCGTATTTTAAATATGGCCCCAACCAAAAAGGTGGAAAGGACACCTTTTGAGATATGGCATGGAAGAGTTCCATCCCTATCATACTTAAGGGTCTGGGGTTGTGAGGCTTATGTTAAGACTCCCACCCCAAACAAATTGGAAGTCCGATCCACCAAGTGTATTTTTGTTGGATACCCTAGAAATTCTATGGGATATTATTTCTATGATCCACTGGAACAAAAGGTGTTTGTTGCCAGAAAGGGTGAGTTCTTAGAAGCAAAGTTCCTTATGGAAGGAACTAGCAGTATAACAGTGGATCTTGAGGAGGATCAAGAACCACAACCCGATGTACGTTTAGTTGAAACTAGCACTCAACATGAGGATGTTGAAGATGATCAAGTGGTTGATCAATACACACAAAACGTTCACAGAAGTGGTAGAACTAGTAATCCACCTGAAAGATATGGATTTTTCATGGATGGATGCTATGTGGTAGATTCAGATGAACCAACCACATACCATGATGCAGTGTCCAATTCGGATTGTGACAAATGGCTCGAGGCCATGAGCGTTGAGATGCAATCCATGCATGACAATCAAGTATGGGACTTGGTTGTACCACCTCTTAACTCCAAAGTAGTTAGAAGCAAGTGGTTTTTCAAGAAGAAAACCGATATGCATGGAAATTGGATACTTATAAGGCTAGACTTGTAGCAAAGGGTTTCACTCAAACTCGAGGGGTTGATTATGATGAAACCTTCTCACCTGTTGTGATGCTAAAGTCTATAAGGATATTGTTTGCCATAGCTGCTCATTATGATTATGAGATTTGGCAAATGGATGTCAAAACCGCTTTCCTAAATGGATATCTTGAGGAAGATGTCTATATGGTTCAGCCTGAAGGTTTTGTCAATCCAAAACATCCTGATAAAGTATGCAAGTTAAAGAAATCAATCTATGGATTGAAACAAGCATCGAGAAGTTGGAATCACCGTTTTGATGAAGAAATAATTAAATTCGGATTCATCAAGAACGCTGACGAAGCTTGTGTATATAAGAAAGCTAGTGGGAGCATCATCACTTTCCTAGTATTGTATGTTGATGACATACTACTATTTGGAAATGAAATTCCAACCTTGGAAGGTGTAAAAACCTGGCTTGGAAGTTATTTTCCATTAAGGATCTTGGTGAGGCCGCCTATATTCTGGAATAAAGATCTATAGGATAGATCAAGGCGGTTGATTGGTTTAAATCAAAGTGCATGCATTGATAAAATCTTGAAAAGGTTCAAGATGGAGAACTCTAAGAAAGGTACGGTACCTATTCAAAGAGGAACGATATTGAGCACGACTCAATGTCCTAGCTCAAAGGATGAGCAAGATAAAATGAAGGCAATCCCATACACATCTGCTATTGGATCCATCATGTATGTAATGATATGCACTAGACCGGACGTGTCATGCGCCTTAAGCATGACAAGCCGATACCAGCAAAATCCTGGAAACAGTCATTGGATGGTTGTTAAGAACATACTTAAGTACCTAAGAAGGACAAAAGATATGTTCCTAATCTATGGATCTGGTGATGAGGAACTCTGTGTAAAAGGTTAAACGGATGCGAGTTTCCAAACAGATCGTGATGATTCACGGTCACAGTCAGGATATATTTTCATTCTGAATGGAGGAGCGGTATCTTGGAAGAGCTCCAAACAAGATGTGGTGGCTCTATCAACTACAGAATTAGAATACGTCGCCGCCTCATTGGCAGCTCAAGAAGCTGCATGGTTGAAGAAATTCATTGCCGATCTAGGGGTGGTCCCTTCCATTCAGGACCCCCTAGAGATCTTTTGTGATAACGAGGGTGCGATTGCTCAAATCAAGGAACCTCGTGCTCATCAAAAGACTAGGCACATTGAGCGGAGATTCAACTACATACGAGATGAAGTTGAAAAGGGAAAGATATGTATTCGCAAAGTTCACACGGATCAAAACATTGCAGATCCTCTCACGAAGCTCCTTGAAAAGGCAAAGCATGAAAGTCATACTTGTGCCATGGGACTTCGATATTCTAGTGACTGGATTTGATCTGTAAATTTTGTATTTGGATATGTGGAACTCTTTATTATTTGAATAAAATTATTTGGTTATAATGTTTCAATTAATATTCCAATTTAGCATGTTTAATCCATGAGTAAATTGTTTACTCTAAATGTCCATAGTCGTTCAGACTTGTGGGAACAAGTGTGAGGGTAAGATTATTATGAACTTGGATTGGTTGATATTCATAAGGATGAATATAGAGCAATAGGTTGCTACCAAGGTTCATAGATATTTGTGGGATACAAATATTGGACTAACCCGCATCTCAAGTTTTACTACATGGAATCTTATTGATTGATCATAAGTAAATTTGAGTAAAGACGAATATCATTTGGTATCCTCAGACCTGAGATAAATATTGGGTTTTGATATTCACCAAGTGTCATACCTTGATCTGGTTATCCGTTGTTCTGAAATAATGGACAGTACATGAGACTATGTTCAGATATGACACAAGATGATTATGAGAAACGTATGTAGTCAAGATGGGATTTGTTCCTCTTATTCGTTAAGAGTTAGATGTCTAAGGCATGGATAAGTTAAATCAACAAGGAATGATCACTCTGTGTCCTTGGATTTGACATGACATCTGAAACAAAAGAATAGATGATTAATTCACCTAAATCATTTCAAGTAGGATACTTGAAGGGGATGATGTTATTGAATGGCTATAAGTCATGCGTATTAAGGGTAGTAAACCGTTGTTAGGCGGTATTTACTACTTGCATCAATCTTCTATGAATCTTGTGCAAGTGGGAAATTGCAGGATTCTATATGCCCAAGACACGTAGAATTGATGCGGTTAGTACGTTATGATCCAAGTCGGGTTATACCCAATAACAAGCTTTGCAAACACAAACAATTATTTAATTGATGATATGATCATGCAATTAAATAATCACACCAAATTTAGAAAATAGGTTTTCTAAATAAGTTGCATATGAGATGGAACAACTTATTAGGATGTTTTGTTCAAGAATATTATTTGTAATGTTATTTAAGTAGGTTAGATAACATCAAATAATAAAAGGGTGTATAACTATACAATTAACTGGTTAATTGTATAACTTATTTAGTGACTATGTTTAATATAATGTGTGTAATTTTGTTTAAGAGGGAAAACTTCCTTTTAAAACAAAAATTTGGCCGCCCCTTGGAAAGGGATTGGCTCTTTTCCTTTCTTGAAAACACACACATTAAAACATAGACATACACTCAACCTTGCATCTCTCTCAATACATGCAAAATCAAAAACAAGAACTCTTCTCTCTCTCTCAATAGCTCTCGGCACAAGCAGCAGCAAAGAAAGGTTTTGAGTTTTGGTGGTGTTTCTTCCTAACAAGAAGTGTTGTGCAATCAAGCTTGGGGTATACAAGCTTGAGAGGACCTCTCTTGGTGCCTTGGTCATTCGATTTGATCCATATCATCCTCCATTTTTCGTATTTGACTCCTGGAAGGTAGTCTAAGGCAGCCACAACATGGCTGTCCATATTGTTTGCTTTATGTTAACATAGCTAGTGTAACATCTTGTAATTTTGGGTTAGATTAAAGCTATCATTGTTAAGTTCTTGTATGGATTAATTTTGTCATTTATAAAACTTGTGAATTTGTTATGCTTATCCTTTGTTGCCTTTAATTTTCTAATCAAGCTAATAATAATAATAATAATAGAATAATAATAATAATAATAATAAGAGTAATTGTAACAATAATAATAATAAGTTATAAAAAAATTTAAAGTTAAAAGATGGTTATAACCTGGATTTAAAAAGTTTAGGGGGCTTTGTTGTCATTTTATAAACTTAAAAAAAAAAGGTTTTTGCATGAAATAATAAAGAAGGAAATCTGCAGGGACTTTAAGTGCAAATTCTTAAAAAACCAACCCATTGCCCCTTAATCCCCGTAGATCCGGCAGCCGTCGCCGGCAGAGTTCCGGCGAGCTCCGGCGAGGCTTAAAACGCCACAAAAAGCCCTTAATCAATACTCCAAATCATCTCAATCGCATCATTAACATGATTCGAAAGCCGTTATGAGCCTTAAACTCATCTAAACGCCGGTTACAAACACAATTGACCGAGTAACCGGCAATTCTTAAATCATCGAGCCGTTCGACATCTAAAACGCAATAATAATAAAATTAATTGCACCTACATGATCGTCTAATCGTACCTAACTCCTATGCAACATAATTCTACCTGAATCGCACTTACACAATCCAATTTACTCTCACTTTAACCGCGAACTTGCAACCACTCAAACACCACCATACGAGCCTGCTAACTACGAATTGGCAGAGGGCTTTTCATCTCAGAGATCATTTGAAGCTACCTGTGCAACGAATTAGACTATCATAAACGTTTGATCATCGATTGGGCACAGGAAGTGCGCGACATGTTCTTCGTGTTGAATACCTCTGATTTGTCATCAACCGGGTAATTAATCACATAAACCCACTCGTTTAATCATGGGTAACAAAAGCCTCATGATTGTAAAGGTTAACAGAATCATCTAAGGTTGAATTAGATCAAAGATTGATTCTAGGGTTTATGTAATTTGGGGGTTTTCTTGAGATCATGTTTTTAAGTTCTTAAAACCAAAGTAAACCACGGCCAAGGCCTTGGTTTACTGGTTACACACTCGTTTGCCAATCTAGAGGTCCCGGGTTTGAACCCGGGCACCCTCAACATATTTTTTAGGCTTTTTCAGCCTTTAAAAAAATATAGAAAATTTTCTGAAAATTATAAAAAGTAGTTTTGTAAACTTTATTAATTTTTTAAAGTTATTCTATCATTTTCTATAAATACCTTAACAATTTTCTTATAAAACAATATTAACAAACATTATGCCTAGTTTAATCATAAAAAAATAGACTTTACATATATTTTAAATCATTTAATTTGGACATTAAACATCTTGTATTGATAGTCTAGTCATGATTTTTATAGAATCTATATATTTTATAAGTTAACTTCACAAAATTATTAAAAAGGATTTAATTCCTTTAAAATTTCATATATGATATGTTTTTGAACAAATATATATATAAGATCTCGCTAGTTAACGTTATCTAATTCCCATCGAAACCCTAGATCATTTTAATCATTAATCTTATTAACCTAAACCTTGTAAAATGTGCATACTTAGGTACCTTGTGAGGAACTACGTTGGTTGGACGTTGCTTATTATACTTTCTTATTAAATCGTTATTCCATATTTATTTGATCAATGTGAGTATTTCCATACCCTTTTTTATTTATTTTCATACTTTGGGGTGAAACATGTTATCTTATTATCACTGCACTTGTAAACATCTTTGAGACTTGTAAACTTTATGGCAATTCATCATGTAAAGTTGTGGTTAGTTGAACTTTTTGTGGTTACCATGTTATGGCATTAGATGTACAATCATTAACTATTGTTAGCCCAGCGAGGTCATAGATCTATGGGCAAGGCAAGCCTGCTTTGGTTGATCCAAGTACACTTAGCTGATCGTATAATCTTGTAAACGTTTGAGACTTGTAAAACTTTGTCGAGGTTTGATTGTTGCATTGTTCATAACATCCCTAATCACTTTATTCACTAACTTATGACTTGAATTGCCATCTTTTATATAATCTATGTACTTAAAACTATGGAATGCTTACCAACTTTATTGTTGACCCTTTATTTTTAACATGTTTCAGGTTACGCCCAAGTTTGACTTCTACACATTGAAGCTTACACATCTAGGATTGGACCTACATAAATAAGTGAATTAAAATGACTTGTTATCTTTTATGTTATGTTTTTTTTGAGACTTAAGCATGTAATGATACAATTGAATTTTATGATTAATTTTATATTTGGGTTATTAATAGCGTTATGTGGCTGTGAACGATCTTAACTCTCACTCCTCGACGTTTCCGCCGTCAAGGTTGGGGTGTGACAGCTAGCTTCTATTCACATATAAAGATAGTACGCTCATAGGTTTGTTTATAACTTTGTTAAAACAAGATGAAAATTGAAATTTCAGTTTATTAACTAAGTTATTATGCATGTATCCGCTGCGTTTTCAGAAAGTTTAATAGGTTAAACTTGGATTTCATCTTCTAACAAACCCTAACACTTTTTAAGTGTTGACTCTGGTGCCAATACTGGTTTTTGATGCTTGCGATGGCGGTGAAGGTGACTTTGGTGGTTTGTGATGACAGATCTAGGTTGTGCCTCGGCTGCAGACGACGCTGGCCCCGACTCCCTTTATGGTTGAGGTAGAGTATGTGTCATAATGACGACTTCGGTGTAAAAGACACATGTTACTGGTCATCTCCGATGTTATGTCGGTCGACCGACGTTGGCTTTGTGCCAATCTCTCCTAACTGTTGGTTTTTTATCATTGTCGATGATGACGAGTTTTGGTTCGTCTGAGACATCGCCAAGCTACTATAACTGTGGGTTGGATGAGGGTTTCGTTTGATAGGCGATGACGATCCCTAGAAATAGTCAGTTTGTTGTGATGTCGTGGTGAACCTACATGTTCACAGGCACAACGAAACGCTGTTTATTCGAGCCTTGATTTATCCCGTCAACGATGTAAAATGGCTATGATGGTAACAACATGATCATTAGAAAATACGTGTTTGTCGGAGCCTCGGTTTATCCCGTCATTCACATATGATTTTTTACTTTATTACTAAGATATGTTAAGTTGTAGTTCTTTATTTGATGTTTCTATTTTATAATTCGGTTATAATGCTATCATCTGTTACCAAGGGTTTTCAACTTACAGAAATGATGTAAAGAATGTATAACATCTTGCCCTTTTATAACGTAAAGAATGTATGACATTTGACTTTTTATCGTGCAACAATGTATGACATTGGCTTTTATCGCGTAAAAAATGCATGACATCTGGGTTTTATCGCGCAACGTACGATGAGACATATCACTAGTTATATAAAATATAACCAATTAAAATATGTTAAATCTGTCGTATCATTGACTAAATGAATATTAGTAGGCTTAAAAATGTCATTAAGTAAATAAGTGTGATGATATGTGCAACCACGTGAAACACTAGTTATGTAAACACGGGCCACTTGAGCAATCTCATCTGTACGTGGGGTTATCTCACATTCTAGTCTGTTTATGTAAGTTTTTTATTTGTTTGATGCATTCCATTGTTTTTAGTTTTTAGTTGTGAGTTAATGGGTCAATGTCAGGTTAGTTATTTGCAAGGCTTAAACAGGCATCGTTATTGTTTTAGGAGATCATCATTAAATTGAATCAAAAGCTTGTGTTTATTTCTTCTTGTTCTATTGAAGCCTAACCACTCAATGGGTTTATCATTTGGTATATTGATCATCTTGAATTGATCTGTATCACCCATTTTGACCCGACTTGATTTTAGTTGACTCGTTTTCACCCAACTTGATTGGAGCCGATCCATGTTCTTAATCCTTTTTATAAAAAAAAAACTCTGGAACGCCAATAAAACTAACCTTTTTCTCTCGAGTCTCAAACCAATTGTTCACTTTGTATAGTGATGAAAAACTTTAAACGAACTAGCCCCCACTTTTCGACTAGTCACAAGCGACTCGACACACGACTCAACCCAACCCACATGTTATACTTTCTAGCTCTAGGTTGTGACCGGGATTCTTGATGGTTACACTCTCGACAAGGTTGGAAAATTTCACTTGTCAGAGGAACGTGGCTAAAACATTGTCACATGTAACTATTATGATCTTGTGACCCCCTCATAATCCGGCCATTACCCGTATTGATCTTTTCTTTTTCTTATTGATATGTCCGTAAAAGTTTTTCTTATGTTTAATCATGACTTAATTTTCATGTATAACCGTTTGCAAGTACTTATACTCATTTAGAATACATGTGACGTTTGCAATGCGTTTGTACCTAAAAACAATTTGAAACATTAATTCAAGATTTTCATGTCGGTACTTTGACATAAACAACACCAGGTCTTTTAGTCTCGTCGTCTTTTATTACAATATAATCTCATGTTCTTTTGTGCATATTCCTTCAAATAAAAGCACCTTTAGCTATATTATCCAGTGATGAAAAAGAAAAAAAAAACTAAAAACTGATGTGTAGAATTTCATGTACAAGCTAGAATACCCCATTTAAATATTATCACTAGATGTAAAATCTGTAAATTCATTCGATCTAGTAAATTAAAATAACTTAATTTAATAGATTGGTGAGTCTTAAATATTTGTTTAGAACTTAGGGGTGCCCCATAGGAAGCTTTTTAACTTTTAAGAGTTTTAACTGTCTACCTCCCCTATGGGTTAGGGTTGGACGGTAGTTAATTCGACACTTGTTTTCGAAATCATGTGCCTATGATTCTTATTATTTTATTACTTTATATCTGTTTCGTTACATATAACATGTTACTATTGATGTTTCTCTAGAGGGTTGAAATCGAACGTTAAGGTTTAGAGGATTTACCAGGTAAGTTGAAAACTAAAGGGACATTTAGTTGGAAGGAATGGAATGAAATAATAACTAGTTTAATTTTCAAGTAAAATTATGTTTGAGAAGGTCATAAAATATAAAAAATCATTGGAATGTTTCACCTCAAATTCCTTGGTTGTGGGATTTCAAAATCTCTTTCTAGGTGGAAGGATTTTAAAATCTCACAACCAAAAGAATTTGAGATGAAACAATCCCTTGGGTTTACTTTTAATTGCTTACTCAAACACAATTTTAGTTGAAAATTATACTATTTTCTTAATTGCATTCCATTCCTTCCAACCAAACGCCCACTAAATATTATGTTAAGCTAGCATTTTCACCCTTCATGTGTTGTCGCGACACCGTATGTTGCGTGATTATGTATAAATTACAATCAATTTTACTTGAGGTTAAATTTAAATATTATGTTAAGTTAGTAATTTTTTGGTTTTTTCAATTTAGTCCCAAAACATTAAGTGTTTTCGTTTGGGTTATGATTTTTCCTTTCAACTTTTGTTTGTGTTGTTTTTTTTTTAATTTCATTGTTGCGTATAAGTTTGTATTCAGGTTTTTGATACTTACTTTTACGACGGAGTAGCAGTCATTTTTCGATAAAGTACGATTTTTATAACGAATACACTTTTGGGTTTACGACCGATTGACGTTCGATTTTACAACTGGGTACTCATTAGGGTTTTACGGCGTATGGAACATTGTTGCGACATGCCTTTTATTTGTGTTTTGATACTCGGGAATATATCCCTATCGATGGCTCGGGTTTGAGGTTGTATCAAACCCATATTTTTGTGCTTTTTTGTTTTGGTTTTTTCCCGTTGTTTGAGGTTTTGTAAGTGTGTAGACATTATTGTGATTTGGGTTTGTAATCAGATTTCTTGGTGTCTTAGAGTTTACGGGAATGACCGTCTCATTGCTACGTGTTTTAGTGTCAGTGTTATGATATTTGAGATCGTGACTGAATTCTCGTCGCAACGCGATAGTATAAATATCTAGTTTTAAATAAGCAAAAGGTGTTTTCATCAAAACATCACCTAATTAATTTTTTCAAGTTTCAAAAAAAGTTTTCTTTTATGTATTGGCTTTTTGAAAAACTAGAAAAACTAGAAAATGCTTAAGCAAGAAGTATATGGCTTTCTTGGCTTATGTGGTCAACACGAAAGTCAAAGGGAAAGAACTTAAGGGTGTCCCTATTGTACGAGACTTTCTTGAAGTATTTCCCGATGACCTTAGTGGTCTACCTCCCGTGCGTGAAGTTGAGTTTAAAATCGACTTGATACCGGGAGCAAACCCCGTGGCTAAGTCACCATATCGACTTGCACCATTTGAAATGCAAGAACTCTCTAGTCAACTTCAAGAACTATCCGAGAAGGGTTTCATCCGTCCTAGTTCTTCGCTTTGGGGTGCACCTGTTCTTTTCGTGAAGAAGAAAGATGGATCGTTTCGTATGTGCATCGATTATCGTGAGCTTAACAAGCTTACCATCAAGAATCGTTATCCTCTTCCTCGCATAGATGACTTGTTTGATCAACTTCAAGGAGCTGCCATATTCTCGAAAATTGATCTACGCTCTGAATATCATCAATTACGAGTTCATGAGGATGACATCCCAAAGACCGTGTTCCGTACTCGTTATGGGCACTATGAGTTTATGGTGATGCCTTTTGGTTTAACCAATGCTGCTTCTGTTTTCATGGATCTCATGAACCGAGTATGCAAGCCTTATCTAGACAAGTTTGTGATCGTTTTCATTGATGACATACTTATCTACTCTAAATCCAACGCCGATCATGAGTTGCATTTGAGATTGGTTCTTGAGTTGTTGAAGAAAGAGCAATTGTACGCGAAGTTCTCGAAGTGTGACTTCTGGCTCGAGGAAGTTCAATTTCTAGGACACGTGGTGAATAGCCAAGGAATTCACGTTGATCCTGCAAAGGTGGAAGCTGTGAAGAATTGGTGTGTTCCTACTACTCCTACCGAAGTTCGTTCCTTTCTTGGTCTTGCTGGTTACTATCGGCGATTCATTGCCAACTTTTCAAGAATCGCGAAACCACTCACTTCTTTGACACAAAAGAATAAACCGTTCGAGTGGGGTTCCGAGCAAGAAGAAGCTTTTGAAGCGCTAAAGCACAAGTTGTGCAATGCTCCTATCTTGACCCTGCCCGATGGAAATGACGACTTCACCGTGTATTGTGATGCGTCTAAACAAGGCCTTGGTGTGTTCTTATGCAACGAGGGAAGGTCATAGCTTATGCATCGAGAAAATTGAAGGTTCACGAGGTGAATTACACAACTCATGATCTCGAGCTTGGTGCTGTTGTATTTGCTTTGAAGATTTGGAGACACTACTTGTATGGTACACAATGCATAGTCTACACCGATCACAAAAGCCTTCAACACGTTTTCAATCAAAAAGATCTCAATATGAGACAACGTCGTTGGGTGGAGTTAATTAATGATTACGATTGTGACATTCGTTACCATCCTGGTAAAGCAAATGTTGTAGCCGATGCACTAAGCCGAAGGATTCACAACAAAATGATCTCATTCCAAGAAATTCGCGATCGACGTCAATGGTTTGACACTTTGGGTGAGTTCGATACTGAGATCCGACTAGATGTCAACGAGACTACCGTACTGCTACAAAACTTGAGAATAGATAGTGACATCGAGTCTAGTATTTTGGAGGCTCAACAAGTGGTGCAACAAGAAGGAGGAATGAAGGATGAACTGGAGCCTAATCTTTTAACCCAATTGGAAACGAAACCCAATGGGTTGATGTACTTCGCAAATCGAATTTGGATTCCAAATCGCAATAACCTTCGTACCTTTATCATGAATGAGGCTCATCAAACTCGTTATTCTATTCATCCTGGTTCGATAAGATGTACATGGACCTACGTGGTCAATATTGGTGGCCTGGAATGAAGAAAGATATAGCGACATATGTAGCTAAGTGCCTCACGTGTACGAAGGTCAAAGCCGAACATCAACGTCCAAGTGGATTACTTGAGCAACCCGAGATCCCTATGTGGAAGTGGGAACACATATCCATGGACTTCATAACTAAGCTACCCCGAACCTCTCGAGGACATGATAACATATGGGTGATCGTTGACCGATTAACCAAATCGGCACATTTTATACCTATACGTGACACTTGCAAGACATCAAAGTTAGCTCGCATATACGTTGATGAGATTGTAAGTCATCATGGGATACCTCTGCACATCATATCCGACCGAGACGCTCGTTTCACTTCGCATCTTTGGTCGTCTATGCAAGTACTCTTGGGTACACAATTGGACCTAAGCACGGCTTACCATCCTCAAACTGATGGTCAAACCGAACGAACGATCCAAACCTGGAGGATTTGCTACGCCTGTGTGTTCTTGATTTTGGTGGTCATTGGGATACGCATCTACCGCTCGCGGAATTTTCGTATAACAATAGTTATCACTCGAGTATCAAGATGCACCGTTTGAAGCACTTTATGGTCGTAAATGTCGTTCACCGATCTGTTGGACCGACATTGGTGAAAACTTCATCACTGGTCCTGAACTTATACAAGAGACGACCGATAAAGTTTCTATTATCCGCAAGAACCTTGAAGTGGCGAGAAGTCGTCAAAAGAGTTATGCTGACAAGCGACGTAAGCCATTGGAATTCCAAGTTGGGGAGACGGTTCTTCTAAAGGTCTCACCGTGGAAAGGTGTTGGTCGTTTTGGAAAGAAGGGCAAATTGGCTCCAAGATTTGTAGGACCTTTCAAGATCCTGAAAAGGATTGGGAAAGTGACTTATAAACTAGAGTTATCTTCCGACCTTAGTGGAATTCATCCTGTGTTCCACGTCTCAAATTTGAGAAATTGTTTGGCCGACGAAAGTCTGTATATTCCGCTGGAAGACATTTAGATCGATGAGTCCTTGCATTTCATCGAGAAACCTATTGAAATCATGGATCGCATAATGAATAAGACTAGAACTACAACAACCCCAATTGTCAAGGTTCGTTGGGAAAATAAACGTGGCGCTGAATTTACTTAGGAACGTGAGGAGCACATGAAGAAGAGATACTCATTCTTATTTGTATAGTTTTATTTCTTTTAAATTTCGGGACGAAATTCTTTTAAGTTGGGGAGACTGTAACATCTCGTATTTTTGTTAACCAAAAGTTAATTTCGTTTACTCTTACAAGGGTTATATTTGTCAATTTTGAAACTCATGTGTTGTTTGTGCGTATTCATTATTGCCATTTGGGTTTTTATGAAAGTTAAAAATATAAATATTTAATAAAAATAATGTTAATATTAATAAAAGTAACAATAATAACAATAATAATAATACTTGAATAACTAACAAGTTAGATTAAAGTTTAGGGGGTTGTTTTGTAACTTTACAACTTTAAAAGAAAGTTTTTATGCATAATATAACAAAACTAAAACCTAAGGGACTAAATGTGTAAATTATTAAAAACCCAAACCCCCCCATTCTCTCCTACCCGTTTTTCCGGCGGGAGCTCCAGCCAAGCTCCGGCCGGGCTCCGGCCACCCTATAAACGACAAAATCGGTCGTTTCTTGATCCCAAACCATTACGAATGTCATCGGGACTATGTTTCGAACCTTAAGTACCCTTTAATTGGAGTTTAAAGTCAGCTAAGGATGTTGTTCGAGTTTGGAAACCGTCGGCATCAAATTTCTAACCGTTCAACGATTAAACCATAATAATAACCTAATTAACTCAATCTAATCAATCATCCAACCATTCCTAAGCGTTCATGACTATCAATTACATCTGATAACACACAAACAACGCAATATGATTTCCCTTTCATCGCAAACCTGCAACCCGAACAAAGAGTATCTTCTGCGCATTATTACCTTCAATTGATTGAGGGTTTTTCATCTGCAAGACAACAGAAGCTTCGTATGCAACGAATTTGCTCATCAACATTGTTTGAACATCCATCGAGTTGAGTGTGGCCGCGACTTGTTCTTCGGTTGTCCCTGGCATTGTTCCAAATCGAATCGGGTAATTAACTACATTCATCTGTTCGAATTGACATGGGGAACGAAAGCCCCATGATTATCAACATTAATAATAAGGATTTGATCTCCAATTTGGCTCAAATCCATTCTAGGGTTTATATGAAATTGGGGATTTGGTGGAGGCATGCTTTTAAGAATTAAAAACTAGTTTATACCGCGGTTGAGAGCCTGGTTCACTGGTTAAGTTACTTATTCACACACATGAGGTCTCGGGTTCGAACCCGGGCACCATCATGTTATTTTTTTGAAGGGTTTTAACCCTTAATTAAATTATAAAAACTTTTTAATATATATAAAAATTATTTTTATAAACTTTAAATATTTTCAAAAGCCACCATATATTTTCTGTATTTCTCTTTTAGTTAAATAATTATTTTTAATAAAACATTTTAACAAAGATTGTTCATGAATAATAAAATGAATTACAAATAATAATTAAAAATTATTATTGTTTCAAAACGTTTCTTTTCAATTAATATTGTTTAATAGTACTTAATTCTTTTTGCTATAAAAATTTATTCAAACTTTATGAAACTTTCAAAATGTTATAAGTGTTTCTTTTTCACATTTTTTTATAAAATATAGATATATATTTTTTTTAGAAAATATAAATGATTTTCATTTGTTAAATATAATTATTTAACAAACCCCAAAATCCACTTAACCCTAGTACTCATTAATTAGTTAACCCATTATGTTTAAGCTTAAATCTTGTAATATCTATATACTAGGGTGCATTGTGAAGACTTTACGTTGGAACGACGATTACTATATCTTATTAATCATCTATTATATACTTATTACCGTGTGAGTTTTCCTTGTCCCTTTTTACATTTTTCACACTATTTTGGGGTGAAACATGATACTTATACATCGTACACTTATAAACATTTAAGACTTGTAATGCACTTGCAATTCATCTTTATATTTTGTCATGGTTATTTGTGTGCTGTAAGTGATTATATGAGATACATAGTTTGTTTACAATTATTAACTATTGCTAGCCTGGCGACGTCTTAGATCTTTGGGCCTGACAAGCCTATTTGGTGCTAAAGTCGAGGTATTGCCGACTCCTGATGACGTATGCTTGTTCATCATGGGAACCAAATACACTTAGCCAATATTTTATACTTGTAATCAAGTCGAGGTTTGGTTGTAACGATATGTGTTCTATAACCTTACTTGCTTATGACCTATGACATGAATTGCTACTTGTAATCTTATCATATTATATATGAAACCTTGGAAACTCACCAACTATTTATAGTTGACCTTTTTATTTTTATCATGTTTCAGGAAATCCTCAAGTTTAAAGTGGACTTTTGAAGCTTGCAATGAAACTAGGAATTGGACCTAGTTTAATAATTAAAATGTTATGTTATGTTTTGATTTATGTTTGAACTTATTTCAAGTTTGATACTTATGTTTGTACTTCCATTTGAAACTTATAATTTAAATATTTACATTTAATTATAGCGTTATGTGGTTATGAACAATCTTAACCCTCACATCTCGACGTTTCCGCCGTCAAGGTTGGGGTGTGACAGATTGGTATCAGAGCTCATAACTATAGGGATTTAGGTTATTAGAAATGGTGACCTAGACTATAGCTTATGCATGAACCTCATAGAGTAATATTTATATTCTTGAAAATATATATATTGTTACATGCTACATAATGCTATACCTTACTTATGTGCAACTTGATGCCTTAGCATAGGTTGCCTCGTAATTGTTTAAACTTTGTTATTTGTCTCCCTAAACTTATCTTACTTATGTGCAATTTGGTGAACATAAAGTTTGATTAGGTTACATATACGTATCATAATATTTTATATACATAACAAACTGATACATATACGTAACGTATATAACGTTACATATTGAAACTATTAGTATTTTCCTGTTATAAAAATAAAAAAAAACCCAATTTAGTATTATTTTTATAAACAAGTTGTGTTTGATGAATAATATGCATGAGAGAGAAAATAGTAATTTTAAAAAAATTTGTTTGATAATGGGTTATTCCAAATTTAAAACAATAAGATTTTCCTATTTTACCCTTAATGACTAATAATGCATCATTATTTATTCATTTAGTTACAATCATGCAACTAATTGATCTAAACCATTCATCAATTAAATCAAAATCAAAGACTATAAAGTGTTTTCTGTAGTTTTTAATCAGAATGTGATTTTCATTGAAATCCATCCCTATAAGTTAAATTAAAGGCTACATGACATTCTAAGTTAGATATAGGTTGTAATTAAAAACAATCCTCAAACTTTCGCTTACATACCAACTTTTGACACATACTACTCAGATTGCTACTAATCACAAAAATCACATGGATGTATGATCTGTGAAACAACTAAATGAACGTGTGATATATTGAATGTGAATGAATTAAGATAAATGTAAATTATATGTGACCTCGAGAGAAAGATATGAGAATTCTAATAGAGTTCAACAAAACATATGTTACAGATAGTTTAATTTGTTATCTTATCCCTTCTCAAACAGGACATCCATGAGGTGCCTGTGGAGTAATGTGAGCATTCGTGGGGTGACGTTGGAAGCGATCGTGTCTGAAATAAAATCTTTTTATAAGAACACATTTTAAGAGTATATATAAAGAATGTATAATCTGTGAAAACCATAATAGAGGTGTAGGAAAATGAGAATTGGTTAATCGACTTTGGTCGGTTCGAGCTTATGTTCTTTTAACTTAAAACTTTTAACATAAACAAGCAAAACAAGAGCTTATGGGATGTTAGAAAAAGCTTTACTATTTATATTCCTTAATTGAGGGGCATAAATTCTGCTGTAAATATGGATTTTTATTTTCTTATTTTATTGTCAAACATAATTAAATTACAAAACCCAAGAATATAAAACGTTGATTAAATGTAACCTAACTTTAATCAAAAGTCGATATACCGTATTAAATGTGGAATCACTAATTTAGATCGCCAAAAATAGTTTACCCAAGTTTTCATAAATTCGTTTAACATAAATGGTTAACATAAGATACTTAAAACAATTAAAATGATTTTATGTTTGAGTCCCACTCTAACTTAAAGGGTTATTTTCTCTTTTTAAAAGGGTTAGAAGTACGATTAAACTTATTGATAATAACTAACCCGATTAAAATAAAATTTATTGTTAGAAACCTATTCGTATATTTACTATTAAAAAAACATTTCTCTCGTTGAATATCAATTTTATTACAAGAAAGTAATCAAATGACACAAATTCCGCAACTTCCAATTATGAAAACAAAACAAAACCAGTGGCCGTAAACATCTCTCCTCTATCATAAATACCCTCAACTCACCACCACCAAACACTCTCACCTCTGCAACAATTCACCTTCAAAATCACCGATGGAATCCACCACCACCACCACCACCACCGGCGTCTTCAAATTCCGACCAACATCTTCTCCGATCTCACATTTCTCCCAAATCGCCCTCAGAGTCGTCGCCGGAGCCGCCTCTATCGCCGCCGCGTGCTTCATGTTCAACAGTCGCCAATCGAAGGTGCTCTTCGGAACCGATATCGACGCTTATTACACCTACTCTCCGGCCTTCAAGTATGTGTCTCAATTGTGAATTGAATCGAATCATCAATTGCTTCTCTTATGAACTTATGAATGATGAATCTATGATTATGTGTTTTAAGTTTGTTAGTTTGATTTTGAATTTGAATTTGAAGGTTTTTTACGATGGTGAATGTGGTGGTGTGTGCTCTATCGGTGTTGTCGTTGCTGCCGGTTTTTCTGCTTGGACGGAAGTTTTCGAACTCCGGCAACTATTTCTTCTTGTTCCTTCATGACCTGGTAATAATAATATTATCATTACACGTAATACTAACGTTTTGTATCGCGTTTTAGACGCGATAACTGCATAAATACTTGTATCTTTTGTTTTAAGTGTTGCGTGACGGTCTATCATACTTTTATTTAACTCGTGTTATGTATGCCAAACATGACTACGATTGTGTTATATGATTCTCATAGTTTTATTGAACTTAGGGGTGTTTGGTAGCTTTTTCAGACTATTCACAACGTTAAAACACTCATTCTCACAAATAGTCACAGTCAACATACCATATCAGTTTTCTATTAACTTTTATCTATCATTTTCACAATCAACTTTTATCCTAACATCATCATTTCCACAACAAACCATTAAAAATTCCATAAAAAAAAAGAAACACACTTATTTGTGACGTGAGCCCAACAAAATGCATCCTTGAACTCTTGGCAAAGGGCAGGCAAAAGACGGATGAGTTTGCACGATGCAGCGTTTTCGAAGGGCGGCACGGGTGGGCTAAGGGCGGTGCGTTGTGGACAGTATAATAATTAAGATGCTAATTCTTAATGATTTATAACCTCTTAATGTTTAAGATGTAACACTAATACTAATAATGAATGATGAAAATGTATCATTAAAATTTAATATTTTAACCATTTAATCTTAAGGTTATCTTATAACAATTGAAAATTTATAAACTATTAAAATATAGCCTCTTAGTGGGTTATTAAATTAAAATTAGTTTTATTAAACAGGCTTCATACTCGGTGTGGCTACATTAGTTTATTTTATAAAAATCTGATGCGGAATTTGAATAGCTTTTCTTTTGTTTTTCTACTCCAAATTCATATTATTATAAAAATATAGTTGAATAAAAGTTGATTATGTTCTTGTAGTAACGTGATGTGCTCCCAACTAAATAATTGTGAAATTAAATCTTCGAATATGGGTCTAATGGTTTTTGAGTAGATAAAGTTTATAGTAGAAAAAATATATTTTTTTGAACGGTAAATCAATCTTACTGTTACTCCTAAATTACATCAAGTTACATTATAAGAAAATACAGGTTAAAATAATATACTGGTTGTCTGATTCTAATTAATTTTAAGAGCATCAATAGTCTTTCAATTAATTTAATTGTCGTTGATACGATTTCAATTAATTTAATTGTCGTTGATACGAATGTAATGTAACTATTGGCGTCATAAAAAAGTTCGTTAAATGTAAATGAAGTTTCAACTCATAAATTAATTAGTTGTTTTTTTGACATTTAATAACGTAGTACAATAATTCCTAAGATTTATTTTTGAGAATTTTTATATATCTTCCTATATTTTAGTAATTAGATTCTTTTAATTTACACGTACTGTACCATAATAAATTATCTATGAATTTGTTTGAAGGTATTTAAATTTATTAAGGCTAGTTGTAACGTACTGAGTTTTGAATTTGGTTATAGATTAATGTTGTCTAAAAAAGTAATAGTTAACCTACAATTATTTTTTATCAAGATTTATTAGGGGTGTCAAACATATCTAATCTGCAAGTTAAAATTGTATATTTATTTGTGTCAATCATATCAATATGAACACGTACATATTGAATTGATGTATTATATATTTTTCAAAACACGATTATAATTTTAATCTTAACACAATATAATTATTTTCGTTTATGTAATACGGGAGTTTTGCATGACACAAACATAAAAGAAAAATTGCCCATGAAGATCTCCATTCCTAAATCCTCATAGTTTGTGCCACTTGGGACTCACACTTTTCTTAACAAGGGGAAACAACATTTCTTGCTTTTATGTCACTGAAACCAACATTTCCCAAAATGTGGGGTTCACAACATAAATATTCACAGTTGGATAGT
Organism: Flaveria trinervia; assembly: GCA_025506515.1. Lineage (NCBI taxonomy): Eukaryota > Viridiplantae > Streptophyta > Magnoliopsida > Asterales > Asteraceae > Flaveria > Flaveria trinervia. The sequence goes on along the minus strand of CM046456.1, from coordinate 2,841,104 downwards.
GTCTCATATCTATTGTCGATTACTACTTGTATTAGTTAAGTCACTGAGATTTAGTTTGTGACATACAGATGATAGCGATATTGTTGGCGGCTGGATGTGGAGCCGCGACTACAGTTGCTCAAGTGGGCAAGTATGGGAATAGTCACGCGGGCTGGATGCCAATTTGTAACGATTTTGGGAAGTTTTGTCATAAAGTAGCTTCTTCCTTAATCTTAGGTTACATATGCGTATTTTGCTATTTTGTTCTTGCTATCATATCCGCAAATAAAGCGAGGCATTTTCAAGTTTAAAACATTGACAAGTACAATATGCGAAATGATTTAAATGTATCTTGTCAAGTGGAAGTAGATGTACGAAGAGTTAGTGATAATAGTAAGATGAATGTTTTTAAATTTATTTGAGGGTCCATGTTCGTATGTTTTAAATGAATTGGTGATAAATGCAATTTTGGCCCATTGGTTCCTATTACATGGTTCTAGAATTACCTCTTTGTGCATGCAATCTAGCTGTCCACACTTGGAATGATAGGTACTTCAAGGGTGTATAAATACAAAACTAATATTAATTTTGAGTTAGGTTAAAAAGTACCTATTTAAATGGTTGAATAACTAATGCTTTTAAAACGGGGTTGTATAGCGAACTAGACGATTTAAAGTTTTACTAGTCAGGCTGGATTTTACAACTAAATGACATCATAATTAATATAAATATTCACAAAATCAGTCTTGTATTGTTTAAAAAACAGAGAACATAAACAAGTGTAAAGATGCAAAAGATAATATAAACAAGTATAAAAATGCAATACAATTAGATAACATTGTGTATTTAGCTGTAATATCATCAAAAACTATAATTGAATAGGTAATAAATAAATAAATGTTATAAAAACAATAAGATAAAATCAAACATGTTGATTTTATGACGTGATTTACTCTCCTCAAACTCTATTAGGATCTCACTTGTCTCTGTTTGCTTTCTTTGTGTGATGAAAACCTAAGGTTTCGGGTCATGACATTTGATAACCCTTCTTTCACGTACCAAACTAATACAGTTCGACCACAGTTCATGACCACTGGTCTGACCCCCAAATTGTATGAACCGGGCGGTTAAACAGCAAATGACTCTAGCACACACAATCAAACCATGTATGGTGTAACCGGTTCGCGACCCAACTAGGCTTGCCACGAATTCATTGAATGTAACTCATTACATTTGTATTTTAAGTATCAATGGTAGATAAGTTATAACTGTAATAGTTTTTATAATCGTAAAACTTGTTTACAAATCCATTTTGTGTAAGATTCAAATTTTGACACCGTTCATGAATCTTTGCAAGCCCGAATTATTGAATGGCAACCATGAACAACCAACGCAACGATGATCTTATAAGTCTCATTTAAGTTTTTTTTTCTTTTCTAGTTTTTTTCATTCTTAAACTTCTTTCTAGGAAAAATATATGCCTCTTGTCATTTTATTTTATATTTATATGTTTTACCAGATTAGAACCCATGTAGTATATGAGTGAAATAAATTTAATTTTTAAAATTTTTAGTATTTATAAGAAAAATTATGTTAGATGTTATCACCTATTCGTAAAATAAGAAATAATAATATTTAAAATACTATAAATACCAAATAATAAAGATTAAGAAGTATAAAGTTCTATTTTAAAATATGATATAATTTAGTAAATCTTGATAAAATAATAGCATAAGAAGATTTACATTTTAGGTGTATAGTTGTTTAGTTTATTACTTAAAAATCATATCATATTATATCACTCAAACACAATCAAATAAATGATTTTATATTAATAATGAGAATTTTTAGGTTGCTTGACTATATTCAAAAATAAAAAATTATTAATCTAAAACAGAGAGAAATATAGGAAAAGAAATGAGAAATTCATGTATGGAAATGATAATATGGTTTTAGTAAGTGTTCAAAATCATTTTAATTAAATGTGGTTTAGGCGAAAAATCCAACCTAAGAATACACAAAATCACATCATGTTTCCACAAAAACCTTGGTTTAGTTGAATATACTAGGCTATAAACTTATGTTTTACATTAGTTGAATTAAAATATTAAATTAGTAGTTAGTAACTAATAATTAGAAATTATATTATAAATTTTAGATAAATATGATTTGCATTACTTATAATCAACTATTTAAGTAATATGTAATAATAATATTTTTTTAAACTTTTGTTTTTAAAGAAAAACTAGTTAAAATTGATTTTTTAAAATTCGTTTTTTTTCAAAATGTATTTAAAAAAAAGTTCCCTGTATAAAAGTAATTATATTATTATTTATAATGAAATTATATTTTCTAACTAAAATGTGTTTTATAATATGGAAAGAATTCAAATAAGATATTTAACATTTAATATTGATTACCATTTGATACTATTGATATATGGTATGAAGGTATGAGAATATGAGATGCGGCAATGATGGTGTGAAAAGATAACATTTGAAAAATATATTTTGTGTTATTAATATAGATATATGTTCTTTAGTCTTGATAATGCACTTTACGGGTTTTGTACGATGCTAATTACTCTTTAATTATTTGATGTTTTACGGGACCTAGTGTGTTTTGTAGCGTTGTTCATACGATTCGTGACACTATTCCTTTTTTTGTGATATTAGCTTTAGGGTAGACATATAGTTATGTTTGTTTGAGTTTACATTTATACATGATTTTAGATGTTAGAGGTTTAACTTATGGTTGTTTGGAAAATTGCTTTCGTGATGGCTGTTTAATTTTCGTTCTTATATAATAAATTCAACGGTAAACGTCATCCTATCAGGACTTGCGGGACCAATGATATCATTGTATTATTAATTAAAATTAGCTTGAATCCACCATGACAAAGCCAATGGTAAATTGAGTTATCGAGACCATCTCCCGAACCAAATTAACAAACTATTTACAACCAAAATCGATCATTTGTCAAATAAATAACCAAAACATTAGTTATAAATTCACTTTTAACGCGTAACAGAATCAAATCCCATGGACACTATTAGCTACAACTAAAAATTAATATATGTAACAATTTTATTATATTATTTATTATTTCAGTTTCAATAAATGCATATATTTCTTGAGGAGATTTTGCATCTTTATTATTTCATGGAATGAGGGTCCCCAACATGAATGGACTTTTTAATTCAAGAAGCTTGGAATAATTTAATAGAGCTTGTAAAGCTATATGCATGGATTCTGTTGGTTAAAAACTTCATTTTGTGGGTTACATTCATGTAGTTTAATACACATACACAATATGACTACTTATATACAGTCAAATCTGACTTGGACATTAAAGGATTTTGTCAGGTATTCAGGTCTCGAGTCACCTTCTAATGAGTTTCTTTCTTGGGTCTACCTAGTGATTCAAGCTCGAGAAGCTGTTAAAACCAGTCCAACTTTTCTAACAGCACAATCTATAGAACCGTTGTTAATCGGATTATACTGTTTATTGAGAAAATTTTCATGAGATAATATTGGTTAATACTTAACCGGTCTTACATTATGTAAAGCAAAAAACAAAAAAAATAGAATAAGTAGATACAATCGAATAAAATCCAAGTCGGGTCAAAATCTCAATGTCAAAATAGAACAAGTTCATAAGAGTTTGACTTCAAATAAAGAGTTGACACTTCACATCTTTAGCATCAATTACCATTTTTGTGTTGGTGGGGGTCAAAATGGATATGTGACCATTAAAAAACCAAAATCACATACTTCTCAAAATACCCTATTTGCGAATCTTGTTTGAACACATGGGTATAGGTAAAAGAAGGCATAAAGGAATAGATTTGTGTAGGAGGTCAATATTTGTCAAGATGCCAAAAAGTCAAAATTATTTGGTCCATAACAAACAAAAAGGTGAAGTTCTATCACATATTGTCCATGGGATAAGATTGTGAACATCCAAGCTGAAATGAATATCTAGGTGGATGTAGGCGGGATGTCAATAATCAGAATATATTCTTTTATGGGTAATTGATTGAATTTATAAAATGTTCGTGTATGTAATAAAAGAAGAGCATCTTTTTCACAAGTTGACACTTTGACTTGAGTAAGGGTCAGAACGATACTTGTCGCAACTTCACATCTTCTCATTCTATAGTCCTATATATAGATGTCACTTGATGAAATAATAAGTAACACCCAAGAGTGCAATGCACCATAAAATACATCGCGATAAAGAGTGCGATAGTTGAACGTTATTTCCTGAGATTTTAATGGGAATCACTTCTTTTTCATTAGCACTTGGTTCCCGAGTTGTTACTTCTTGACAGATTTTAAATGAGTGTATGGGCAAGACGAAATGACAATGAAGAGAGGTCTTGTATGAAGATTGAAGAGTGATTTGGATAGCCAAGGATGACTTGCCTAAAATCATGTAAATCTACAGTTGCAAATTGTATTCATACAAATAGACATCTATTGAACTGGTTTTCTAGGAAGTCGTCTTTGGCTCGTCTGAATTACTCTTATCTATCATGTTAGATCTCTTCTTCTCTTATTGTTTTCTCATACGGAACCATCTCACTTAGCACACATATAAAAGGTATGCTATCTTGTTTTCTGTAGAAATATACTGATACCCGAGTACAAAGATCCAGTTTTGATTTGAAAAATCTTAAGAAATGCTTTATTCAGACGAAAAAAAGAAAAGAAAACAATGTGTAGAAGAAAGAAAAAGGGTTATGGGCTGAAAGATTAATAGATAATAGATTGGGCCGCAGCCCGCTAATCGTTACGTTTTCTATTTCTAAAAAAAGAAGATGTCGATTAAGATTTTTCTAAAGTTAATTATTAAACCTACGATAAATGTTTATTTAGTACAAAAATAGATTTTTTAGTTTCTTCGTTGTCTCGTTCATATATTTATATAAAATCTCTCATTCCCTATGTTAATTTCTCATTGACGTTAACATATAATTATCACATAGAACGTAATATCTAATTTCAAAATTAATAATATAATAAAAATTATATAATAAAAATTATATAAAGCATTTGTATATAGTGTATAAAAAACAGAAGTAACTAAAAAGCTCACTGTATTTAATTCAAAGTAATACGTACAAATGTATTATATGTTGTACGATCCTAAAAAACGTCCACACACATATCACATTTTTCGTGTTTATTGTTTGTATTTAGTCACAGTTAAATTATGATTTAATCATACGGGGTCCATGTCTCCTATTTCCTATAGAAACATCTTTATACTTTTTTTAATGACAAATATACCATTACGTTTTGAAAGATATGCGTTATTTTAATTGATTACACATATTTATTTTTCAGCCGGAACCACATATTCAAACCCCCTTAAGAGGAAACATAGAACTAGAAAAAATCTCTGGCTCAACCAAAGCATTTTTACTTTGAACAAGACTCGAACACAAAACATTTTTATTTTTAATTGTTTTGCGTATCTCATCTTAACCAGTTAAAGTAAAAGTTAATGGTTCATTTTAAGCTAATTAACCATGAAACTACCATTTTAAGTAGACTAATTACTGCATCAAATTTGAAATTTAGTCGGTAACAAATTACGCTACTCAAAATATAATACGTACTTCACTTGAAATAAAGTATCTTTTGATACATAATTCTTTTAGATCACCATACACTTGTAACGTGTCTTTTGTGATTTCTCTTTGTCTTTTCCCATAAACTATACTAACTTTTAACTTTCTTTTAAGAGAGAAACTATTTCTTTAACAATAGTTATTATTGTCTTCAAGTTAATAATTACTCGTTAATACTATGTTTTTACTCGTTAATACTATGTTTTGAACATTCAACCTTCAAAAGCTACAAAACTTTTATCATCTTCAATAGATGGTTTTTACATCTCAAAGACAACCATATGAACACTTATGAAGTTTTTTTGTTATTGAAGAGGTATGTTTTTGAGACATAAATTTTTTCTCATGAACTATCAAAAATGAGTTGGTGTGAGATCCTATATGTACTATATACATAAAATATTATAAAGAGAAAAAATAAATGGTTGAAAGTAAAAAAATGATGGTGATATGATATTTTTTTAAGATCTTATAAATCAAGTGTTTTTTGATATATTAGCTGACTATGCATGTTTTTTTTATCGTTTTTAATGTTTCACATTACGATTCTCTTATGTGAAAAGATTGTTGGCCGGATAAACTATTTAACTAATTATTAATATTCGATATTATCAAACGGGTCGGAAAAACCCGAATCCGAATGCAATGAGTTGTTTTTCATGATCCACACACAAACTGCAATCGTGACGAAAAACAAACCATCATCTTCTTCATTTGCGTTCACTCTGCATAAATCTACAAACATCAAATCTTCATCATTGATCCACAAATCATACAACAATGGCGACAAGGTATATACTGGATAGTTTCTCTTCTTATTCAAAGCTCCAACACCTCTCTATGGAGTCGATTACAAGAATCAATCTCCAAAAACTCATTCGCAGTCCTCTCTACAGGGTATAACATTCATCACAATCACAATCGCACGATATATCATCTACGTCACGTAGTTCGTACCGATTCAGTGATTTTGCAGTTCAATATCCCTAATTGTTGGTACTCTCGATTCGCTTCTAGCCCTAAGCGATGATCTCATCAAGGTCGATCATTCATTAATTATACAGCTATATTGTTTATCTCCGTTATTTGATGTTATTTGATTTGATTTGTGTGGAGTTCTGTAGTCGAATGCGTTTATCGAAGGGTGTTCGCTATGTGGTTTTCAATTTCAGTGTAAGCAATGTGGTTGTTACTTGTAAAGTTATGGTTTAACGACTTTTGTGCATTTACGAGCTTCCTAATTCTGAATAAACGAATGATCGAACACGATACATGTAGAAAAGAGTTTATATGGGAGATTCATATTCTAAACAAAATTTCTGTAGGTTGAAAGCTTGATATCACACAGATACATGGTTTGATAGCAGTCAGTTACCAGGTTCTTGTTGCAATTAAACGATATAGTTTCGGTTTGGCATATTCATATGCTTGTAAAAGCAATGGATTACTGTGTGATCAATACACATGCAAGAGTACTTGGAACCTGACCTCTTGCGAAAGGTGTAACTCATAGGTTTTATATGCAGCATGGTTTGTAAGAACATGAGACGTTAAAAGACTAGCAAGTAGTAGCATCAATGCTAAAATTTGCATGGTATTCAGATCTATGTTCAAACATATGATATTGAACCTATGCGCTTATCTATTTCTCACAGATATTGGATTCATCCCTGTATTTGTTTTACCTTTGTGCTTGCATAACAGCCTAACAGGGTTTTGTCAATTTTGTTGATTCTGTGCTTGTGGTAATTTGATACTGTGCAGATAGTAGTAATTAAGCATGTTAATGTAGATGCTTACATTTATCATCTATTTTTTATATATACTATCTTAGAGACTCTTCTATATTTCTGTTAAACTCTTGGCACATTTTGTTGTTTTGATGTTGTGTGTATGTTAAACCTTTAGCAGAATAATCAGTTATCAGAGGCATCATTGAGATCTATATATTTACAAATATTGGAAACTCATCAAAGTCTTGATTGCTGGTTCTCATTTTCCTCCATGGCAGGTTCGTATTGCTAAGTATAACAATGTTTGAAGTCAACTAAATGCAATTAACAGAACACACTAATGCCTTCTATAACAATCATTCTGAGGTCGCAGTTTCGACTCATTTACTTATGAACTGCTTGATTTAGGGTATACCAGGTCTAATGGGTTCCACCTAAGTAATACAGATTAAAGGAAAGGGTTGAAATGTGACGTAGAACAAAAGTTTAAAACAAAGTTAAAATACACACTTTAAGAGAGAAATTGATAGTTTATTATTGAATACCTTCAACCTACAAAAATAGCTGATACTAAGGACCGATCTACTTGTTGCATGAAGTGCCAAAATTTTTCAAAGTGACCAAACATTTAAGCATCTAAGATTTCACCTAACAAAATGAAATTTCTGATTTCGCCAGAATCTCAAATAAAAGGGTAACAAAATAGAAACAAATAATCTTTAGGTTTTGGAAAATACATAATCAAAGCTCTAAAATAAGGAATTTGGGGCTGAGAGCTAGGCAAACATCCATATGCCATTTATCACATCTGGTCAGTTTTGAGCTTTCTGTGCATAAAGGGCAGGGCCTGTAACTCCTCATAGTTTTGAGAGTTATGCCCTTTTGAAGTTGGGCTTCTTTTCAGCCCGTTTTCCAATCTCCTATTGCTCCATGAAAGAGTGTTGCTATGTATTGGATCTATTCCACATCAAAATATCATAGAATGGGTAGAACCTACTAAAGTGTATGTTTATGCATACAACCTACTAAATTGTTGTATTCAAAGAAGTAGATTACTATTTAATAACATATTTTTGTAACTATGATTAACACAATTCATGTTCCAGCTTAGCTGTTCGCGACCTGTCCAATTTAGTAACGCCTAATGACATCATCACTTTAGAACAATTGGTTACACTCATTGCTGTTGTTCCCAAATATTCCTAGAAGGATTGGTTGTCATGTTATTGGAGGCTGACAACTTATGTGGTAAGTTATGACTTATGATTATGGTTATTATTATGATAATGTAATCCAATACAGCTTACAAGTTTCATGATCCAGTTGGTACAATTTTTTATTTTTTATATATCCTTTTCTATTTTGCAAGTTATACCTTTTATTGATCTAATTGTTCTAGGTCCCCAGATCCTCCAAGAATCTAATGAGGACAATGAGTACGCTCTCTATACTGTAACATTATTTAATCGTGACGCTGATAATTTCCAAATTAAGGCACATGAAAGAGAATTTCAAGTGAGTTTGTTAATAGTATTCATGCATACTTTTTGTAAATGACCATCATACCACAAACATCTAGTATTTTGTTAAGGTTATGTAATTTTTTGTTTGTTTTCAATTCTGATTGTGATTCAGATTCGTGATTTTGAATATATGTCTGACTCTCAAGAGAGTCGAAAACAAGAGCTGGACAAACTGATGCAAGAGCAGGAATCCCTGAAAAAGCTCTCTTTTTCAAGGGTGTTATACCAATTATGGAGAGGTTTTTCATCTCTCTTAATTCATCTATTGAATATATTATGTTTAGTTTATGTTGTGAATTTATTATGTATAAACAATATACACATATATATCAGATTAAGAATCCCTGAAACCTCAGGAGCCAACCCAACATCTAGGGAACATGTGCAATTCGAAATAGAATCAGAAAAATCATATTATACTTAAAAAATTCCTGGAGGCTGAAGTGAATGGTCCTGGTTATATTTTTAATTATCTAATGTTCTTTATATATCTGGTCCTTTGCATTTCCTTGTATAATCATTAAGCTTTTGTGCTATCAAGCCACCAAGCCACATTAGCAAGTGTGTCCTATCACATTTCATGTAACAATGTCTAAGATTTGCAATTATCATTATGAAATGTCACATTTTCAAGATAATATAGTTCTATACATCCAAATGTAGCGAACAGTGTAACAAATAATCATAATCTGCATGGTATCAAACAAGGAAGAAGTGTCCAAATATACATTGACTGTCAGATCTGTAAACTGAAACTAGGACATATGTCGTATGCACGTTTATAGCATGGAGAACATGTCACTAGTTATGAATGTTAATAAAAAAAATTATTTTCTTACATGACAAAATGGGCATCCACCCATAAACCCGTGTGTCCTCCAACCACTACCCTTAAGGCTATCACTAACCGCTTGTTTATATGTAAATGGGTCAATTTGGGTTATACCTTTTATCTCAAAAGAGGGTCAAATGGGCAAGATCTTATTTGTAGCTACATTGATTACGAATCGGTCAAACTGTTCAAACACTGCCCAACGTGTTATCCAAAAGCATAAAACATCCTCAGTAGTTTATTTAACAGATTGGGATTATAGTGTTTGTAACCTACCTTTTGTAATGGTGTCTAACACAATTAAGTATAAATTTCAAAAAGATATTTTTGTAACCTACCTTTTGTAATCTTGTCTTGACAAAATTGTTTATGATTCACCTAAATGATCCGTTACCAAACCCCGTTGACCAACTGACTCGTCCATGTTGCCACCTCAATTGTACTTGAATGAAATGCTAATAGTGACATAGGTTCAACCATCCAGAGTTTAAAGTAATACCAAGTTAAATCTGGATCAACTGTACACAATGTTTTTTCGGTGCTGTTAATTTCTTCTTTTCTATAGAATTTTTAACTTCAACTGTACCACACTGATCCTGCAGGTTTTTACTTCCTGGATGCATTTTTGTGCAGTTCGTTTATTTGCCGAGTGCATTGTGAGATACGGGTTACCCCCTTCCTTTTTGGTATGAAACTTGAACTTTTCAAATTTACATTTGTCGTATTTTTATTACGGGTTACCCCCTTCCTTTTTTGTATGATTACAGTCCGTTATACTGTCACCATCTGTGAAAAGTGAGAAGAAGGTCCGTACGATCCTTGAAGACTTGTGCGGCAGTTCTAACAGGTAATTTATTACAGGTTTACTATGCATTTTCAGTTAACAAATTTAGAAAAATTAATGGTTGATTATCCAAACAAAAATAATACAAATCACTTCTTGGATGTCTGTCAAATAGCCTATACTACCCTTCATTACCTACAAATAAAGTAACTATTTGGACCCAATTTTCTACACTCATTAGTGATACAAAAAACGGTGATTTTATTTATAAAAGCTTTTTGAAAATGGTGTTCTCATTTTAATGAGGTTATAAAAAAAATTCTATTCTAGAACATCATCAATCCATAGACTCTAAAGGAACAAATACTAGATTCTGCATGGTGGTACATACACTATTGAAGATGATCAAATGGTCCATGAACGTTAACAAGAGGTTCATAGGTTCAGAGTACGGGCCGTACCTCTCATTTAATCACCTCTGAAAATAGTGATGATGCTGTTCTTCTATGGTTCATGTCCAGGACCACATGGCTTATTTGCTTTAGTCATGTTGGGATCTGAGAATTAATCTTATGATTTGGTCTAGGACCACAGAGTCAGATTGTTATAACTTTTGTTGAAATGTGAGAACTAATGGTGGTTTTGTCGTTACTGATGCTGCATGCTCTGGAAAACCGACGATGAAGGAAGCATGAGCGGCTTGGGTGGTGAAGCGGACGCTCACCCATACGTTTCCTTCACCACTAATCTCATATGAGTGTTGGTCGTGGGCAGTGGTGATTGTGGGCGGCCGCGGTGTCTGTTCTTGTTTTTTTTTTTTTATTACAACTTAATAATGTGATGTTTAAATCTGTGTTTTATAAGGTAGTTTTATACTCAATTTCAGCCTGGAGTCATGGTGAATGCTGTTTGATTCTGAAACATTGTTTCTTTTGTTTGATTCTTTATACTACAATCTGAAGATGTATTCATCTTTTGAAAACATGGATATTCGTTTATTATAAATAGTAACGTTTTAGCGTTGGAACAAACAATCATTTCCCGCGATATCCCGCTTAGTGATAGGTTCTGATTGTCCGAAAAGGATGAGATGATAATAAATCTTACCCTTATCCCATGACATATTATAAAATGCTGCAATGATATAAAAATATATTGCAAGTACAATTTTATATTGTTTTGAAAGAGAGCATTTTATTTTATATAAAATGTTAATTTATGAGTGTGTAAATTTTATAAAACTAACCACTCAAAACCAACCTCATATTCTTTATACATAGAAATAGAAAGACATACACACATTTAACTTGTTTACACCACAACTTTTGTCCCTCCAATGTTCTATTACATTTTTAAATCTTATGGTATGTTCCTTCACTTGCCCATACCTTGCACTCATTCTTTAATACGTTTGTACATTGTGCATTAACACAAGTACATCACATATCTATACCCATATGTTTTTATGGTCTTAGTTGGTCCAACCAGGCTCACAACAATCACTTTTGAACATCGTTAGCAAGCAGTCTTATTCAATCTTAATATTATTTTGAAAATTTTGATTGCTCATTCCGTAAAAACACTAAACAAAGTCATATAGTTAATAGTTGTGATATGACGGTAACATACCATTAGCGAGTGGTCTTATTCAATCTTAATGTTGATTTTGGATATTCTGTAACACTGTTAAACAAAACCATATAGTCAATATTGTGATATAACGATAAACTCAATTCAAGTGTGGAGAAAACAAAAATAAACAAATTCCAAAGAGAAGGAGACAAGCAAATCAAGTGTTGGCCCAATAATGTCGTTCGATGGCTCTACAAGTTGTTACGTTACAATCAAATTATCGTTGTTGCGTATAACTTTTCAGCTCTGCATCAAAGACAGATCACTGTCTCGTTCTTTTTCGCTTTGCATAAATATCATAGGTTTCACTAAAAAGTTGCATAGTTTTATTTGATAACAAGATTGAATTGTTGGTGTGTGATGTTTGTCTGTCGATATGTAGGTAAATTGTGGTGGGGGTCTTGGTCCCTTGGACCTTCACCAGTGGACAAGAAGTCACCATTAATGCAAGATTAACTAACTTTACAAGTGTCACATTCTGTTTTATTTTATTTATTTTTCTGATTGATATTTATCAAGTTAAAGATAACCTAATAGCCAATTGCATATATGTAACATAAGACTAAATATATCTGACCTAAGTTAGGGGTTGTTTGGCAGCCTTTTAATCAGTCTCTTAATGATTCAGATGTCTGAATGGTTCAACATTTAATGGTTCAGACTGTTTGTTTTGCGAGCATATGCCTAAATGGTTAAGATATTTACCTCTGAATGGTTAAACATTATACTGGTGTTGAATGGTTAAGATGTCTAAATGTCTAATGTTGAATGATTGAGACATATTATCTGAATTGGTCAGCAATTTGTCTTTAAATAGTTAAACGATATACTAGCTCCTAATGGTTCAGACCACTTAATGGTTCAGCAGTTAATAGTTCAGACCTCTTATTAGTTTAGTACTTAATCATTCAAAAGTTATCAAACAACCCCTCAGTTTAATAGCCTTTAGACCCCTTACCAAAACTTTGTAGCGCTGGGTGATCAGATTTACTCTTATTAAAAGTAAAAAAGGAAGGAGCCTATTGAGAGGAAAAAATTGGAACGGATACGAATCAAACCCTACACTTGTATAGAGGCACACGTTCCAAAACTACATGGCTCTTTGCTTTAGTTTCTATCAAACGAAAATGTATAACATCAAAAATATATTTCTACTATAATAAAAGGGTAACTAAGATGGACATGTGTCATCATCACGTTTCACCTTTCCAAAAATTTTTCGCTTCTCTTTTATTAATATCTCATTAATTAATTACTAATAATAACTTAAAGAAAATGTCTTTTTATGAATTATTTTTCTAAGTAAATATTTTTTATTAAATAAAATATAATTCTAAAACATCAAACCTTTTTTAAAATATAAAATATTTTAAAATTGATGTTTGTCGGTAAATTTTATATATACAAAAAATAAATAAAAGGGAGTTATAATAAGTTGTAATATTTTTCATTTCTAAAAGTGTTTGCTTTAATACAAGATTTTTTTTTCTTTTGGAAAAAAAATTGAAAAAATTAAAAATAGATATTATTGTTTTAATATTTTTCATTTTTGTATATGATTTTAATATATGTTTTACATTAAAATATCATTTTATAACTAATAAAATTTTTCTATTTTCTATTTTATTTTTTCAACATGTGTAATACATAAGTTTACAAAAGCTAATAATATATAAAAAATTACTATTCACACTTAATGCTTTTTACTATATGGTATAATGTGTTATAATAACTTCAAACAGATGACCTAAATAAACAAATAAACATCACTCCTAGAAAGTATTTTATTTGTTAGACCACATAAATGATGCTACAAAAACCTATAAACATTCAACACTTTTTTTACAAATAATAAAAAAAAAATTATTTCTTTAAACATTCAACACTTTTTTTTGTTGATTTATAAAAAATAATAAAAACTTTATCATCAATAGGTTGTACTACTTTGAATAATTTTGTTGGAATGAAATGTCCTTGTCAAGTGTGGGCACATACTAAGTGTCAATATCAATCAATCGATTGGTATATAATCATCAAAGTAAATTGTCACAAACTTGGGGTGTTTTCTATTAACCAGACATGTTTTTTGATTAAAATTTTAACTTTAAACAATTATTTATTATACACTTGTTTGGATAAAACAACTATGTTTAACAAGTTTGTAAGAATAGTAAAGAAAAACTAACACATTTCCGACATTATTTGATAGCGAATGTTGATGTCTATTTCCGAAAGTAAATTGTCAAAAACGAACACTCGATTTTGGTGCCGATTTTCTACAAATTTTACTAAATTATTTTTTATTATTATTTTGAATATTATTTCTTATTTTATCACAAATTTTTCTTAAAATTAAATAAATTATTATGTTTTCAAATGTCTATCTTTTGGATTTTGCTACGGAATTCTCTTTTACTTTATTATTTTCAAATGTTTAATTCTCAACCTTACTACAAGGGTTTTATTGAATTGTTTTACATATCTTTTCAAATATCTATTTAATGTCATTTTACTATAGCTTGTATAAATGTAGAAGAACATTATAAGTTTCAATATTGTTTTGTTATGATTTGTAGCTGAAAGTTATAAGCAAACCACAAACCTTATTTGGTCTGTTTTTTTCGATCGGTTGAATTGAACTCTCATCTCTTTTGCCCTTTCTATCTCTTTATGAATTTTGCTAGAGTGCTAAATAAAACACATTCGCCATAAGCTAGCATGCTAAATACTTTATTAATGTATCAAAAAGCATTGGACTTTTAGATTCATATATTTATTTTGGTACTTTAATGTGATGGAGCTATATGATAGAGATGTATCATTGGTGGTGGAGGGCTTGATGTTTCAATTCAAACACTTCTATTTCTTCCAATGCAATATAATTAATTATTTATTTCTTATCCCCACAAGTTTAAAAAATGGACTTTTTGTATTCTTATTTTCTTTCAATTCTTAAACTATGTAGGTCTACATTAATTTTAAGAAAGTATAATAAGCCTTGTAAATTCGTAATTGTTAATCAGAAAAAAAACCCCAACACAAAGAACTCAACAGAATTCAAACAAACATGAGATGATTTGGTAAAATCTATATATAAGTGTAATATGTACATGACAATTGATATCATCCATGCTCATCTTATTTTCGGTGTTGGATACCTAGCTATGTTCGTCATGATGATAAAACGACTCTCACAAAACACATCGTCTTATAACCTAAAGTGAATATATATATATATTCAAACTGCATATGTATATAAGATGACCTAAAGGTAATTGTAGGGGATTTTGGTATGGATAAACTCTCTAAATTAGTGTGCTACAAATTAGCTATGGAGGCACTTGACAATGGTTTCTTTGTATGGATATTCCCTCACAAATAAAATTCGTAACAAAATCTAGAAATAAATATCTAATAATATCATATTTTATAGCAAAATCAGAAAAATGTATTTAAAAGATAATTAAAAAATTCTTTGTGGTAAAACTGGTAGCAAACTAAAATCAAGAAATAAAGCTTAATAAGTTCTTTAATAAATTCTGTAACAAAATAAGGAAGTAAGGACATTTACAACTTATTATTTATTTTTATTCATATAATTACACTAAAAATTACTATTTTTTCTCTATCATTTCCAACTTTATCATTACTTTTTCTTTCTCTTCTACTCACAACCAGTTAAAATATATTAAAAACATTATAGGGTTTTAAATAGTATTTTCCCAAAATACAGATTAAATGGTAAATTTCTTATATTTTTTTATTCACAACCATTTATAATCATACTATATAATATAAGAAATACACTCATATAAATTTAAGATACGGACTCTGAATGCTCTAAGCATGGGAAAAATTGTGGTCACAATCCTCGGGACAAGAAAAAGTAGAGTTCCTATGGGACTAATGATTTCATGACTCATATATTGTGTTGACGAGTACACTTTCAATGCCATGTTTCGCTAGTTCATATCCATAAGGGAGAAATGATGAAGTTAGTATTGTGTTTTGTTATAAAGTTTGCTTAGTTTCAAGATTTCTAACGGGTATCAATAGGTTCTTTTCGCTTAGAATGAGTATTAATAAATTTGTAAGTCATATTTGATTATGGTCTATACTAAAATATATATGGTTGTAATTTATTAAAATATGACATAATGTGTGCTGGTGAGTCAATTTTGCTATGAATTGTTCAATATCCCTAACAAATACCTTTGGGTCATCGCTAACAATGTCAAAACTTTGGTCATATGAAGTATGAAAACCTTAAAAAGTTCCTTGCAACAAAATAAATAAATAAATAAAAGGGATCCAAAGTCTAACTTGTTAAATGGACCAAAAGGAAGTTCCTTCCCCTAGAAGCAAGAAACTTTGTGAAATTTCTTTCACACCATACACAATTTCTTTGTACTTAACCATCACACCATCACAATTTCTTTCATCCACTTTGCTCAAAGACAAAATGTATTTTCCATTAGGATATAGCTAGATATATAAAGTAACAAAAGATGTTAATCTCACACATCTAACGTTGTACTTAACCAATGGCATTTTTTGAGTACGTCATAGTATTAGTGGTCAATAGTGGTTGGACCAGAAGGGAAGATGCATGCCCCTTGGATGAATATGTACCGGTGGTCCTTAAACATTTGTTAGGTGCTATTTGAAACAAAATGTATTAATGTCTTGTAAGAGGATACAAATGATTGTATGCAAATAAAAAATATCAAAGAAAATACATTCAAGAGTTGCATTCGATCTCACGTACTTATGCCCTGGTATCGACTCAACGAAGATTATCAAGAGTACTATGTGCTTCAAATCAGTTAAAATAATCACGAAGATTAATGCAAAGCCGAACTTGAGACTTATGGTAGGTTAAACTCGGTGTTAATTAGATCAAGCAAAAAATGGCTAGAAAATCACAACAACATATAAGTTAAGGCATAGATTGTGGTGCAAGTGTGGTTTTCAAACACACTCTAATGTTTAAAAGGTGTAATATGTTGTTTAGAAATATATGCTGATGATTGATTAGGGGTGTTCATCGGATCAGATAATAAATTATTTGGATCAGATTATTCGGATTTGAAAACTTCAGGACTAGGGTCAATATCTGATCCGATCCGAATAAGGAATTGTCTATCCGATCCAAATTCAATTCATTTCGGATTCGGATATATCCGAATAATCTGAATTTATCCGAATAAACCAAATAATATTTTTTTCTATTTTTTTTTTTGTTTTTATTGCTATATTTTCATTTTTAATATTTTATATGTTGAAAATCACAATAAAAGATATAAAACTAAAAAAATAAATTATATGCAAATTCAAAATTAAAACATAATAAGTAATTGTATGAAACCCGAATATTAGAATCTCTAATTTAGAACGACGGATGATTATTGCATAATTATTTAACATTATGACTAAAATATGTAAATATTCTTGTGTATTGAGTTGAAAACATAATAGATAGTTGAGTAATGAGTATTGGGCTAGAAATATAGTTGAAGTTTTATTCGGATTATTCGGATATCCGAATAAAAAAATTGTAATATCCGAAATCCGATCCTTAATCCGAATAAGAAATTTGGATTCGGATGAGATCCGATCCGAATATCCGAATAAGAATTCGGATCGATTTATTCGGATTCGAATACGGATCGGATTTCGGATAGTTTTGGATATCGGATATTTTGAACACCCCTACCGATGATATCATACTAGTTGAGACTAGTAAAAACAATTAAACTTTTGTTTCAAAATTGACAGTTAAGTCAATGGTTCTTCTATTCAATTAACGTGGTGATTGTTTATACGTGGTCGATCAATCTTTCCTTCTTATGATCATAACATCCATCTTTGTAATATTTCACTATTAAATGTTTATCTTCCCTTAAAAATGAACTTGTATAATTTCTTTTTAATAAGTTCAAACAAACTCATGAACCTAAACAAGTCTTTTAATTAAGTTTTAATTATATAATATTTTTAATGTGTTTATATATGCATAATAATGATTGTTATATATAATTTTATGTTAAAAACAATTAACTAATATATAAATCATGTTATACAAAAATATTATTCTTATGCACATGTATATAATATATATAAAGAAATTATTGTAGAATTAATAAATAATAAACGATCTGAGCATGAAATATAATTCATGAGCCATGTTCAAAATTATGAACCAAGTATGAGCTCAGCTAAACTCGTAATTTAGACTTTTAATTCGTATGAAACATTGAAACCGAAAAAAAGATTAACCTCAAATTCAAACTACAAATTCTACCTACATTTCGATATAAATTTTTGTTTAAAGATCAAGAAGCCGCAAAGCACGACAACGGATCCCTAGTTTTATATAAATATCAATAATATTATTTTCCTTTAATATGGTATTGATGATGATAAATAACTTATATATAATATAAAAAATCTTATAAATAAAGAATAGTAAAAGGGTGAGGTGGGGTTGGGGTTGCACCGGTGGTGGACCAAATTAGACAACAAAACTTCAACGGCGAAGAAGCACACCCATATGGGGTTGCACCGCCACCGGACCACCGTCCCCATTCGCCCACCATTAATTAATAATAATATTCTAATTTAGTTCCAATTTTATAATCATGCATAATCTAAAGAAATACTAGAACTATGATAATTAATATTTTCGTAAAAGAGACGGTGAACGTTGAATCAACTAGTAAAATTGTTTTGTGATATTGAGATCATTGGATTTAATCGCGGGAGGTAAGTCTACGTACTTTAGGTTGAAATAATCCGGTTTTTCTTTGGACGACCTTGCTTAAAACTGAAGCTAAGTGGAACGTCTAGTATGCGCTTTATATATCCGTAGAAGGTTACCAAAGTATAAAAAACTTGTAAGGAGATTACTTAGCTTTAAATTAGTGATTTAAATCAAAACTTACATGTATGACAAAATACATGTATCTCAAGTTTGTTTGGTTATATAAAAAATTGACAGACTTCATGTTTAAAACTTAAAATAAAATTGACCATAAGTAACCAAAGATTACTGATTGTTGGAATCCATCGGCAATCACCTATGATCAGACAAAAACCAAAATAAAAAATAAAAAGTATGATGGTATTCTATCATATAGGTGGACAACCATGCAATGAAACGTTGTAATTGTTTGTGAAAAAGTATGATAGTTGTTGGTTATAACTAGACAGTTATATCAAGAGGAAACCATCAATGAGAACTCCATTATCAATAAATAAGTTACTGTTGATGACTTACCCAACCATTAGCAACAACTTAGTTTTCTCAGATGGAATTGAATGTTCTTATTGTTGGACAGTTGCTACCGACTATAAATTACTATTGATAATTTGCTATTGATAGTTGTTGCAGATGGAACAAGTTGTGCTGATCTTAGTTACTATTAGTTATTAGTAGTAACTTATTACTCATCATCAGTACTCTCTGATGATCGATTTTGTTCAACTTTCTATTAGTGCGAATGTGATTCATTTTCCAACATAAAATCAACTTCTTGATCAACACAAACCCTCAGAAGGGGGTGTTGCTATTAGACCATATTGTGCAACTTCCTCAAACCCTATCAAGGGTTTGATTACACCTTACAACCCTTATGGTATAGGAGCTTCACCCCTTGAACCCACAAGGTTCTTAGGTTTCAAGTAACATTCAAGTAACACAAATAAAATTTTAAAACGTGAACTTAAACTTAATGTAATATGATTTTTTTATAAAAAACACACTATGATCCATATTCTCAACTTGTTTATGATAGTTTATTAGCTTTGGTTTCGACAAATTTGTTGTTTTCAACTTGATGGTGTCACTCTCTCGCATAAGACTATACATAAGTGATGGAAGTACGAGTTTTAAAATAGGTTTGTTTTTGAACAATTTAATATTACAAAAAAGTTAGTTTTTCTTGAATATTCACATTGTTTTGTGAAATTTTGTACATCTACGTTTTAACGTAAATTATATTTAAATTGATTTTTATCTCAAACGTTTATACATGACGGAACAAGTTTCAATCTCTCCTCAACACTTCTTCTCTCTTATTTTGTAGTTAAATCTCAGTTTGGATATAATAAATAAGTATAGAATGATTGGATAAGAAATGGAGGTTTATAGTATTTTATCTCGTCGGTATGTTTGATTTTGGTACGTATCTTTACTATATATATTCTTTAATTTTAGAGCACATCCAATTAAACCACGTAAATCCAACTTGAAGTGTCATCTCAAAAAGAAGTTGCTGGAAATCTAAAGATAAAGTGGTTTCTTTCAGGTTTGAAGTTTGAACACATAAAAAGCCAATAGTTTTAGTAGGACCATAAACTAAACACGTGGCGAGACTGGTTTAATGTCGTAATAATATTGAAACACAGATGACATAACAAATATTAATAAATTATTATGTGTGCATATATAATTTAAACAAAGAATTAAAATATAACATATAGAGTGGCATTCTTCAAAAAAGTTTCTAGTGCATGGAGACTATTATTATTGTTGCTTGTGGATTCTTTGGAGGTTCAGAGATGGTTTTTTTCGCTTAAAGAAATTGAAAGTCAACCATTACATGGATTAAGTGGCTAGAAAACCCTCTTCTTAGGGATGAAATTTGTTTTCTTTTGCTATTTTTGGTTCTTTCTAGTTGTGTGAAGTTATAAAATTCGTCATGTCGTTGAAAGAAGAAGTTATTGAGTTTTCCTTAAGGAAAACGATTGTCTCCTGATATACAACAACTTAAGCAGTTTGTATCATTGTAGAAGATTAATGCTCACGTTTACCCGGGTGAAATGGTGGAAAGAAGTAGTTGGTGAAGAATGGTGAAATGAGTTGAGAGTGCTACTCTCTATTTGATGATTGAGAGAAACTTTACAAAGTGAACCAGTTGAAACATCCATTCTCTTTCATGAATTGGTTTGTAACTCCTTGAATTAAATTGACATGACATCATTAATTGTAAAGTTGGTCATTGATATTATTATAACTAGAAATGATCATGCGCGTGTCGCGCGGATAATTGCATCACGAACTTGAATACGAAAGCCAGAATATATACAAAAAATATAGCAACGACCATCACTCTGACTTCAAACTCGAAGTCATCAAGCAAACGGAATTAAATAAATAATGTCAACATAACACATAAACTTAACAAATGTGTCAAAGTAACGCAAATTTCATATATTTTATGATATAAATTAAATAAATAGGTATTTAGAATAATTTTTACCATAAAAGTTTGATGGCCAAAACCCAAAAACCAAATATTTCATGTAACAAAAAGTTTAAAATTATATAAATAGATAATAGTTAATACGTCATTAAAACTTCATGTACATTGCACCAATCTTCTAACTTTATGCATGAAATAAAATAAGAATGTGTAATTCATAACTTTTGTACTCTGCATCTCTTCTTTTTCAAGTATCGTACCAATCCATTTATTATTCTACATTTTTTAGTAATCTATTAACACTTTCTTCAATTGAACATTCAATAAAACTTCACAACCGTAAAATTATGTTTTTTTAATAACAATTTCTTTTACCAAAAAATTTATCAAACCTTTACATTGCAAGATTTGAACCCATAATCATTTGGTTGGGGAACAAACATTTTACCATGAAGCTATCCTCTTGAATACATAAAATTATGTAAATGTGAATTTCTAATAGCTCACTTTTAAATTTTATTTCTTCTTGTTAATATTATCTTTCATTTTTTTGGATGTTATGTTATTGCAAATGTTAACTGATGAAATAGCAAAAAATAATATATATACCAATTATTCACTACTAAGAGAAACTCTTAAAAGACTCCATTTCATACATTGCTAAGTCGACAGTTTGTTTCACTCTTAATGTTAGTTTGTCCACCAACATCACATAATTCAGCTTATAATTATGGAGCTTAATTGAAATATGAGCATTTTAATACATTCTATATGACTTTTCCAATTATTTTATGACTATGATTTGAGGGTTGAGATTTGTGTATTATGTTGTAGGGGTTTTCATATTTTAATAATGTACATAAGAAATAACAAACATTTATTATATATGATCCGGTTTTTACAATAACTAGCCATTTCATTAATCGCTAAATTTTAACTAAGATAGTCAAATCTGGTAAATATATATATCAAAAAATTATTTTTGCAATCAATGATCTTCACCTTTCATATTAGACTCATTATTATATGTACTGTATCCTTTTATTTCATTTATATTAAGTCTTATATTTTAGCTTCATCTATAATTATAATAAAAGAATATTTTCTTAAAACATGTGTCATCATTTTAGCATATCAAATGATATGTGTTATCATTTTAACAGTCCAAAAAAATCATTTTTCTGCATCTCTCTCATAGTAATACGAAAGTTATAAAAACAATTAATTTGATTTTTTTAACTAAAATATATTAAAACAAATATATCTATATTTATGCTTCGTGTCTCTCTTATATTAAATGATAATTATTGTAAATTAGTAAACTAAACTATTAAACATCTAAAATATAAATGTAGTTATTTAATACATTATGTGTTATGACTTTTAAATATTTATTATTATTTTATTTCACCAATAGATAATAACATTTAGAAAATAAAATATTTATAAAACTAATGATTTTGATATATTTTATTTATTTCACCCATGTAATACATGCATAAACTCTAACCTAGTTCATAATAAGCATAAAAACATTTTAAAATGTTCCATAGCTTTTAAAGGACATGATAAAATCTAAACAATTATCTTTTGGGAAATTTATCATAATGGTCATTTGACCAACACAATTTACTAAAATAATCTTTGACTTTCAAAATTACCAGAATATTTTTGATTTCCCCACCTCTGGCCACCTAAGCGAGATTTAGACCAAAAATCTCGCTCCAACTTTAAAAAAATACAACAATAGTTTTTAATTATAAAATGTTTATGAATGTCTTTTAAATATTAACATTATTAGTAAAATAAATTATATAAAATAATTTACTATTTTATTAATAATCTCGCCCATCTTTTACATGTATTATTAAAAAAATATTTTTAATGTAAAACTATTTAAAAGATAAATTTCTAAGCTTTTTTTGACGATTTTCATAAACTCTCGTAACTTTTGATTATTAATAATTTTATAAAAATATAATTCTATATACATACGATACTTTCTATAAGCGTACTCAGATCTCCCCATTTTTAAATTTTTATATATTTTAAATAAAAAAATTTGAAAAGTGAAAACAATTGTTTTTTAACAATTTGTTTAGTTTAAAAGGAACATATGTTATAAAAACTAAAACAAAATAAATCAGTTTTGGATTTTGGTATGCACATTAGTGCTCTAATGATTACATTAAAACTTGTTATTATATCCGTTTATATGTGTACTGAGATTAAAAAAATCATTTATGTTTGTTTGAAAAACTAAAGAATCAGTTCATAAAAAAATTTGAATGACTCATTTTATAAATTGATTGATTATGTATTCATTTCATTCATGGCATGCTTAAATTATACGAAAAAATACTTGTTATTTTAAAAACTAAACAATCAGTTTATAAAAGAAATTGTATGGCTCCTTTTATTAATTGATTGATTTTGTATTCATTTCTTAACATATTTTTAGATATCTATGTATTTATAATACATAATTATTTCAAAAATAAAATTATAAAAATTCCCTAAAAATCTCGTGCATCTAAAGTTCTTGTTATTATGAGTAAGTAAAAATTTTAATATTTTATTTTATTTTAAATATTATGTTTGAAAAGGTTATGTCTTTTCATTTCTTATAAATATATTAAAATTATATAATAAAAGTTACTGTAATTTCAAAAATAAATACAAAAATTAACAAATTATTAAAAAATTTATGGAATTTATATTGTTATATATAAAAAACCTACAGATTTTTTCGTTAAAGACATTTTATTTTATTTTTTTAATTATGGGCGAGGGATGGCAAATTGGTAATTATCGGCGAGGGATACCCATAATTCCTCGCTGAGTCAACGAAGAATCTGTCATGTGGGCGAGGGATTATGTATATTCCTCGCCTAGAAGACCATGCCGGCGAGGGATTATGAACATTCCTCGTCACGTGGGCGAGAGAGGGACACTTGGCGCGATTCGATTGGTTGTTTATTTGAATAACTTTATTTTTGATTGTTATTTTAATAATTTGATTAGATCAAATGGTTATTTTTGTAAATTTTCCTTATCCTCTTTTATATATAATAGTCTAATAGACATCTATTCTCTATTACCTATGCCTTAAAACATTAAAGGATTAAAACTTTGTCGCTTAAATCCCTAACTTTGACTATTTACCCTCGCGCTACTTTTTGCAAGTATAATTTACAGTTTGGTTATGGTTTTATGTTTTCATTTACCTAGATGCAATGGATCATCAATTTAAAAATTAACAAATAGTGTTCAATTATCATTCAAACATTAAAACAAAGTATCACAACAAAAAACTGTACTTATAGATACAAGGTCTATGATGACGACACTGATTTGTCACCATAGACAAGTCTATTCCTAGTTATCTGCATGAATTTTAGACTAATTTGCTCACTAAACTTTGTTAATCAAGCTAACTCTTTTTAATACGAATACCTCATTTTATGATCTTCTAAGTTACTTGTAACATGTTTGAATGTGAATGATCTTTTAAAAGTTTTTAACTGATATCACTAAACTATTAACTTGACTAATCCAGCTACTTGGTCCTTTAAACTACAACATGCTAAAGTCAAAATCATTTATACGGTTGTGCTGCTTGCTGGTGAAAAGATATGCAAGAAAATCGTATAGCATTAGGACTAGCTAGCTCAAAATTAGTAATTCCTTGTATTTTTGTATAGACTTGTAGGTTTGTTTAATATTTACTTTTGCAAATCATAATTGTTCCTATAGATCGCTACATTTAGTACAAAGTTTGACCAACAAGTACATTATAGTGTCACGTACACTTTGTTTCACCAATTTAATTATGTGTAAGTTTGACCATTAACTACTAGATAAGAATAAAAATTGGGGATAGTTAGGAGAATTGGCATAGGGGAAAACTAGGTGAACTGATATCAATGTTGTTGAGACCGGATCGGACCGGCCGGTCCGACCAGTTCGACCGGGATTCGGTGCCTGGTCCGGTCCGGTCTGTGTTGAATCGTTTTCTACTGGTCGAACCGGCCGGTTCGTCCCAAACCGCTGGTCGGACCGGGAAACCGGACCAGTTCGGACCGGATTTTCTTTTTTTTTTTTATAGTTTTAATGGGTAAAAACGGGGTGTTAAACCATAAATTAGTACGTCGGATATACAAATATAGTTAAGTTTTATATATAACTATAAAAAATATACATAAATCATATATAAATTACTTATATTTAATTACATATATAAATATAATTAAAATATAGTTAAATCCGGTCCAATCGGTCCGGCCACCAAACCAGTAAGGCGTTCGGTTCGACATCCGATCCGGTTCTAAAAACATTGATATAGCATTCATGGTGTAATGTTTTGTTTTTAATTTTTTATTTGTAATCTATTAGGTTCAAGCATCTTGCTGGTACTTGTTTATTAATGAAATGTGCCGTTCAAAAGAAGTATAAAAATAATATAAATATTATGACGAAAGTGTTGACACACACATATTTTAAGAGGAGTTGAAGTAAATCAAACTTAGCTATGATCAACAGAAGAAATCGATGTGATTGTCAAATCTATTTAAAGAAATAATAAAATTAAACAAAAAGAAGATTACAAGAAACTTGTTTTATGACACCCTAAATGTGTCATTTAAGTTAAAAACTCATCATTACGAAAATTCTAGAAATATTATTTGAACGATTACAAATAATAAAGTGGATATAAAAATTAGTTGATAAAAATCTCCTCGTAATTCCCATGTGATGAGGTGAGTGGTGGGCTAAGTTTATTGATCTTGTTGTTCGGCCCCACTCTTTCCAACAAATTTGGATTACTGGTTAATTTATATTGAAAAAGCTTAACTAAATCTATAAATACCCATTTAATTTTCTGATCACACCAACTTATTACCAATTAGCCTAATCTAATCCTTATCATTTTATTAGAGTTTACATTTTTAATGATATATCTTTTTAGTCATGTAACTTGCTATTAATCAAATTTATTTTTTATGTATTTTTATTAGTTTTCAGTTATTTTTTAGTTTTGATTTGAAAAAGAACACTGAGAGATGAAAGGGACGGTTAAGATTATCATTTATAATGTAAATTGGCATGACTTGAAAGAGTAGATTGTTTTTCATATATTCTTTTGATTAATAAAATTAGTTTTTTCTACATTACCTATTAATTTTAATTATTTTCTAATTTTAAATTACAAAAACTTAATTGAGAGATAGTAGAGATGGGTAAGATTATCATTTTTCATGTTTTAAGAGTATTTTTAATGATGCTTAGAGTAAGCAGATAGAAAGAACATCCAAACCAAATGAAGGTTCTAGCTAGCATCCGAGTTTTCGAACGGCCCAAACAGGCTTCACCGCTTGGGTGGGAGCCACACAATATTTAATTTTTATAGGATATAAGAGCATTTGAACATGGTTATTGTAATTGATAATAGTAAAAATAAGAGTTTTTAAAAGATGCGTGAAAAATTAGTAAGACATAATTAAATTTGATATGTTTTTGGTTGTTTGAAACGCATCCCTTGTTGGGATGCTCCAACTACAAGGATAGCTTAGTGATGTGATAAAAATGTAATGTGACGTTAACATAAAATAACTAAGTGTTAGGGATGAGAGAGATGAAAATTTCCATCTAATCATGAACTAATAAAAGAAGCCAATAAATGAATGCCAAGTACTCAAACAAATTACAAATATATTCTATTGGTTACCACAACTGTTTTCATGATAGTATGAACCAATCAATATAATTAATATGGAATCTGAAACTCTAGGTCTCAAGTCATCAAGATAACATATATATAATTAAAAATAAATAATAATAATGAATGAAGCAAAGGAAACACACATATTTTCATTAGATTGCTTATGTTCTGACATCTCAGCCCCACACAGAAAGCAAAATAAGACAGCAAATACAATGAACCAACACAGAAAGGTGACACCAACAGTAACCAACTGTAGTCTTAATTTAATTGATGATACAAGATACAAATTAAAAAACAAAAATAAAAATGGAAAACAAATACGGATTTACTACCCCCTACGAACATTTAAAATGAAATTTTCATTTTTTAAACTGTAAATATGTGCTCATAAATCATAGGGTTCTTCTTGTTCTTTGATTTTTGGTCGATCAATTCAGTTGATATTTCATAACCCTCGTGTTGATCTCGATCTTTGATTCTAGATAACGATCACTAAACTTCACATTTTTTTGTGATATTCACATGAAATTTAACTAATATACTTAGCCGATGATGATGGGATGAATCTCCATGCATGCATTACAACCTCATACACTAAAACAAGTTAAAGATTGCAGTTAGCATATAATCTTACATTTAAGTAGATTATTAAATTTATATAATCAATAATGAATATGCAGTAATTACCATTACTAGTGAAAAGAAGTCAAGTTATTGCTGAGAGCAAAGCGATTGTCAAGTTTTAGTCTTTCATCCACATCCCAAAACTGATGTTCATTATTTTCCTGTAAATTAATTATTCGAATAAACAATAATAATAATAATAATATTAACAATCATTATAACAATAATAATAATAAATTTATTTTCACATCTTTTAGATATATATTTGATGTGTTTGTGACATTTCATGAGGTTTAAAAGATACCTGTGATAGAATATTGGCATCTGAGCTTGTTGAAACAACAATGAATTAGTAGCCGCTGCACCATCAATAAGCTGTGGCATGTAGTTGTAGTTATCGTTCGCCGGAGCAATGGTGGTGCCACTGCCGGTGACACTCGATTGTTGTACACTTGGCATCATTGGCAGTACCATGCTGCTCATATTCTGGATATTTATTATAGCATGCATATCAATCGTTGTTTAACAACATAAATAATCATAGAAAATTTATAATATTTTTTATTAGTTAATTACCTCATGATCAGGTTTAAGCATGAATGCATCCAAATCAACTCCAAAATCGTATAGCATGGGATTTACAGAAGCAAGCTTCATGGAAAGAAACTGACAGTTTGTTTTTATATTTCATCAGCAAACTAATTATATTTTCTTTAACTAATATAATCATTTAACCGAAAATATATATTTATATATATACCTCGACTTGATTTTGTAAGGACTGGACATAATTAATAATTTCATCCAACATGAGGGCCTTTCCAGTCACCTACGTATCAATCAATCCCACATGAATTTGTCAGATCAAATAATATTATCATCACTCTAGTTTATTAAATTAATTTATCTGTTTTAAACAAATTAACAAATAAATAACAAATTAAGACAGAAGCAAAACAGTTCACCTTGTCACAACCTGGAACAATGGCTTGCAACAGCTTCATCCTTTCACTTATCTTCTCTCTCCTCACCTGAAGCAGAGAAAAAATAAACATTTTCTGTTAATTATATATTAATATGTCTCATATAGAATAGTGAAAACCCATAACATACTATATATTACTAATATTATTATAAGAGTAAAATTATGATAACTAGAAAGAAACCTAATCAAATTATATCTATCAATTACCCAATTATGATAAATTTAATTAAAATAAATGTACCCTAAATTAAATAATATTATTGGTATGATATGAAAATGTGGAAGAAATGGTACCCTTTCAGCAAGGCTATGGCTATCAGTAGCTTGGCCTCTTCTTGCTCTAACATGAATGTATCCAACTGCACCTTCTTCTTGTTCAGAAGAACCTTTCATTGTATTCTTTTTCTTCTTTTCCTCTTGATAATCATTGGTTTTCTTTTGCTTCTTCAATTTGTTGCTCGTATCCTTCATTATAAATTTATAATATCATTATTTTAAAGATTCTTTTAGTAATCAACCAATTCCATTTATAAGAGAATATATATTAAGCAAAAAATGAATAATCATTAATCAAGTGAAATACTTTAGATTGAGCATGACAAGAAACCATTTGTTTGTCCTTCCTCTTTTTAGTCGACAGCTGATCAATGTCACTCTCAACTTTCTGATCATCAACAACCATTGACATTGAAGAATCTGGGCTTTGTAACTTGTTGATCATTACAGAAGCATGATCATGAGGCTGGTGGAACTGAGGGAAAGATGCGGTGACGGTGCTCGTGGTGGTGGTGGTAGGGTTTGTAAAGAAAACAGTTTGATCAAGTAGAAAAGATTGGTGGTGTTGGTGTGAAAAAGCTGCCATTGTTGAAACTTGAATTGGGGTTTTCGGAGTTCGTTATAATTTGGACCAGAAAGATTGAAACTTTGATGATTGCTAAAATGGAAGAGTTGGAAAAGAAACTGTGGGTCTATGATGATCTTAAAGTTTAGGTATATATAAACATGTGGAGAGAGAAGATAAGAGATGAAAGATAGAAATGAGGAAAAAATATATTGATAAGTGCCAAAAATTCCCCACTATGCTTATAAATTATAGAAATTAGAATGTTACTTATGTTAGAGTTATAATTATATAAACAATATGATTAAGAAATAAGTAATCGGCTGTTTTTAGCTTATTATCAACATGTTTAATCATGAGCATAAAATTCAATTACTTATATAATTTGTAAATGATTCTGGTAAGCCCGACTTCGTTTAAATTCATGTTAGGCTTGTTTGATTTAAAAGAACTTAAGTTTAAGCTTGACTCATTCAAAGTTTTATTTTAAAAGCTCGAGCTTGACATTTAAGTAATTTTCATGCTCAACCCGATATAGGTACTCGACTTATTTGTTATTAATTAATTGATCAGTTTATTTACATATGTTTGTAAGTAATTTATTTTATAGATTTATAATTTTAATCTTATTGTATATTATTTTAAATATCTTTACTATATTTTATATTTAATATATAAAGATTATTACGTGAATTGATATTTAATACTAAGCTCGTTTAAGCAGCATACATAGTCAAACTTGGCTCATTTAAGCCCGGCTCGATATAACATTTAGCGAGTTAATCATCTTGAATATCTCAAGAGCGTCTCAACATTGTCTAAAGTACAAACTAGAAGTATAAATAACATGTGTACATAGACAAAGAACATGTGTATACAAAATATATAACGTCATATCACTTGCATAATTATGCATAAATATATTAGGTTCCACCTCCAACAATAAAACAAAGTTAAATGGTTTTGACTGAACATACAAGGAATTGAAGCTGCTAATTTTGGTAATTGTTAGATGTATCTTTCTTCCGATCAATAAATATGAAAACTATGTCAACTACTGCATTTGTTATATGATGAGGATACATACAATAGCGTTAATTGATCAGTCCCATAAAGAGACTGTTCTTTTCACTTTGGACAAATTGATTATACCTCTTGTTTTTATGTGTCGTGTTTTCGAAATAACCTTTTAGAACCAACTATAAAATAATATGAATAAAAGAATGGTCTACTATATAAAAGTTACAAAAACCGTAACCCTATGGCAGACTATATATATATATATCAATATAAATTATAAATAAGAGGTTTGTTATAGATACACCCATAGTGATATCTGGATGTCCTTGATACGGCCCGTAATAGCCTTCACGGACCGTATTGGTCTGTAAATATCAAATTAGTCAATTCATGATTTTTTACATCTCGTATTATCCATTACGGCCTGTAATTTCATTATTTTTTACGGCCCGTATTGTCCATTACGACCCGTAATAACAGGGCCGTAATGAGCCTTATGACCGTAAGTAAAATTCTGATTTTTTTGGTATTTTTTAATATTTTTCATTCATTTATGATTTATTAATTAATAATATTTTTAGGTTTATTTTTCACTTATATAAAACACTTATTTAAAGTTATACAAATAAATGTTTTAGTTGAAACATTCACATTCCGTTCTCTATAAATTTGTAAGTGTAATATTTAATTATATGAATGTTTATAAGTGAATTATAAAAAACATTAGTAATTTTTGTTATTAAATCATCATTCTTTCTCGTCTTCTCTCTCTCTCTCTCTCTCTCTCTATATATATATATATTATATATATATATATATATATATACACACATATATATATATGTGTGTGTGTGTAAAGAGAGAAAAAAAAGAATATACCAATAACTAATATATGTATTTATAATATATTCATATAAAGAAAAATAATACATCTCAATAACTAATATGGACATGTTATATTTTAAAATTAATTAGGCTATAAAATAAAAAAGGGTTGGGTTGTACAAACACCCATTTATGTATTGAGACACCCTATTAATGTTTTCAGAACTGGATCAGACGTCAAACCGGACGCCTTACTGGTTTGGTGGTCGGACCGGTTGGACCGGATTTAACTATATTTTAATTATGTTTATATATGTAGTTAAATATAATTAGTTTATATATGATTTATATATATATATTTTATAGTTATATATAAAATATAACTATATTTGTATATCAAACATATTAATTTATGGTTTAACACCTCGTTTTTACCCATTAAAATAAAAAATAAAATAAATCAAAAACCGGTTCGAACCGGTCCGGTTTCCCGGTCTGACCACCGGTTCGGGAATAACCGGCCGGTTCGACCCCTCAAAAACGAATCGAAGCGAACCGGACCGATCCCGGTCGAACCGGTCGGACCGACCAGTACGTCCAATCCGGTCGCGAAAACAGTACACCCTGTTGTGTCTATCTCTTTTCATGTATCTATATGTATATGTATAAAAAGATATAAAAATAATAAAATAATTGGATGTCTCAATAACATACCCCAATATATATTTCTAGTATACTCACATATTTAAATTAATAATAATTGACTTTCATAACAATATATTTATTTTATTATTTTCTACGTTTGATATTTTGTACTAAAAGTCTAAAATTATTTTAGAGTTTGATAAATGGTTTAATTAATTATAGGTTTTAAGTTTAGATAAGATATTTTATTTTAACTCATAGTCTCTAAACGCCATTTATTCTACAAAAAATGAGTCCATTAGACCTATTTTAGTATTATTATATAACTGAATGTAATTACATCAGCAAATCACCTTTTATCTGGGGGAATGTGTAGAAAAATTTTTAAATTGGGACCACTTTGCATTACAAAACTGAAAACAAATGTACTTTGTCCAAACAAAATCTAACATATTTGAGTTATTGGTGGCGTTTTGATAGTTTAATAGAAAATATGTAAATTGTTAGATGTTTTCATCGATTTGAACTTATTACATAAAAACTTTCATCAATTATTTTGTTAAGACTTTAAGTTTTCATGTTTAATTTTGCTAATTGTTTAATTTTATTTCTTATTCTTTTTAACAAATTTAAAGTAATATCTACATAATATGTAATTAATTGAGTATTTTTAGAAAATAAAAGCACGTAAATGGTAAGTGTAAGATGTGATTATTCAATCATTTATAGTTAGTATATTATTTAAGTAATAATTAATTCTTTTGTGTTATTTTATAAACATTTATCGTAATATTTGATCCAAACCACTTATGACCAGATCGTTTTTTGGCTCCCTGTAATTGAAATTTATGGATCCATTATTGGATCCAACCACTTGATTCATTTTTACCAAAATTTTAAATTCACTGGATATCTTACTCCGGAACATAATACTCGTTTTAAATGTCATAATACTTTTGTCAGGGGAATAATTACATGTAACAAACAGGAAGATGCATCATATTTTGGTAACTAGCGTATGACACTTGAAATCAAATTTAGAAACATTTAAAATCAAACTTTGATAATTTGAGAGTCATTAAAATCATTTTCAGATTAAAATTATTTAGTAGTTCATCTGAAAATATCAATATGATATAACTCAAACTAGTATGTTGTGTTTTGTGATTTTCGTGAACCAGATAAAAAAACAGAATGACCATATCTTTCGAAATCAACATTTGCATGGAAAAGGAGAAAATTGTCGGTGACAGTTTTCATATCAAAATATTTCACTTTTTACCCTCAAGTTTCACATGTAAAAATATTACACTTCGACCCCAACCAACTAGGGGCTCTGCCACTTGAACCCTGCCCGGGGCTCCCGCCCCTTGGACAACGCTCCTATGGGTGTTGCCCCTTTGAGACCCTCATTGCTTAGGGGTTCGCCCCAAATAAGGTTTTCAATTTCAAATGTCACAACAAACTGAAATAAGTGTACATTCCGCATCTCCTAACTTGTTTTATGGATATTATGATCATATTGGTCGTTAGTCAATCTAATTATACTAAGATATCTAACAAATGATAGATATAAAATTGAAATATAAAATATATTACTGTGTATGATCTAAACACTTGGAATTCTAAACATTTGGAGTTCTAAACATTTGGAGTTCTGTTAAGGCTTTCAACTTGACCACCGAAATATAAAATATCTAGAGAATGAGTGTTTTTTTCAAATAATATATATTGAAGTAATATGAAAGGAAGTTTGTTATCATAGGTTAAATTAAGTTTATTATACCCAATAATGACAATTTCTTTCATTCATATTGCCATGATGAAAATTTTCATATATAAACTTTGAAATGTTTTTTTCATAATTTTGAAACTTTTGGTGGAGAATTCTAATTTAAGGTTATTATAAAATAGAAAATATTTAGGATCCTTCATTCAGAATGAAGGGGAGCGGAGCGGAGCCGAGGCAAGCCAAAACTAACATGAGATTAGTATATTAAGCATGATTTGTTACTTTTACATCTTCGACGATATGATTGGTGATAAGGCATTTTGAAGACGAAGGATAAACTTTATAGTTTGTATATGCTTTATCTTTGTTAGGATTTCATATGTTGCCTTATATCGTACTCAGATGCTAGTTACTTTCAAGGTGGGATTCTATGCTTAGAGGTTGATGCTACATGCTTCTTAGGTTGCTTTAGCCGCATGTGTAAATGTTAAATACTTTCGAGGATTGTCTTTAGGCAAATATGTACCTTTAGTGGTAGATTGTGTATAAAGTCTTAGACCCGCCTTTAGTATTAGCTGTTGTAGACTTAATTAGGGTTGTTTATGTATGATTAGTTTTTTCTTGCCTTCTAATAATAATATATTTTGTTATAATATGTTATGGTGTCATGATATTGGATTTTTTGTTTGTTTGTTTCCAATACTATGTGTTGAAAAAGAGAATGTTTTTTACTAATTCAGGGTCTCCCTAGTTGTATTCTCTCTATTTCATGATATAAATGTAATATTTGTATTCATCTCACCCACCCTAAACTCTACTCGTTAACTGAGATTTCGATCGCTTGGTATGCTTTTTTGTTATACGCAACGATGATAGCTTTATTTACATATCAAATGTGAATATGAGAAAAGGAAAATAGGACCCCCATCTTGAATCAAAAAAATCATAATATGAAAAATGAAACATTTCAGTCATGAAAATAAATGGTCCCCACCCCTTCTACCAATGAACTACAAATAAATTATTAAACCACTTTTGTATAGATTAATTACATTATATAGATGATACCCCCTTGTATTCATTTCAAATTTATTTGACTTGATAGCACGTTCGAATTTATTTGTAGAAAAACATATAAAATAAGGTAGTATAAGCATGTGCCTCTATTGATTTTTTAAAACTGCTAATATATCCTTTTTTGTTAATCATGCTTGAACGATAAAAGAAATTATACACCAAAACTGCCAAATAACTTAGCTAATAATGATTCAAATTGTCATCCAACATTTAGCTTCCAATTCTCGTACAACCAAACCGTATGTCACCCAAAGTAATGACGTGCAACAATATTTTATAAGCTTTGATAAATCTTATACATTTGTGCTTTAAATACTTGTATGATCTGATGCACAATGTCGTTTTGAATGAAACTTACACTGAACTGTATATATAAAAATTTTGAGGGAAAATTCATCAAACCGTAGATATTAAAATGACATGTCGTGTTGATATGTTCAATTCATAATCTTATGAAAAACTAGATATTAAAACTTTAAGATGAATGAAGAATAAAAATTTATGAAAGTTTTAAAAAAACAAATTTATAATATAGCCTAAGTTAAGGGCCAAAAATAAAACGAATAAGGGGATGTTTGGCAATATCTAAATGATTAAGTGCGGAACCGTGCCGAACCATTAAGAGATCTGAAAGATTAAGAACTAGTATATCGCTTAACTATTTAAAAGCAAATGTCTGACCAATTAGATAAAAGGTCTTAACCATTTAGCATTATACCTCTTAACCCTTCAGTATTAATATAATGACTAATCATTCAAAGATAAATATCTTAACCATTCAGGCATTTGCTTACGAAACAAACAATCTAAACTATTAAATGCTGAACCATTCAGAATTTTAAATTATTAAAAGGATAGATTCATAAGCTGTATATGTTATGCTAAAAAATAAAATATCACGCACGTGACACTTGTTTGTATATGATGCTTAATAGTCTTCATTTATTGTTTTTAAAGATATAGTAATTTGATTTGATGAGTAGGGGTCACAAACTAATAAGTCACAAAGCGTATTAATGGGCTTTATTATCTTTAATATTAACAGAGAATCTTTCAGGCCCAACCTATTCTGTGTAACTATATAAGTAGCTTCAATGACGCTTTATTATGTAGCACGGTCCAACTCAGGTTAATTTCAATTGGTACATTTTTCTTTTTCCATGTTACGACAAAAGCCTTTTAATGAAAAGCTTAAAAACATAGATTTGTTTGATTGTTGAACACATGTGAGGGGACATGAAAGTATGGTGTCAATGAGTCTAAGAGATTTTACTCAAGATCAGATTGTTAAATATATAAGTTGAATTAAATTAGATTAGCTTAAGCTTGATATCAAACATAAATATCAGCTTATTTTATAATTGAGATTTGGCCTGAGTTTCGAATATCAAAGTTTGGTTTGTGAGCTGTAATGAGCATATAATTTATATGAATGCAATATATTTATTTAATATATTAAATATTTGATTATGTTATAAATATTATTATATATATAATTGTGATAAATAACTAAACAATATATATGTGTAATATGTCTCAAATTATAATTTAGAATTATAAATATATAAAAATAGTTATATATAACCTATAATTTCTTACAAATGTCATGCCACATATTATTCACACAAATCCACTCAACTTAGTTTTTTCACTCATACTATTTTTTTTCATTAAATAAAAACTAATTATTTTGATTAAAAATATACTTTTTTAAAATCAAAATTGTCCGAAACTATGAATTTTTTTAAAACCACAAAACTTTTTTAATTTATGATATATTTTAGAATTAATCTTTTTAAAAAATAAATTTTTTTATAAAAATACTTTTTACAAAACCTGTAATTTTTAAACAATGAGATATAGATAAAAAATGAGTTTTAATTCATCTTACGATATTGACGAGATCTTTTAAAATTCCTCGATTAAGTAAATGGCGATATTTAAGTTTTTTTCAGATTGAAAATGTTTAAAAGTTTCTTGCCTATGGTAGGATTTTAATTTTTGTTTTCCTTTAAAGTTAAAAATAATGAATGGGATTTTCTCGCTGACGTCTCTAGAGTAAGTGAACTTAGGAGCCATGCAGTGTGTGTGAAAGGTATTGTATAGTTGTGTGTTTAAATGTATAATATCAAATAAATTTGACCTATTTGTATTTCATGCTCAAAACATTAGTTAGTTGGACGTGAACTTATAATTGCTATTATACAACCCCGTGTAATACAAGGACTATAAACTAGCGTGCGCGCGCGCGCACACACACACACACACACATATATATATATATTCATTATATAGATATATACATATATACATGTATATATGTATATATATGTATATATATGTATATGTATATATATATATAGGGGATGGTTCAAATGAGAACTATTTTTTTGTGAGAATTCTAGGAACCAATCTCAGTCACTCATTTTTTATCACATGCAAATCACATGTCATTTCCTCCTTTTTTTTAAACGTTCGTAACTTTTTTTCACGACATCATTTTTTAATAAAAATTCACCATAAAATTCAGTATTTTTTTATCTTTCTAACGCCTACCATATTCATATATTTTTCTAAAAAAATCATACGTTCGTTGTTTACATATGTGTAAATCTAGTTATACACATGTATAGTACTGGATTTACACATGTGTAAATCCGATATTACACATGTGTAAAACGAATTTCTTTAAAAAAACAGGAATTTTTTTTATTTTTTATAAAAAAATTTTATATTTTTTTATGAAAGAGGGAAAGTTGGGGAACATTTTTGTGTTTTTATTTTTTTTATTTTATGTTATTTTTTTATTTATAAATTTTTTAAATATGTTTTTGTTAATTACAATTTTTACCATTGAAAACTAGTGGTTGAGATTGATTCCTAGAGTTCTCACAAAAAAAGCTAGTTCTCATTTGATCCCTTCCCTATGTATATGTGTGTGTGTGTATATATATATATATTATATATATATATATATAATATATATATATATATAAGTATGTATAGGATTATGATCTTTTCATGACTTGTAAATATCACGAGAACTAATCTACACCCTTAGATCATCTAATCAATGGTTTAAAATAATAATAACATCCATGTAATTAAATTAAACATTATGGATACTATATAAATAACAAAAGGGTATTATTGATAATAAAAAAATTTCTCTTTAATTTACATCTCCTATAATCTCTCCCGTATCTCTTAAATCACCATTGATTCTTTCTTAAAGTTTAAAATCCTTAAGTTATTTTGACACACTTCCGTAGCAAGAGTCAAGATGATCAAGAAAAATTGGGTTTCACTTAAGGGAAAGATTGTCATTTAAGTTTTACCAAAATAGAAATTACATGATTAAGTTGTTATTTCTGTTGAAACATGATTGCCAATTAAATAACGGGTTATATAAATTAAATAATTAAACTAATTAAAACCAAAACCTTGTTATTTCATTAATATAAATCAATTATGACAATACCCTAATCAATCATCAATTATTAACAATACAAAGACTAATAATTTGATTAATAATTAATTAGACTTCTTGCTAAAACTGTTTTAATCAATGAAAATAACCAACAAATAAACGATGAATAATAATAAAACAATCAAAGTTTAAGTTTGTAACGAATAAAAACCAAGATAAATGATTTTATCACTAACCCTAAACCCATGGAATGATCACGAGTGACTAGCCACTCATACTCGTAATCGAATAGTCTGATTATGATGCAGTTAACTGCTGAGCCTTTCTTCCTGCGACGAATATGTTTGTCGACCTCAAAAACACCAAAAACACAAATTCCTTTTGCGTGTTTGTTTTCTTGTTCTCAATTGGGCCACCTAACTTCATTTAGCCCAACTGGTGGCTATGCCATAGATTAAACCTCTAGCCCTTATTAATCCAATTTTTCTTCCACGTGAGCCCACCGAATAGTGTTGTTGATTTAATTCATTTTACATTATTCTTGTCTTCTTGAATAATTAATCCATGACCTGACTTTGTATATTTGATCGCATTAATAGATTTAAACCATTAAATCATCATTACTAGATCAAAGTTAGTTATATGATATTTACTATTTAAACTTTCATTCAAATATACATTTGGTTTGGTTTTATATGTTTTACTTTTCACTCGCGAGTATTAACTTTATTTAAGTATATATTTTAGCTCATTGTCACTTGAAATATTTAAACACTAAATATAAACCATCTAAATATAAATTAAGGTTTAAAAGTATATAATGAAATATCATTAGCACTCGTAAATCACCCTTACGTCATATATTGGTCACTTTACACATACTTTTTATTTTTTTTATAAACTAGATTTAATATACCCCTTTTATTACGTTGTTATATG
This sequence comes from Flaveria trinervia, assembly GCA_025506515.1. Lineage (NCBI taxonomy): Eukaryota > Viridiplantae > Streptophyta > Magnoliopsida > Asterales > Asteraceae > Flaveria > Flaveria trinervia. The sequence continues at coordinate 2,801,933 of CM046456.1, read as the reverse complement.
TGTTGTAGTGCTTGTATGTGAATTGAGAGCAAGGAAATTCAATTGTTTGATTTTGATTCAATAACTAGGGTTTCTCATAAGCTTTTGTATTTGTGCTTCATCAATTTGATTTTTTTCTTGCATTTGGAACAATGTTGATCATGATATGCAAACTGTATCCGGGTTGTGTATGGTAAAATTATATTTATATATACATGTATATTTACATATATATATATATTATATATATATATTAATTGAAATCTTACAGGAGAACTTAATTATATATACATGTATATTTATATATATACATATACATATATATATATATATATTATATATATATAATATATATATATATATATATATATATTATATATATATATATATATATATATTAATTGAAATCTTATAGGAGAACTTAATTGAACAACATAAGTTAGAGTTATTGAAGCTTCTAAATTGAAGTGTCTTGTTTCATTAATCACTTCATATTTTTTAGTTTTAAATGAATATTAATTGATTAATTTATTTTGGTTGGATAATTAGAGTGCTAAAAAAGACTAAAATACCCTCATATTTAACTGAGATCTTAATGGAGTTAGTAGAGTGGATGGAAATTGTAACATTTGGTAAACTACATTGATTGAAATGATAAAATAAAAGTTTTTGGATTGAAATGATAAATTCAACAAAACGTCAGGGACGAAAATGACATTTTACTTTTATAGAAATGGCTAATAAATTAGGGATTTACAAAAAGTTTGTGGCTCGAATTTCACTCGAGAAAAGCTCGAAAAAATCTCGCCTCGAAAAAATCTCGTATTTAAACGAGCCGGCTCGGCTCATTTCAAATTCTAAACAAGCCAAACTCGAGCTAGGGTTGGCTCGTGGTTCGGTTCATAGGCTCAGATCGTGAATAGGTGCATATAATATAATATAATAATAATAATAGTAATAATAATAATAATAATAATAATAATAATAATAATAATTATTATTATTATATTATTATTATTATTATTATTATTATCATTATTACTACTATTATTATGATTATTATTTTTATATTAGGATTCTAAAAAGGTTTTCTTATGAAAATAGATTTTTTTAGAAACATTAAGTATTTTGTTTAAAAAATATATAACTTGATAGTAGATTGTTTATATTCAAAATAATGTTCTTTGTTCACTAAGTACGATGTATCCAACAAAAGGTAAAAACACTAATATATATTTTTTGTGTTTTCATATAATTAATGTGAAAAATAAGAAAATTAAATCGAGCCGACTCGAACGAGCCACAAGCTGGCTCGAGCTTTTTACGAGCCGAACTCGAGTCTGTGTTTTGAGGTTGTTAAAATTTTTAAGCTTGCTCGGCTCGGCTCAATAATCTTCGAGCTCAAGCTCGAACCCATCCTCGCTCGCTCGGCTCATTTACAACCCTAAATAAAATGGCGCCATAAGTTATGAGATACAAGTGTAGTAATGAAATATGTTGCACTAAACTAGTATAAGAGACATGAACCAGACTAAAAGAGTTATAACTGCTTCAATACTCTTATTATGTTGCCTAATAAAATACATACGATGATGGCTATGTTTCACAAATTAATTTTAAAAAATTAAAAATTCCCAACTAAGCGTCACACAAACGACAAGTGTGCCGGTCGTGTTATAGTAAAGTTCAGGTAATGGATATCGAATCCAGAGACACTAATGGCGGCTCTCGATCATAAACCTTTGCCGACTTCTAACCTAATTAATTCATTATTTTAAGTAATTAATATTAATAAAAAAACAAACAATTTAACTAAAATTAATTAATTGAAACATGACGGAAGAAATAAACAAATAAGAATTCAAACTTTGAAACTTAAATACGATCAAATATGTGAAATAACTACCTAGGCAGGGATCCAACTAACATGTAATGACATAAAGGTAATGACTTGTATGGTATCTCTAATAATACGGATTTAGGGTTAACTAGGTATGTTGCTACTTCTTTAGAAAACCAAATACACGGTAATGCACTAGATATGTTTATTAAAATGTCTAATGGAAGACCACCTCTAGGTATTCTATCATAATGTCTTTAAGATTATATTTTTAACCCTAAAATAAAGGACAACTTAATTAAATCTAATTAAATACCTTAAAACACTAACACCATGAATGAAGGCAAAACACGCTTTCGCGAAATCTAAACCTAACAAGCAACGGAAAGAAGGTTTTAAGTAATATCTATCACCCCTAGGTTCTAGATAAAATAGCACATTGTAAACACTATCAAAATTATAACCAATACTCCTAAGATTGTCGCTAATCAAAGCTTAAAATTAAAAACACAAAGTAATTAATTTTAACGTGCAAACATCATCTAGATGTCATGCAATCAATCAAAATCAAACATACACGAGCATGACAATAACTTTTAAGTATAAAACAATAAGCGTGTCCGTATTTAATTGAGACAATAATCAAGTTCTAAGATTAATAAACAAATATACGAAATCAAAACCAAATATTTAATCAAAATATGAATAGTTTTCAACCCAACCTAAGTAGTACTAAAAAATTAGCTACTTATAACGTTCAAAAACATCAAAAACAATAATAAAGTTTTAAACTTTAAAAACATAAACTAAAGAATTGACGAAACAAAGAAAATAATCAAGAACCAAATTGAAACCGGATGGTCTTCTTTACTTGAATCAATCCTATGTATTCAAATTTTATTCTCCGCTTTAAGATTTCTCTTTACTCGTGATCAAACTCCAATGTTGAATCCAAAAATTAAAACCCCTCTTTTTTTCTTCCGTCCGTCTATCTTTTTTTTGTACTACTGTCATGATCTTTTTTTAATAACAAAAACTAGGTTTTCCTAGGTCATTGTTAACCGCCTTCTATTTTTGTTGTCATGGGCTTTGAATTGCTTGTACCAAGTTAATTGGGTTTCAAAGACTTTATTGATGACGTGGGCTTTTATTTATTCATCCACCTCCATATTCAATTTTCTTTTTATCTACCGTTTGCTGCTTCTAGATGCACCTTCATGTGAGCTTCACATTGATATTTTGGTTTACAAATATAAATCACCAGGTTGCTTGTAACCTGCACCCATAATAATCAAGTAAATTACGTTTATGCCATCCATATTTTAATATTAGTATAATTGTCTCCATGGGTTTTTTTTGTTTGATTTAGCATTTACGTTAGTTTGACTTGTAACTCAATTTTCAAAATAACTTGACTTCAACATACTAATTAATTTTAAACAATTACTAAACTTACGTACTTGATGTCACAATTAATATTATCACATTCTATTTTTTTAACAAGTATTCTATACCTCAAAACTAACTCTTAATTTTGATAAATAATTTTCATCAACCTTCGATCTCAAGTTTTGTTAAGAAATATACATCTTTAGAGCTTACAATCTCTTCAAACTTATAAAACACAAATGTAACCCAGATATGATTAAAATTATCTAAAACTACTTCACAGTTATTTAAAAGCATAGGAAATATTGAGATTTTATATGTATACTTTAAATCACATCACAAGTAAAACTTTCATTGTACATGTATGTATATATGTTTGTATGGAAGTGTGTGTGTGTGTATATATATGTATATATATATATATATATATATATATATATATATATATATATATATATATATATATATATATATATATATATATATATATATATATATATATTATATATATATATATATAGCTGTATATGTGTTTTTAGTTTTTTAAATACTAAACCTTGTGGAATATTAGTTACGGACTGCTAAGATGTCATTTGATAGAGAATGGATGAATACAATGAGAACCACGACTGGTTTTTAAATCCATCATTTGTACCACATGTCAAACATTTATTGGATTTTGCTTTCACTAATGCACCCAACAATCAAATTCAAACTATACGAGGGGTCGAGGTGTTAGTAATTAGATGTCCATGTAGCAAACGTAAGAATCATCATTTCAAGACGAGGGTGGAGGGTGAGGGTCATTTATACAACAAATGATTCATGGATGATTGTGCTCATGGTGAAACATTTAATACCCAAGATGTGGTCAATATTATTGTATGGTAGTATATTCATGGTGAAACATTTAATACCCAAGATGTGATCAATGTTATTGTTGATTGTGCTCTGATACCAATTGTAAGGATCAACAATAACATAAAATCGATCTCATGATAAGAACGTGGAATATAATCATCGTAGTATTAAGATTGAATAGTAGAAGATAAGCACAAATGTAAGTAAACTTCTCAAGTATATTGCTCTCTGATTTTAAAGGATTACAGGTAAGTATGAAACCAGGAAATGAAAAAAGCTCTACTTAATTACATTAACAAACAACTATTTATACTAAACTTGAAGTTCTTGCATGATTTCATAGATCTCGCGCGAGATGAACTTCTCTTGCGATAACTTCAAGTTTTCACGCGACTTAATGTTTATCATCTTAATTTAATTTTTCGAGCCTCTAGGTTCAATCCATACATGTAGGTCAAGACATAAATGATGATCATGGTGTATATAGTGGGTATAATGAAATGGTTATAGAAAACTTGCGTCAAAATCATCAATCTTATTATCAGCAAGGACCACAAGATCCAAATGAAACAGCTGAGACATTCTCTACCATGTTAAGGCAATCTATAGAGCCTTGGAGGGCTTTAAAAACTCTACGACACTCTTCACAACCACTATATTATTAAATTGAAAATAAGATTGTAATGTTTCCAACTTGACATTCGATAAACTACTTCCTATCATCAAAGATATTTGGCCTAACAGTAATAAGTTACCTTGAAGCTTTTATGAGATCAAGAAGATTCTAAAGCCATTAGGGTTACCATCATAAAGGACTCACGTATGCATTAACCATTTCATGCTATTCATTGGAGAATATGCTGATATAGATCATTGTAAGGTATGCAATGCAAATAGATATAAGAAGATAGGGAACAAAGTGCCTAAGTTAGTGATAACCTATATGCCTATAAAACCACGACTTCAAAGATTGTTCTATTCAACAAAGACGCCCAAAATTTGACTTGGCATGCTGATCATGTTAGAGAATTAGGAAAGATGAGTCATCCTAGCGATGGTAAGGCGTGGTGCCATGCTGATATAGATCATTGTAAGGTATGCAATGCAAATAGATATAAGAAGATAGGGAACAAAGTGCCTAAGTTAGTGATAACCTATATGCCTATTAAACCACGACTTCAAAGATTGTTCTATTCAACAAAGACGGCCCAACATTTGACTTGGCATGCTGATCATGTTAGAGAATAGGAAAGATGAGTCATCCTAGCGATGGTAATGCGTGGTGCCATTTTGACTTGGTATTTGCACAAGAGACATGTAATCTTCGTCTCGGGCTGTGTACCGACGAGTTTAGTTCAAGTAATTAATGGATCTTCGTATTCTTATTGGCCAATGTTTTTTACGATTTATAACCTGCCTCCTTTGTTGGCCTTGAAAGAGAGATAGATAGAACTTCCATTAATCATTCTTGGTCCAAAGGATCCGGGGCAAAATCTAGATGTTTTTTACAACCTTTAGTAAATGAATTGAAAATTTTGTTTAGTAATGGTATTGAAACCTATGATGCATTTCGAAGGAAAAATTTCCAAATGAGGGTTGTGTTACTATGGATAATTAGTGACTTTCCTGACTATGAAATGTTGTCTGGTTAGAGCACACATGGCAAATTAGTTTGCCCATACTGTTCAAATCAATCAGGATCATTTTGGTTATCATTTGAATGAAAACCTTGCTGGTTTGAATGTTTGGTTGGACATTGTTTCTGAAAAGATAATATCAACTTTAGTAAAAACATTAAGGTGTCATGAGGAAGATGTATTCCGGAGCCAACCGGAGATGAAATATGATAGACTATACAACATTTCGTTGTTGTTTATAGTGGTATCCCTTTTGGTAATAAAGATTATGAAAAACTACTAGGTTTCTGGGAGACATACAACTGGATAAAGAGAAGCATCTTTTGGGATCTTCTATTTTGGCGTAACTTGTTGATTACACATAAACTCAACCTGATGCATATTGAGACGAATGTATTTGACAATCTCTTCATTATTATGGAAACGAACAAGAAATCCAAAAACAATATGAAAGCAAGGCAAGACCTTGAGCTTCTCTGTGATTGAACTCTTTTAAACCCCATTCATGGTAATAACAGGAAGATGGCCAAACCTAGGGGAAATTACACTTTGCAAAAAAATGATGTTAAAAAGTATGTGTGTGGTTGAAAAAGCTTTAATTTCCAGACGGGTATGCGTCAAACATAGGAATTGTGTAAACATCAAAGACAATAGTTTTTATCCTTTTAAAATCCACGACTCTGATGTATTTATGCAATGGTTGCTTCCAATTCCTATTAGGGGTTTTGTTTCAAAAGAGATATATGAGGTTGTAACAGAGGTATGCATGTTCTTTCGGGTTTTATGATCGAAAGTGCTACATACAAGACCTGCATCGCATGGAGCGTACTATTGTTCCAACCATATGTAAGTTAGATAAAATATTCCCTCTAGGTTTCTTTGATTTCATGGAACACCTAGTCATACATCTAGCGAGTGAGGCTCTCTTGGTCACCTAGTGCGATATAAATGGATGTATAAATATAAGAGGTAACCAAATTGTTTGTTATCTTATGGATAAAATGATTTTCTAAACTCTATTAAGCATTTCTAACACATTGATAATTTATAAATGTAGGAAGCTTGGCATGATTAGAAGAAGGATTAGAAACAAATCAAGGGTTGGGGGTTTTATTATAAAAGAACACCTAATGAATGAAGTTTCCACCTACTGTTCACTATACTTTGACTTGATGATGGAGACCTGGCATAATCAAGAGCCTCGAAACTTCGCACCACAACATCCTAGCTTTTTGAGCGGAGACTCTTAACTTAGCGTGTTTGTTGTTCCATCAAAGAGATTACATGAAAACAAAGCAAAGCGTAGACCAATGAGTCTTGAAGAAACTAAAAAACACATACCTATCTTCTTCTAAATTGCTCAGAAGTAACAAGCTACGTCAACAAGTTTGATGAAATTGCAGACCAATTGTATCCGGATGAACCAGTTTTAACTCTCAGATATGAAATTGCAAAAGCGTTGTAAATGATTTCCGACGAGGCTTTTTCCTACTTGGCTTTTGCGTCGCAAATGAGTTAGAAATCCTTGTTTCCTACGCATTTGCTACACATATATGTGTAGGAAACTAGTCAGTTTTCTAGTAGTGTCAGTTCGTTTTGTTACAAAAACTTGACTTTTGAAACTCAAACACCAAACAAAAATCAATAATTAAGGGTCAATGTTATTACAAGCGATACCTGTTATTCTGGAACCACGTTATAGTTCATATCATGGAATCATCTGCTATTTTACTTATCCAATATATTGAGATTTGCAAATCGGTTCTTAGGATACATGTTCTCCATCAAATATATTCATTGTATTAATATTAATCAGTTTAGTTATTTCTTCACAATGTTTGTGTTCTATGTTAAAAAACAATAAAATTAAATCAACTTTTGGTAAATTTAAAACCAAATTACTAACTAAAGCAAAATTAGGGTAACAACTTTTTATTTAACATAACTTAATGTCATAGCTAAAATGAATCAAAAACCACGAGAACAAGAACAATAACAAAAATAAGAAAACGAGAAATTCTTTTCTTATTTTCTAGGTCTGTGCAACATAAGGGTATAGAGCCTCTTGGTGTTTCTTCTTGTTAACTTCATCTGGACTGACTCTATCTTGTTGTAATGGAGGAAGATGGGAATTTTCTTTATAAATTAGTGTTCTTTTGCAAAGAATGATGTGGCACTAGAAACCATCCGTCACAAGACGACTTCCTCTTGTACAACTAGTAGAAAGCCCATAAACCAAAGCTTCATCAAATCTACACCAGAAACCATAACCTTTTGTAAAACAACACTAAATTGAATTTTTTTGAAAGAAGGTGTGGTTGGATTAGTGATTAAATTGCAAGGACTAAGCGACATTACTCGTGGTACTTCTCAGTAGTTATCATTTGTACCAACAGGGTTAGTTGTGAATATTGCTTGGAGACTGTTATGCATGGAACCCTAAAATTAAATTGGGTGGTGTTCTTATGGAACTGGATTGGTCAATGATCCACGTCATTTTCAAACTAGATCGGACGGTGATCTGTGCGCCTTCAGAATCAGGGTGTGTGACTCCTACGATCTTGGGACCGGATCACATGTGGTCCTATTTGTAGGGCTGTTCAAATAGCTCGACGCTCGAAACTCGTTCGAAAAATGCTCGGAATTTTGCTCGTTTGATTTTCCGCTTGATTGTAAATGAACTAAGCAGCTCGGTTCGGTTTCAAAACGAACCGAAGACGAGCAAAGATACACTCGCTCGTCACTTGCTCGGTTTCGCTCGAATTATTTTTTAGTTTAGTTTTATATGTTTATATATAAGTTAATTTATTATTTTATTTAGTTATTTATCAATTACAAATATTTTAGTAGAAGTGGTGGACTTGAGTTTTATGGTAATCGATTAAAGTTTGAGTTAAAACTTTATGTATCTTGGATAGTCGGATTTCTATTTTGTTCAACTTGTTTTGTATGTTTTATTTGTTACTTTGTTGAATTCGGGTTGGAACTTAAATGTTAAAATTTGAATGAATTATTACTTTTGTTTTAATTTGTAACACGAAACCGAGTGAAGCCGGGCGAACCTGAGCAAAACCAAGCACTCGGTTAAAACCGAACCGAGTTCGAGCATGAAGTTTGCGCTCGAATATGTAAATTTGAACCGAACCAAGCCGCTTGGTTTGAAACCAAACCGAATTCGAGTGGAGCTGCGTTCGATTCGGTTCAGTTCGTGAACTTGGAGAATAAGAAGAAGAAGATGAAACACAGGAAGCCACGTGAATCGAACCCAACCACAAGAAATAAAAAAGCCATCAATCATTGTTTGTTAGTGTTCTCTTCCATGAAAGTCTAATTTTTATAGTTCTTTTGCAAGTGTTTTGATCGTAGATGTCGATTTATTAGCTTAAAATCCATTTTTGATGTCTTTTTTCACATTCTTGTATGATTAAAACATCCTTTATAGGGTATAATCCCGGCTTTATTGTCGAATTTTTGTTGTAGTTCCTTTGATTAAAGGACTCTGAACAGGTTGTGATTGGATTTATAACAGAAACAATACCCTAGACAAACAACAAAACCATATGAGACCTTATGGATTATTATGTTTCGGTACCTTACTGCGATGGGTGCAGTCCAATAGTATTATGGTATGTTATTGTTTCATATTATTTTTTCTGTGTTTCTAACACCATTTAACATGTCTTCTTTCTTTTGTTGTGATTGTATAGTCACGTGTTACGGTTAGGATGCTTCTTGATTACTAGCGTTGATTGCGGGCTTCTTGACTACAAGCGTTGTTTGCTGGTATCTCTTTTCGTTGTGTGAGGTATAGCATCTTACGAATAGAGTTTGTTACCTTTAGAATTAGAACTTGCATTCGAATTAATATGACAAAGATTGTGTAATGTAAATACCTAAATGTTATCATTATGCATAAAAACAACATTCTTTGATAAACCTTTTCTCATACATTCGGGTGCTTTTAGTTCTGATGCATTGTAGCGTGTTGCTACTGATTCCTTTAAGTCCAACTCGATGTAACTTTTAGCAAGTTAATCTTCTTGAATAGCTCATTAGCAGCTCAACACATTTACAATTATCTATACTATATAATAAAGGATAACATATGTGCCATGTGACATATTTTTAGAGCACATCCTAGTTCATTTTCCCGCCAAAATCATGTTCCATGATTGGTTTTAAAATTCTTTTCAAAATACAATTAATTAAGTTAAAAGTCACACATTTATGGCATCCGCTTTATTTAGTTTCTTTAATGCAATCTAATTTGACTTAAACCTTACAATTCTAATGAGGAATATTATTAACTATTTCCTTTCCAAATATAACTATGTGAGCATAACTAGTATTAGAACTTACTACCAGCTAGTTGGTCTTATGTTGGCCCTCTCAAGATGTTTAGGTCCTACATGCTAATCCAGACTTACAAGTCCCATCTTTCGATTTATCTCTCATGTTAGAACATATTCTTAAAAAAAATAAAATACTTATCATGTAATACGTATGCTTATGACATATCTTTTATTTTGTGTGCAGATTTGCATCCTTTATTCCGCTATGGACTTTGGCAACTTGTTACTCAATTAATATTATTTAAACATCCTTTTGTTTTGCTTTTGCTTTTGACTTTCTTTCTTTTTATTTTCTTTATATACACACACACATATATATATATATGTATGTATGTATATGTGTGTATATATAGGGGATGGTTTCTGAGAAAACCAAAGAAAACCAAGGAAAATAATTACATAATTCATAAATTTTATGTTATTTTAATTGTTAAAATGTTATTTAATCAATTTTTACAGTATGTTGAATATAAATTCGAGAATGAAGAGTCTTACGTATACGTAACACTATGTCGAATGAAAAATGGTTACGTATACATACCTATATGTGACGTATATGTAAACCATGCTACGGTTTTTCATTTGATCCATATCCTTGTTTATATATATACACACACACAAATATAAGGAGTAGTGATAAAAAATTTATAAGTTATGTGACTAGTTTCATATATATATATATGTATATGTATATGTATATGTATATGTATATGTATATGTATATGTATATGTATATGTATATGTATATGTAATGTATATGTATATGTATATGTTATGTATATGTATATGTATATGTATATGTACATGTACATGTACATGTACATGTATATGTATATGTATATATATATAGGGGAGGAATCAAATGAAAACCGTGTTATAAATAAAAACCGTGACAACCACCGCTATCCAATCATATAATTTATAATTGATTTAACTTTCTAAAATTTTAAAGTATATTTAAGTAAAATTCAACCATATTATTCAAGGTCATTATATTTTTTTCATATAAACTCCAAGTAACATCAATGATGACGAAACGACTTATGTATACGTTATTTGTAGAAGCTACATGTATGTAACTTTTAGTTGTACACATGGTAACACGGATTTAGTTATAGATAACCCATATATGTATGTAACTCTTAGTTGTATACTTTCTAACACGTACTTACATATATGTAACCCGTAGTTTTCATGGTTTTTAACTACAAACATTGTTTTCATTTGATCTCTCCCCTATATATGTATGTATATATATATATATATTGTATATATATATGTATATATACATATGTATATATATATAAATATATATATATATATATATATATATATATATATATATATTAAATGACGGGGTTAAGTATGACAAGACTACAACTCTCAGTTTGTTTATTATGGAATCAATGTTACTACCAAGCCTTGATATGTTACCCATTTTAATAATACTATATTTATTTCCAATGAATCATATTTTATATGGCTTTTTATTCTTGTAAATAGAGCCTATCAACATCTTAAACAAAATCCAAGTTAGTTGCTTTTTAGCCTTCGTCTATGATATATAAAAATCAAGATATATATTCTCATTTCCTATTTACACAAGAAAAATTCATTTTAAATTTTTATTAAACTAAAAATATTTTTGATATTTTTAATAACTCCCCTTACAACCTAAAATATCTTTCATTACATTTTCACTTTCTCCCCCTGTATATCATGATTATTGAAATAAAATTACAATTTTAACAAACAAAGATAAAACAAAAAGTTTTTTTGTGAAAATTCCTGTATAATCATCCAAAGTTAATTATTTTTAAAGATTGGACCAAAAAGTCAAATCAAGAATATTCAAAAGATTTGGTGAACAAATTAGCAATGTTATCATCCGATGATACTTGTTCTACATGAATAAGTTTTTGATCAAAACAATCACGGATAAAATGTATGCCGATTTCAATGGGTTTTGTTTTCAGATGTTGAATAGAGGTCTTCTTAATGTTAAGAACCATGATATTATCACTAACAAACTATGATGTTATAAATGTTAAGATCATAATAAAAAGTTGTTGTTAATACCATAAATTGTAAAGTCCAAGATTTCAATAGATAACTGATCTCAAGCTCCATAGCTATGATATCAATTGTAAATTTTAGGGTTTCAATAAACGATCGAACTCATATCATAAATTCGAAATGAATGTGATATGAAATTTTGAAGTGAACAAAAGATGTAAATATGCTTTTCACACAGTATATGGCAGAGAGAAACTTTATTACAAAACGTGAAATACTGATCAATTGTTAACAACTATGAAACAAAAACATCTATTTATATTAAATGTTCTCGCGCGAGAAGATTTTCTCGTATGGCAACATAGTTCTGGCCTGACTTTCTCTTTGATTCTTCACAACTGATTTTAATTTCCTGGGTCTTTTGGTTTTATCCTTACAATCAAAGTATGTGATTGAGACTTCAAAGAAAACGAGGAGTAGGCCATAACCTAAGTTTTTATTTATTTCTTTTTTGGTTGTATTTTAGTTTGCATAGTTTCTATCCAAATGTTTTACTACAGTTGGGTTGTTAAAAAAAGGTTGATTTATACAATATATTATGAGTTAATTAATGTACTTATAGATATGTTACTACAACTATAATCATATTAAGTTTTTTAATAAAACAATTTATCTATATATCTTTATTGTTTGAAACTAATTATGAAACGATCTAACCAGAGGCGGATTGTACTTAGTAAAGGGGGATACCCCCCGTAAGCCAACCAAGACCCATTTAAATATTTTAAATTTTGCTTATTAAAGGCCATTGTGAATTGATTAATAGGAACAAGAAGGCACTATAAAGGACAAATTTTATATATGGGACCACGCAAAACAAAACTAAAGAGCAAGGGCTATTTCTACCAAACAAAATTTAATATATTTGACTCCTTTTAATTGCGATGCTTTGATAGTTTAATCGGAAATAAGTAAAGGATGATGCTATATACATCATTTAAACTATTTTTACTTTTAACACTCCCTCAACTTGTAAAAGTAGTTGGTTTGTGTTTTTATGTTTTTATTTATTATATCACCTCATACATGTTAAACTAAGTTTTCTAAGTTTTACATATTTGTTATTACGTTTAGTTTTTATATTATTGTCTTTTATTATTTTAATTTGTAGTGGTAACGAGTGTTAAAAAAAGCCAAAAACAGAAAATAACCAAAAATCGAATCGTATTTGTCACCATAAAATCGAATCAAATTGTAAATTTGGTTTTCACTTCAGCTAATGGTTACACAAAATTTTGCTTATTCGATTTGTTTTTTTAATATTTTTTTCACATATAATACTTTACTATTACTATTTTACAACAAAAAATATTAATTAATGTAAAACAATTATATTTTAATGATGAGATCTTATGGTAATTTCAATTTTAAGTTCTAAATTAATTGTGAAATAAAATATATAAGAAATTTAATTTGGATATTAAATATATAGAAAAACGGATCTTATGGTATCTATATAGAAAATCATAAAATAAATAAAAAACAGGTCAATCAGCAAACCCGTCGGGTTGAAACCTACCTGGTTTAGCTAAGCGGGTTCAAGAGTTCAACCCGAACCTGACCCGAATCCATAAACAAATCTATGAGCTCCTCATCAATGAAGCAGACAATATTAATAGTATGAGGGGTTGGTGTTACAAAAAATAATTAAAATAGGAGTTGTAATAAGAATTTTTAAAAATGATATTTTTTAATGCGGTTTGTTTTAAAAAATATATTTACTTTTCTTTGAAAGAAAGATTAAAAACAAAATTTGAAAAAGTTGATATCATTATTTTATTACTTATATTTATTACTTATACGTAATTTTATCATATCTTATTTTAAAATATCATTTTATACTTCATATATTGTCATTATATTAATATATTATTTTTCAACCAGGGTTTACTAAAGTTAGTATTATATAAATAACAATCAACATAATCAGAGATATTATAAACATTCATAACCCGATCCGTTTCAATTCAATATTATATCCCTATATTCATTACAGGGTCAAACATAATCCAAAACTAAATAAATTAAGATTTGAAAATATACATCAAAAGTTATAAGCAATAATGACATCAATTTCGGATTGTTTTGACCCTATAATTGAATATAGGGATATGATATTTAATTGAAACGGATTGGGCTATGAATGTTCATAATATCTTTGATAATGCTGATTGTTATTTATATAATACTAACTTTAGTAAACCCGAGTTGAAAAATAATATATTAAATATAATTAACAATATATGAAGTATAAAATGATATTTTAAAATAAGATATGATTAAATTATGTATGAGTAATAAATATAAGTAATAAAATAATGATATCAACTTTTTCAAAATTTGTTTTTAAACTTTCTTTCCAAAGAAAAGTAAATATATTTTTTAAAACAAACCGCATAAAAAATGTCATTTAAAAAAATTCTTATTATAACTCCTAATTTAATTATTTTTTGTAACACCCGACCCTTCATACCACTAATATTGTCTGCTTCGCTGATGAGGAGCTCATGGATTTGTTTATGGTTACTTGGGTGAAAACTTCTCAAAAAAATTACCCATCTCTAGATTGCTGCCACTTGAGCAACTTAACTGTGGAGTTCTCATCTTATTCACAACTAATGCGCCAAAAACTCGCTCGTGATACTAAATGTTTACTGTGCACGTGATACTAAAGACCAAACATTACTTATAAACCAGAAATATTTACTGTGCACGACCGATGTGTGATTTATGTAGGGTATCATACTTTTAGTTTATAAAAAAAATACTTTTTTAAAACATTATATTAAAAATATTTCATATTTTATTAAAATTTGATCTTTTGTCAAAATATTATAAAGAATTATTTTCTACAAATAACATTAATAAAAGACATCTTTCTTAATTTATTAAAAAAATATTTTTAATCTACAAAAGAATTAAAATTGTTTAGTTTTTCTTAATTTAAGTAATTATAAGGGAATAGAGAGGAAGAAAACCAAACTAAGGAGGTGTTGTATAGATATAAATGTTGTATCATCCTTGTCAATCACTAATTAGTCGGCTTGAATGTTGCATAGTACACTTCATAAATAGCAAGCATATGTTTTTCTACAAATAGGCTTTAAAAATAACAAATATATGTTTTTCTACAAATAAATTCGAACGTGCTATCTCGACAAAGAATTAAATTGAAATTAATACAGGGGAGATATGTTATGGGTTTGGTTAAATAGACACCTAATATTTTAAATCAACATCCCAAATTTTCTATACGTGTCTAGCCACATACGCGTCGTATAGAGAGGGTCGTATAGGGCTATATGTGTCGTATAGGGCTATATGTGTCGTATAGGGCTATATGTGTCGTATAGGGCTATATGTGTCGTATAGGGCTATATGTGTCGTATAGCCATCTGACAGCCCCTGAATTTTTCCTCGTAGTCAGTGTCGAAATTCGTTATACGCGTCGTATAGCCCTATATGTGTCGTATAAGGGGGTCGTATAGGGCTATATGGGCGTATAGCTCTCTAACAGCCCCTTGAATTTTCCTTGTTTTTAGTGTATTCGACCATATACGCCGCGTATAGATCCATACGCGGTGCATAGGGGGGTGTCAATTTATATAAGTGGGTTTCTATATATTAGGACCCTATGTTGTAAATCTATTTGAAAACGTTTTTGATAGATTATTTGTAATTCCTTACTAGAGGGGTAGGGGACTATTTGTTTTCTTGTCTTGAATGTTTCTAATATCATATTAGGATTTTTTTTATCTAAGACAAGGCTCCTTTTTATGTTTTCTCACATTTACATTCGATATGTATATAAAGCTATCATCACTACATATAACAAACAAATATACCTAGTGATTGAAATCTCGGTTAACGAGTATACTTTATGGTGGGTGAGACAAACGCAAATCTTACATGTATCTCGTGGGAAAACGATATTACAGCTAGGGAGATCCCTGAATTAGTAAAAGAAAAATCTCTTTTTCTACACATGGTATCGGAAACAAGCAAAAAAAACCAGTTTCATGACATAATAAATATCATAACACCGTAACCTATTATAACAAACTATATCATTATTAGAAGGCAAGAAAGAACTAATCATAAACACGATATAAACCTAACAAGAAATTCACGGGTTTGGGTTAAATATAAATGGGTTCGGGTCAGGTTCGGGTTGAACCCGTGAACCCGCTTAGCTAAACCAGGTAGGTTCGGGTTGAACCCGTGAACCCGCTTAGCTAGACCAGGTAGGTTCGGGTTCAACCCGACGGGTTCGCTGATTGACCCGTTTTTTATTTATTTTATGATTTTGTATATATTTAATATCCAAATTAAATTTCTTATATATTTTATTTCACAATTAATTTAGAACTTAAAATTGAAATTACCATAAGATCTCATCATTAAAATATAATTGTTTTACATTAATTAATATTTTTTGTTGTAAAATAGTAATAGTAAAGTATTATATGTGAAAAAAATATTAAAAAAACAAATCGAATAAGCAAAATTTTGTGTAACCATTAGCTGAAGTGAAAACCAAATTTACAATTTGATTCGATTTTATGGTGACAGATACGATTCGGTTTTTGGTTATTTTCTGTTTTTGGCTTTTTTTAACACTCGTTACCACTACAAATTAAAATAATAAAAGACAATAATATAAAAACTAAACGTAATAACAAATATGTAAAACTTAGAAAACTTAGTTAACATGTATGAGGTGATATAATAAATAAAAACATAAAAACACAAACCAACTACTTTTACAAGTTGAGGGAGTGTTAAAAGTAAAAATAGTTTAAATGATGTATATAGCATCATCCTTTACTTATTTCCGATTAAACTATCAAAGCATCGCAATTAAAAGGAGTCAAATATATTAAATTTTGTTTGGTAGAAATAGCCCTTGCTCTTTAGTTTTGTTTTGCGTGGTCCCATATATAAAATTTGTCCTTTATAGTGCCTTCTTGTTCCTATTAATCAATTCACAATGGCCTTTAATAAGCAAAATTTAAAATATTTAAATGGGTCTTGGTTGGCTTACGGGGGGTATCCCCCCTTCTACTAAGTACAATCCGCCTCTGGTTAGATCGTTTCATAATTAGTTTTAAACAATAAAGATATATAGATAAATTGTTTTATTAAAAAACTTAATATGATTATAGTTGTAGTAACATATCTATAAGTACATTAATTAACTCATAGTATATTGTATAAATCAACCTTTTTTTAACAACCCAACTGTAGTAAAACATTTGGATAGAAACTATGCAAACTAAAATACAACCAAAAAAGAAATAAATAAAAACTTAGGTTATGGCCTACTCCTCGTTTTCTTTGAAGTCTCAATCACATACTTTGATTGTAAGGATCAAACCAAAAGACCCAGGAAATTAAAATCAGTTGTGAAGAATCAAAGAGAAAGTCAGGCCAGAACTATGTTGCCATACGAGAAAATCTTCTCGCGCGAGAACATTAATATAAATGGATGATTATACAAGAATTTTCACAAAAAAACATTTTGTTTTATCTTTTGTTAAAACTGTAATTTTATTTCAATAATGATAATATTTAGGGGGAGAAAAATGAAAATGTAAGCAATATACTACATTCAGGATGAAGTAGGAGTTAATCAAATTATCAGTTTATGTGTCCTGGATGACGAGATTCAATCGTTGTTAGGACAACTAACATGCATCTGCATGTGGTGGTCACTTTAGTGGCTAGAAACCGAGCAAAAAGTGTTGTCATGTGGACTTATTGGCCCATATTATTTAAAGATGCTTTTGAGTTTTGAAAAAGTTTATCGATTGCCAAAAGATGGATAGTATGTCAAAATGAAATGAGATGCCTATGCAACCAGTTCTTGTGGAAGACATCTTTGGATGTTTGTGGAATGGATTCCATAGGACTATTTCCCAATTTTTTTGCTAATTTATATATTTTGGTGGTTTACTATTTTTCCAAATGGGTAGAAGCAATTGCCACGAAAAACAATAACTATGCCATGGTTTGCAAATTTATCTAATCAAATATTTTTTTTCATGATTTGGACTTCTCACATGATCATAAGTGACAGGGATCACATTTCAAAAACTTTAAATTTGGAAAATTACTAAAATGGTATGTTATAGACCATCGGATCGCTACACCTTATCATACACAAACAAACGACCAAGTTGAGGTGTATAATAGGAAAGGTGAAGAAATTTTACAAAAATATCATACGAGCCGACCATAAGGATATGCTTGGTTCACAAAGTTGGATGATGCTTTGTGGGCCTATCGATCGACTTACAAAACCCCTATTGGCCTCACACCTTAACAGTTTTATGGCATGGCTCATCGTGTTGCAGGTAAGAAATGAAAACTCAAATTATGTAAATTGGAGGAGTTGCATGACAAAGCATATGAATGCTGATATGATGATAAATATACATGTTTACAATATATATTTCTTTGCATTTTAAGTCATTTTTATATAAAATTCATAATTTAGACACTTATTTGTGTTTTATTTGAATTTTGTAGTTTTCGGATAAAGCTTAGTGATTTTTGTGAAGAAAACCCAAGATTTGAAGAAGTTCAAGAGGAAAAATGCTTATGATACGGCCATATTGAAGCTGATTATGGCCATATAAACTGTCAAATCCCAAATAGCTTATTTTTAGGCTGAATATGGTCATATCACTTTAGATATGGCCATATTCGGGCAGAAAACAGGTTTATAACCCTAGTACACCTCATTTCTAACATAACTTTTATTTCTTTCAAAACCCTAGCCTTCCTCAAACCCTTAGGTGTCTTTGAGCATTTCTTAAGGTTTTTAGGAGATTTGAAGGCCAAGATTGAACATTTCACACTTGCAAGAAGGATCTAATATCATCCACCCCATTTTCACTCAAAATTGGTTTGAATTCCTCTAGATCTATTATGAGTTCTTCCATGTTCTTGAGTTTGGGTGTGTCTTTTGTAAGCCTTATGGGATTAATTCTTATTATCACTTGGATTAGTGAAACTTAGCATGATTTAACAACTTGTACATCATTCTTGGTGTTTTTTGTATTAATGATACGATGAAACTTAATTATTTCTTCAATGATTATGTGTATTTGTTGTAGGTTGATGAAATGTCCAACCTTGTGGGTGTTGTAAGCATGTTATGTTGAAAAACCTCATGTTCTTACAAGATTTATGCATCTGATTGTATTTTTTGTATGTAATTTTATGACATTTAATTAGGAATGGTGAATTAAGGTTAGGGGTTAGTGAAATTGGGTAAATATGCATCCTTATGCTTATGTTTGAGAAAACCATGGTGTATGTCATAAATCTCTCTTGTCATTGGTTATGAATTGATTTTGTAATCATGGTTTGATGTTCATGAGTTGAAAGATAGCTATAGTTTTATCTATTTTACGCAAATTGATGTGGTTTTCATGTGTTTATCGTGTTAACTTTCCAAAAGATATGGAATTAGGTAACCCTAATAGGAGTCTAATTCATTATTAACATTGACATAATTATATTATTAGTTCTTCATGGCATAACTTTAGGTGGTTATTGTGTGTTTATCGTTCTAGTTTTCTAAATTGTTATATGTCTAGATATCCTTGACGGGGGTTTAAGGCATTTCTATGTATCATTTGTAAAAATTGGCCCCATCTCGAGTTTGTGCTAGTTGTTAATTCTATGCTATGTGGAATCAAAGTCCAAGTGGTATCTTTATTGATTGGTAATCTTCACCTTTACTCCCTTAATTTATGAGTTTTATTTGCTAATCGTTTTAATTAATTGTAATATTCACAAATTCAAACTCAATTGATCAGTTAAATAGTGATGATAATTTAGTATCGAGAGCTATTGTGTTCATGGATCGATACTCGGTTATTACTTCAAGCTATACTACTATACGATAGGTGTGCTTGCCTATTGTGTGTAGTTAGTCTAAAGGTGATAATCATTTCTTAAAAATTAAAACAAATTGTGTGAAGTTTCATATAAAAATATATATACTTTACACGCATCTAGTTTTTGGCGCCATTGCTGGGGACTCGGCGACTTCAAGAAAAATGAAGTTGCTACTTTAATCATTTATGTATATTTTATCTTTACATTTTTTACATCTTATAACTGGTGTTTGTCTATTGTCTATTTTTATAGTCCTTGGTAGTGTGTTTTGTTTTCAGGAAGCTTATTTCCGCATCTTCACATGTCGAGGACCTGATTGAACCTTATTCGAACTCGGAGAAATTACTTAGGAAAAGAAACTTAATGGCAAAATCTATACAAATAGCCATGAAAATCGATAGTAAAGCTACTCAATTACAAATTACCGAGGAAACCGACATCGAATAAAAGGACAATTCCGAGGAAACAAACTCTATAGACATGGGGAATCAAAACAATGAACAGAGAACCATATATGATTATGCAAGACCAACGTTGGGTGGTTTGGCATCAAGCATCGTTAGACCGGAGGTTGAAGCCAATAACTTTGAAATTCGACCACAAATGATTCAAAACAATGTTCAATTCTATGGTTTATCATATGAAGACCCGAATGCTCATATAGCAATTTTTTGGAAATTGTGATACGTTCAAGACGAACGGGTTGTCCGATGATTCAAGCAAGCTTAGGCTTTTCCCATTCTCTCTTCTTGATCAAGCAAAGGCTTGGTTAAATTCACTTCCTGCTAGTTTTATAACCACTTGGGAGGATCTTGCTTAAAAATTTTTGTTTAGATATTTTCCACCTTCTAAATCTACAAGATTGATAAATAATATCACTTCTTTTATGCAAGATGAAGGACAAACACTTTATGAATCTTGGGAACGAAATAAGGAAATGATAAGGAAATGGCTACACCATAGATTGGATGAGTGAATACAAGTTACTACCTTTTACAACGGGTTGTATCCACAAGATTGCCAAAAACCGATGCTATAGTTGGAGGGTCTTTAGGTATGAAAACCCCTATGAAGGGGTATGCCATACTTGAACAATTGGCAATGAACACTTATCAAGGGCCATCTTCATAAAGTAGAATATATGACAAGGGGTTCACCATGTAGATGACTACACATCTCTAGCTGCACAAATGAACACTTATCAAGGGCCATCTTCACGAAGTAGACCATAAGACAAACAACATGTAGATGACTACACATCTCTAGCTGCACAAATGGAAACAATGGCTAAAAGAATTGATCAAATGCAAACAAGTTATCACTTATCTGGTGATGCATATATGAGCTCCGATTGTCAACATGGAGTTATTTATAATATGAATGAACAAGTGGATTTCATGAGTAACCAATATCGACCTCAAAACAATCCTTGCAGTAATACTTATAACCCAAGTTGGAAGAATCATCCCAATTTTAGTTGGAAGGCAAGCGGAAGCAACCAACCTTTGAGCTTTCAACAAAGACTACCATTCCAACAAAACCAACAATCATTCCATGTAAGGCCCCGTTTCCAGAACGCTCACAGTTGGACTATCATCCCACATAAAACATAAAATATACATTATAATTTCTAAAACATCGCAGCGGAATTCTTTTAAACAAACCCTTCCATTTATATATAAATGCTTTTACAAAATAATACATCGTTGACGGTTACAAAATATTACTCGTTGCATTACATCACAAAAACATTATAATTTAAACAACGGATGCCATCCAAAAATGCTAAGTAGCCACCCCGTGCCATCCTCAGCAACATCTATCTGTCAACTAGAAGCACATAAAAATCAACATTGCTAAGTGAGTTCTAGTTTTATAAAAACATTATATTACATTTCTTTCATTAAACATTTTCTTTACCATTGCACATCATCACACATCATACATACATCAAGGTAATAATTATTATCATCCATCATTGTTCATTTTGCACATATCGTACGTTTCGTACTTATCGCACTTTTCGTACATTGATTATCTTTTCACTTCCATCTAGGTCCTATCGTATGTTTAACCCCCCTCTCAAGCACAAAGTTATATCATCTAGGGTTAAGCGACAAGGACCCCATATAGCACATTGCACATCACACGTATGGAGTAGTCACGTAGATTTAGGGGTGTTCATTTTCGTATAGTGGATTTCACTATCCGAATCCGAATCCAAAATTTCGGATATTCGATTTTCGGATATCTGAAATTTCGGATTTGGATTCAGATATCCGTTTGGATATCCGAATTTCAATAAAAAGTTGTATTATTTGATAAATTTTATAAAAATTAATAATTTTTATTGAAATGTATTTCATATATCCAAAGTATTTATTAAAATATCTGAAATATCTGAAAATATCTAAAATATTTAATTAATATTTAATATTTTTAAAATTTTTATAAAAATATTTTGGATATTTTAGATATCCGAAATATCTGAAAATTCTCAACATCACTATCCGAATCCGAAGTTTTGGATATCCGAAATTCTGATATCCGAATTTTCGGATATCCAAAATTTCGGATTTTCGGATATTTCGGATTCGGTTTCGGATTCGGATATTTTTTAACACCCCTATGTAGACTTACTCCCCATATGTGTGAACCTTTAGGGTTAACCAAGATCGCATGCTATAAGCACACAATTAAGCTAACAACTCTTAATGAGTTGTGAACATCCTTTTATTTGCTTGCAAGACTTTTCATTCATTCATTATGTTCCACTTCAATTATCTTAAATCTTTCGCTTCATTAAGATAATACTTTACGTTCATTATCATAATCAGACCACGTAAAGTCACATCATATTACGTAATAAGGAACATAAGGAAACATATCATGCATAAGCATACCTCATCATACATGCCACATATCATAAGATCATCTATCACATCACATATGACTTCATAAAGTTAACTTACATTCCCAGGGAACATCACAAGAGAAAACCTACATTTTACATTTTCCCTAAAATTTAGAAAAATATTCTAAGTCTTAGGCGCATGGGCATTATTTAGGCGCATGGTCTTCTTGGCGCATGGGGAACACTTAGGCATATAGGAAAAGTTCTATGCGTGTGTGCACTATTAGGGCGCATGACCCAACACTTAGCCATCTGGGAAATTCTAGGCGCATAGGCATTATGCAGGCACATGAGTGCCTAGGCGCATGGGTTGTTCTAGGCGCATGAACACTTAGCCAAATTCAGTATATTCTAGGCGCATGGCTACACTTAGCCAAATTCGACATTTAGGCGCATGGACAACTAACTAACATTATTATCATAATTCAATCCTAAATCAACATACATCATGTTCTAAGCCTAGTTCTAGCATTCTAAGCCACAAAACATGAACATAACACAATCATATCATCATAATCACCCATAATCATACCCCACCCACATTCATACACACATATTCATATGGGTACAAAACCCACTTAACAAAAACATACATACATGCATTTCCAGCCCCAAAATCAGTTAAAACATGTAAAAGGGGATTCTATAACTCACCTTTGACAACCTTCAAGTATGACTTCTTTAAACCCGTTTGCATTATGAGTTCAACTGCCTAGAAACCCACCAAACCCATACACACCCAAACACATAAACACTCATAAGCATATAACCGAGGCATAGGCCGACCAAAAACAACTTAAAATGATGAATTCTTACATTGAATTTAAATTTCTTCTTATTCAAAACCCAAGAGCTCCTTCACTTTCTATTGGATCAAGAAGAAGGTCGGTGCAACCAAAAGCAAATCACTTAGACTATTTTGGTGCATCTAATATAATTCACCACTGCTAAGGTTTGAATCTTGGATCTCCAAGAGAGGCAAAGCCTCCTACCTCCCCCTTGAACCACTAGGCCAAGAGATCATTGGTACTTTTAGTTAAGTCATAATAGTTTTTTTTTTTATTTTTAATTCTTCTATTTAATATTGTAGAATTTTAAATATTCTTTCCTTTTTAATTTTATTATCATTGTTGTTTCTTTATGATAAACACTAGAAAGGTAAATTTTTATACTAGCCATAGCATAACTCAAAACCGCGCCGGGTTAAAATTTTGTTCTAATTTATAACCTTAGGTATATAATACTATGGTTCCTATATTTTTATTTTTTTCACGTTTTAATATGAACTTTATTTAAAACCAAGCTGACGCAACACCCTAATAATATGCCCTTAGTTTTAATTAGATTGCTTATGTTTTGGGATCTCAGTCCCACACATAAAGCAAAATAAGATAAATGTTTAAGGTAAGATATTCCAAAATTTAATAAACATAAAAGAAGTTTTTGAGTTCAAATCTTATAATTTTACATTTCTACTCTAATAAAAATGATAACTAATAGTAACATATGACATCATCATATTTATTCTTATTAAAATTTTTACGTTTCTCTCTCCTATTAAATAGTAAAATTAATTACTAACAATTTTATTCAATTCATTTTTAGATTAAAACTAATTTTTTATAACTTAAGAATGACATCTTTTTATTAATATTATTTTAAGAAAACAATGTTTATAATTTTTCTCTAAATTTTAGAAATAAGAAATATTTCAAAAAAAATTAAGTAAAATTTGTAGTCAAAAAATATTTCAGGATTTATTTTAAGAAAATTTTTAAAGATGATATTTTTATAGAACGGTTTGTTCTGAAACAAAATGCTCAATTTATTTTTAGAAAAAACAAAAAAGTTTAAAAACAAAAATCTTAAAGTTGATATCATTGTTTATTACTTATAGTCCACACTCATACACAATTTCAATTGTATCTTATTATTTTATTTTATTTTTTTAATATTTTATTTATTCAATCCATGTAATACACATGTTTACTAAAATTAGTCTGTGATAAAAATGGAGGTTTTAGGTGGGGCCATAAGATTTTCTCTTAATTATAATGAGTTTCCTCTCGAGGGATATCAAGTTACATGCGTACTCAAGTAATGAAGATGATATAGGGTTGACTAATTGCTCGTTAGTGATCCATTTAACCGTTAAAAAATACGATGAACCAACACAGAAAGGGGACACCAAGTGCAATCTTAATTTATTTCACGATACAAAATACAAATCACAATAAAAATGAAAGCAAGTACGAATTTATTATCCCCTACAAACCAAAATTCCATAATTTAACTTTAAAATGTGCTCGTAAATCATGGGGTTCTTCTTGTTCTTTGATTCTTGGTCGATCAATCTAGTCGATCCAAAACCCTCACATCGATCTCAATCTTCAATTCTAGACAATGATCACAAAAGGTCACATTTTTTTGTGATATACACATGAAATATTTAACTAATTTGTTTTGCCGATGATGATGGTATAAATCTTCATGCATGCATTACAACCTTAATTATACACTATAACAAGTTAAAGATGGTAGTTGGCGTATAATCTTACACTTAAGTAGATTATTAAATAGATATAATCAATAATAAATATGCAGTTACCATTACCGGTGAAAAGAAGTCGAGTTATTGCTGAGAGTAAAACGATTGTCAAGTTATATATAGTGTTCATCCACATCCCAAAACTATTAATCATAATAATAATAATAATAATGATGATGATGATGATGATGATGATAATAATCATAATCATAATCATAATCATAATCATAATCATAATCATAATCATAATCATAATCATAATCATAATCATAATCATAATCATAATCATAATCATAATCATAATAATAATAATAAATTTATTTTAATATATTGAATATTTGATGTGTTTGTGACATTCGTGAGGATAAAAATTAAGATATATACCTGTGATAGAATATTTGGCATCTGAGCTTGTTGAAACAACAATAAATTAGTAGCTGTTGAACCATCAATAAGCTGCGGCACGTAGTTGTAGTTATCATTTGCTGGAACAATGGTGGCGCCACCTCCGGTGAGACTCGATTGTTGTACACTTGGCGATTGTTGTACACTTGGCATTACTGGCAGTACCAGGCTGTTCATATTCTGGACATATTATAGCATGCATATTAAGTGTTGTTTAATAACGTAAAATAATCACAGAAAACCTCTAATTTTTATTAATTAATTAATACCTCATGATCAGGTTCAAGCATGAATGCATCCATATCAGCTCCAAAATCATATAGCATTGGATTTATAGAAGCAAGCTTTATGGAAAGAAACTGACAATTTATTTTTTAATCCATTAGCAAACGAATTATATTTACTTTAACTAATATAATCAAACAGAAAAAATATATATTTATATATACCTCTACTTGATTTTGTAAGGACCGGACGGTAATTAATAATTTCATCCAACATGAGGGCCTTTCTAGTGACCTACATATCAATCAATCCGCATGAAATTGTCAGATCAAATAATATAATCATCACTCTAGTTTATTAAATTAATTAATTAAATCATCTATTTTAAATGAACATATAAATAACAAATTAAGATTGCAACATAGTTCACCTTGGCACAATCCGGAACAATGGCTTGCAAAAGTTTCATCCTTTCACTTATCTTCTCTCTCCTCACCTAAAGTACAGAAAAATGTAACATTTCTGGTACGTTAATTATATAATAATATGTCTCATATAGAATAATGAAAACCCGTATCATATTGAGTATTATTAATATTATTTATAAGAGTAAAATTATGATAATTAGAAATAAGAAAACCTAATAAAATTATATATGCTGCTTATGATGTATGTTATTATAACAAACCCTAAATGTGAGAAGAAATGGTACCCTTTCAGCAAGGCTATGGCTATCAGTAGCTTGGCCTCTTCTTGCTCTAACATGAATGAATCCAACTGCACCTTCTTCTGGTTCAGAAGAACCTTTCTTTGTATTCTTTTTCTTCTTTTTCTCTTGATAATCATTGGTTTTCTTTTGCTTCTTCAATTTGTTGCTTGTGTCCTTCATTATAACATCATTTAAAGATTTCTTTTAGTATTTCACCAATTTCATACATAATAGATGGTTATGCGAAAAAGAATAATAATCAAGTGAAATACTTTAGATTGAGCATGAAAAGAAACCAATTGTTTGTCCTCCTTTTTCGTCATCAACTTATCACTGTCACTCTTAACTTTCTGATCATCAAGAACCATTGACATTGAAGAATCTGGGCTTTCTAACTTGCTGATCACTACAGAAGCATGATCATGAGGCTGGTGGAACTGAGGGAAACATGCGGTGGCAGTGGTGTTAGGGTTTTGAAATAAAACAGTTTGATCAAGTAGAAAAGATTGGTAGTGTTGGTCTGAATAAGCTGCCATTGTTGAAACTTGAATTGGGCTTTTTGGAGTTTGTGATTTGGACCAGAAAGATTGAAACTCCTGATGATTGCTAAACTGGGAGAGTTGGAAAAGAAAATGTGGGTTTATAATGATCTTAGAGTTTAGGTATATATAACATGTGGAGAGAGAAGATAAGATATGAAAGATAGAAGTGTGAAAAAATAAAATTGATAAGTGCCGAAAATTCCCCACACAAACTATATAAATTGCAATGTTATTTGAGTTAAAGTTATAGTAAACAAGATGATAAAGAGATGAGTAGTCGGCTTTTAGTTTAAGTTTATTATCAACATGTTTCATCATGAGCGTAAACATCTCTTACTAAATTCTAACGATTGTAGCTAAGCCCTAAGTTTGTTTAAATTCATGTCAGGATTGTTTAATTAATAGAGCGTAAGTTTAAGTTTGACTCATATAAAGTTTTATTTTAAAAGCTCGAGCTTGACAATTAAGTAACTTTTCATGTTCAACTCGAGTTAGGTACTCCACATAATTGTTTTTAATTAATTAATTAATTGGATTATTATATTTTTGTATTTAACAAAGATTATTCTATGAATTCACTACAAGAAAAAGAGTCTATGGCGACTACACATATGACGATGACATGTTGGCGTCACCATAGGATCAGCTTGGTTTTAGCTACTGCAGACCTACGGCGAAGACAAGTCGTCGCCTTAGGTCCTAACTTGATATAATAAGCTCATTCAAGTAGCAAGCATAGTCAAACTTGGCTCACTTAAGCCCAACTTGATATAACTTTTAGCGAGTTAATATTCTTGAATAGCTCGTAAGCGGCTCAACACATTTATAATTATCTATACTATATAATAAAGAAAATAACTTATATGCTACGTGATATCCTTTTAGAGCACCTCGTAGCTTATTTTCTCGCCAAAATCATGTTCCATGATTGATTTTAAAATCTTTTTTCAAATACAATTAATTAAGTTAAAAAACACACATTTATGTTATCTGTTTATTGAGTTTTCTTAATTTAATCATGATTTGAAATTAAAAATTAAAACAAAATATACATAAGTTAACTTTAGAAATTGATATCTAATAATTTTTTAAGTCTACATGTATCACCGTATTTGATTTTCTAAATAAATTTATTTACACTAACTAATTAATTTCACTTATAAAAGTTATTACAAATGTTTGACAAGCTCAATAATTATTAATATTTTTAATAATTTTAATCGTCAATTAGTAAATATTTATATATTGCTACCTTTTTGTGATTTTAAAAAAATTACTAATTATCTTTGAAATCTATATAATACAATATTAGTACAGTTTAAAGCAAAAAAAATTAAGGCTATTAATGTTAGATAAAGACGGTAATATTATAAATACAATATAAAATGTTGTACACAAAATATAATTTAAAGATCTATGAATTATGAACATATCTTTTATTTTACATATTCTCACTTATACAGTTTGTGTATCACACATGTTCTAACCTATTGTATATATTGTCCAACTACAAACTAGAAATATAAATAACATGTATACATACCCAAAGAAAACATGTATAGAAAATATATAATGTCACATCACTGGGTTTCACTTTCAACCATTGTTGCTAGGACCCGATCGGACCAGCTGGTCCAACCGATCCGACTGTGGATCGGCTAGGTGGCCGGTCCGGTTCACTATGGATCGTTTTTGGTTGGTCGAACCAGGAGGCCAGACCGGTTCAAACCGGAATTTGATATTTATTTTTTTTTTAGTTTCCAAATTAATGGGTAAAAACAGGATGTTGAACCATAAACTAGTGTCACACCCTCAATTTCCACAAACGAGGTAATACCGTTAGGCGCGTAACATTCCAGGATTTTAGCCATTAGTTACACCAAACGTGCAACATTTCCAAAAACATAATTTCTAATTAAAAATAAAGTTTCTCAAAATCAAAGTTTAATACGAAAACATGAAAGTAATGTAGAAGCGTATAAATTCATAATTCAAACGGCGGAAAACACGCGCAAAACCAGATAGATATAATGAGTAAAAAATGCAATTGTTCTTTGTCGACCCAATAAATGATGAATGATGATGTGATGATCCTAGACGTGCTCGCTAAAAAACCTGAAAGAAACATGTTAAAGTGTCAACACAAAGTTGGTGAGCTCACAAATTTTGATAAACAAACCATAATAGTAAACTGATACAGTAAACAAAGTAATATAAGTAGATAGCTAGTCTACTAAACAAGTTACTAAGTGTATGAAGTTCGCAACCGACACTAACAACGTAAAGAAATACCTCAGCTATGAACACCCCGTCACAACAACAGTAATTAGGTCAATTGAACCATTACGAAACCGAGATGCCACAATTCTCAAGCTACCAAGAGGAATATGATGACTGCTATCTTGAACACCCTCAGCTTATATACGAAGAGTTTCAAGTTTTAATAAACTCTAAACTTGATAAAATCATGAACATGATAGTGGAAATGAAAAAGGAAGACGACTTAAGAGACAAATCATTTAAGGCTCTGGCTAAATAGGTTAGCCAACTTGCTAAGGATGTAGCTCAACTTAATCGAGATTAATGTAAGTTAGATTGTGACACCATGGTTGACATAGATGTGATGGAAGATGTTATGGGTTGTTCAGAGCATGTGTTGAGATGTTTCAAGTTAAATGACGATGTAACACCTCCAAAAAAGCCAAAGCCCAATGTAGATCAAGTTCATCCCAATCATTCTTATGTGCTTATTACTCTAACTATTAAAGTTGGGGAAAAAGATTTGAAGACCAAGATAAAAAAATGTGGCACTGGAAGACATTGGACAAATTATTATGAGATGGCAACGCAACTACTACTCAACAAACTTTCCAATCATGATAACACAATCATGGAACTTGCAGGTCAACTATCGGGCTTTTATTAGGAATTCAGTAGGTGAATGTTCATTTAAACCCCCATGAAAGAATCTCAGGTACGGTATGGCTGAAGACCTAAAACTTAGCGCTTTCCGAGAGGCAACTCGGAGAACTTTGTGGGCATGTTCACTAGAAACCCTCACGAGACTTCACTCGTCCACTCGAGCATATTGAGGGGTTTAAAAGGCTTGTTGCATATGCTAAATGCAATCATGATTTCCACAAAAGTGAGTTTAGAAATTTATTTTTATTGATTTATGTAGTCTTTGTTTCGCGTTTCTCCTCTATGTACATTGTTACAGTTCAAACACAAGATACAAATACTCAAGTGTGAGGAGGCACATGGATGTCCAACTGATCAGGTCTATGTACTCTCTCCTCATCTTATTTGTTTGGTTTGTGTGGTGTTTTTTTATTTGTTTATGTATTTGGTGGTGTAACAAACTTTTTGGTTTTGGGAATATGTTTAAGTTAAATTTTAGTTAATGTCGAGTCTTGGAATGCATAGCATAATGATGGAGGATTTAGCCGCACTTGGGGAAACTAAGGTTTTACTAAATTCATTCTACATGGGGACAATGTATCCTAAGTGTCGGGATGAGGTGATTAAAATCATAAAATTTATAAAAGTTGAAAATATTTTGAAAAAAAAACAAGTAGGAGCTTTTAAACGAATTTACTTGCGCATCAAGCCTAATTTCTCAATGTAAATCGCTACGTATCGCTTGCTTGTGCACATGTAGAGATCTCTTGGCATGGTTTGCTATAAGTCAAAGGAAGGTATGCTCAATTGGTAGTTTTCTTAAAAATTAAGTAGGATTGCCAAGTTAGGTAAATGAACCAGACAGTGGACAAAATGTATGTTTCATATCCTTAACCCATTCCTTCGTATCCGTAAGAATTTGAGCCTAATTGAGCATTTTTCATGATATATTTAGTTGCTCTTTTCTTATTGTATTGAGTGTTTACCATAATGTGCATTTATTTTAGAACTCGTGTAACTAATACATGTCGAGATTATGAACTATTACTTTGCACAAACGTAATAGAGGCATTA